>PVJH01000610.1:234347-286540 GCA_004026705.1 Nesogale talazaci
GGGGGGGGGGGGGGGCAGGGGAGGGAGAACAGGGGGTTCTTGATTAAAAATTTTTCATAGGATACAAAAATAGTATTGTGATCTATTTACTTTAACTTTAAAATACCACAGGACGTTGTTAAATTGTTAAAAAGCGGGATGTCTGGTCACTTTATACTAAAGGGAAAGGCAGTGGAGGGACTTCCAGTGCAGGATAATAGAGGGACAGCAAGGAGAAAACAAAACAAAAACACCTTAATCCAATGACAACTCAGAGAGACCCTCCCCATAAGACCAGGGGAGACTTTTTCTGGGGGTTCCAGGATTGTACCTGGTACATTCAGTAGAAAGCCCCTGGAGCAGCTGATCCAACAGTTAGCATTCAATTCCAAGACACTGCCAGGAAAAGACACTGATGCATTGACAAAGAAGCAGTCTTATTCTGTGATACAGTTCAAAGTAGGATTATCTTCATCAAGATACCTACTTTGACTTTAATTGCTTGGGAGTGAAAAGTAGGTCTTATGAATTTATGGATTTTTTAATGACAACTATTATGCCTAAGATATCACTTATTGATTTTTCTTGTGTGAAACCCCAAATCACCTCAACTAACAGTACCTCCAATCCTTTCTTCTGCCATCTCAAATTATTTTGTAGGGATAGCTGTGTTTAACAGTTTATAGGTCTTCTGTAAGTACACATTTTGATCATTTTTACATTGCCAATGACATAAAGAATTGATTAGACCAATGGTTAATTTTATGCTTAGTTTGGGGTATGGTTCTCTCAATCTTGAATATTAAAATGAAGAAATTAATGACTACCAATATGAAGTAGCTTGCAAAAAGTAGCATATCTGAGAGATGGGGGCATAGTTTATGATTTCTACTTTCTTTCCAGGGTCTGAGCACAATTACTGACTTTTAGATTAATGATAAATATTTGAAATTAATATAATTGAAATGATGAACAATTTATTGGACATCCAGCATGTTTGTCATTATACTAATTGCTTGATACACTCATTTCTCAAAAGCACTGTGGTTCTCATTTAATTTGTTTTCTCTTATAGATAAACAATTAGGGCAGAGACAGACGAGGGAATTTGTTCAAAGTCAACTAACATTCAAAGTAGAGATCTCCTTCCCTAGAAGTTCAGAGTACATCTCTGGATCCAGACAACCTGGGATAGAAAGCCAGCTCTGTTGTTAACTTTAAGGCCTGGACCAATTTCCTTGTTCTTTCAATTGCTCAGTTACTCTTCTCCAAAGTAGAATTGATAATTAGGATACTCAACTCACAGGTTTGTGAAAGATTAAATGAGCTACTGTTTGGAAGGTGCTCACAAGAATTCCTGGCCATAAAAACACATGAGAAGTACTTGTAGATTAAAGTGAAAATAAATCCTATCCTTCCTTTTGCATCTTGCTTTCTTGCATAGCATCTGGCACAAGGTGATAATAAAAATAGGTGCTATTATAAATGGATTATAATTACTATGTGACTGAACGTACAGTTGCTCTTTGATATAAAGGTCTCTCGTACACATGGGTTTCTCTAGTCTAAAAACTAATTTAACCTCATGTGATTTCTATGATGAATTAATAGAGGTATTTTTAAATAAGGAGAGCATGTCTGGAAAGCAGAAATATTCCCAGAAGTTTTGTCTAACTATAATTTTACTTTGACCTTTGGTACTAAGTAATGATATCATGGTATTTTAATACTAAGATGGAGGAGTTACACAAAAAGGAAAAAATAAAAGGGAAAAATGAAGAAGTAACCTTTAGAAAACATTTACTAAAGCTGGATCCTTTAAAAAGATATCATCACAAGTATCCTAAGAAATATTTACTTTTTAATAAATAAGTAAATTAGTGTTATATAAAGCTTAAGTTTCACACAGCTAATCACAATACTTAATCATAAACACAGTGGGATTAAATATTTTAAAAAGAATCAAAGTTTTTATGAGTATATACTAAAGGTCATGTGAAAGTAGTGATATTTATGTCCCATAATTCAAATATTAAAATTATAGAATTTTAAATGTTAAGACTCTAAGTCTAATAGAAATCTATATTTACTTCATGCATTTAGGCAAAAAATTCCGGTTTCTAGTGCATCAGCAGTGCTAAAAATATTCTCATGAGTAAAATTATTTTTCTTTGAATTTTATTTCCCTCTACGAAGACTCACTGCTAAATAAAATTTATATGTTTAGAACAGAGTGAAAGCAACACTTCACTGAATTTTCAAGTCATAATAACACACTATCTGTGAGAGTGACTTAATCTGGTGTCCATTTGCTAAGTAAGGAATGGAGTCTAGCCTGTCAACCAGGTTACAGCAAGATGACCTAACTTGAAGGTGCTGTGGAGAGAAATAGCTCCCTGGAGGCCAGATACACAGAGACTTTCTGCGTGGTCTTCCTGCAGCTATGCTAGAGCTATGGAGCTGGAGAAGCCACGTGGACACTCCAGTCAATGTGGAGATACTTGCACTGTCACTGGACCCACAAGAGATTCCACTCACTGTCATGTGACTTTCCTGCATTCAATGTCATTTCATGGATGTATGAGTCTAAAGAGGAATTTATGGACTAGTTTCAAAATATGGTGTAATACCAGACTTATGGGGCTGGGATGTTTTCTTAATGTACAATTGCTCTTTGATATAAAGTTCTCTCTTACACATGAGTTTCTCTAGATTTGTTCCCCTAGTCAACCCAGACTAATACACTATCACTCTGTCAGCTTTCCCAGGGTAGCCTGAAAGGTAATTTTAGCAGTTCAGCTAAAACTTTCTTTAAGACTTCGTTTTTTGAGATTTATTAATACACTGATATGGGAAGATAAATATTTGGGCTTTCAAATTTTGATATCAGACGTACATCCAAACAAATATGAACCTAATATTAAAATTATAATTTTAAGTATTCTTTAAACAATTTCTTCAATTCCATCTAATTTAATCCATTTAGGTGATACCTCTCAATTAAAAAACAAACAAACTCTACTGGGTTTTTAACTGTATCACACACAAAAACCCCACTTTCTTTTAATCAAACTCAGCATTATTATTTCCTACAAAGATAACATAAAATATTGTGTGTGTATATATATATATATATACATACATATATATATATAAACTTTAATTGAATACTACAATTACATAGTATGACATTTAATGGGTGTGAACTTCCGGGCCACAGCTGAAAGAGGTGTTGTTTTCTTTTTTCTATTATATTTTAAAGGATAACTTTCCAGAAAGACAGAACAGCCGTTGACATTTATACATCAAACAGCAGAATGGTACTAAGATATAGAAAGAGAGAACTGTGAGGCTTATACAGCATGACATACAAAACACCGATCATCATGGTGCAGTAAAGCACATGGTTCTTAGGAAATGATAGATCAAATAGACAAAAAAATAAGTTAGGATGCTGTGAATGTGAACAAAGAAAATGATTTTACAGATACGTGTAGGGGATTAAAAAAACCACCTTGAATAAAACCAAAAAAAGAAGAAAACTATAATTCTAAAAGTAGAATATTTATAAAATGTAATGTAACAACCTAGAAAGAAAACCTCTAATATTCCAATTAAAACCATAAATGCTACCTTCTATGAAATAAATTCCTACATTGAAAGTAGAAATTAGAAACAAAACAAAAGAAAAATTCCAATATTTGAATATTTGGGGAACCAAGTTCCAAAAATCTTAATTTTTAATAATATGTCATATGTTAATGAACGCTGAAGTTATGAACTACAGATGAACCATATGAAAAAACACAACATATAGAATGCTGTCTCATTGGTACTGAAAAAGGCTTAATCTACAATATATACATGAAAGCAATAAAAGGTATAAAATTTATCTGAGAATTTTTTAAGAAAGACAAAAAATATGCAGAAGGGCAAATAAAGGTAAAAGCAGAAACTAGCAAATTAAAGTCACAACAAATATAGCCTGATCAATAAAATACATTACTTTTTAAAATTCCTCCTTGTAGAAAAGGATGTGAAAAATTATGACATTAATATTAAGGATTATAATACCAGACAATGAGATGAATTAAAGCATTATTATAAAAACTATAATAGAATTATACATCCCATTATTTTTCAATTAAATAGATCGACATTTAGAAAAAAATAAAGATAAGCTACATTGAATACCTTCAAATAGCAACAGATATATTTATGTGAAAATATGTGGGTGTGTCTATGTATATATGTATGTATATCTCTCAAACTCTGGCTAAACAGCCATTTCTGATTCACAGAATGTCTGATCAAAGTCATAAAGATCATTATTAAATACTTCTTGCTTATAATATTAAAGTTCTACCCAATCCAATGAGGTAAGAAAAATAAGAATAAAGGGAAATATAAATTTGAAATTCATACCTAATGGCATTTCCTTTTTAGAAAAATCAAGATTAACTGAGGTCTGAGAATAAATGTGCATTTTATAATTTCCCTGCTAGTACAAGGTAAACAATGCCAACTGAGAAAAGTTAGAGCAAAAAAGAATCTATTCCATAGATCATAAAAACTAGAACACGTGTCAAAGTAAACTTAAAAGAAAACACAAATCATGGTCATGATCACATGAGACTTTACTTGCAGAAGTATAGTGAGAAAACGGCAACACATTTCACATTAAAAAGACAATGCAGTCTTTTGGAGAGAAGAATTTACCTAAAAATTGAAATGTCACAACAACTGTCAACATTATCTTTATTCACTCATACTAAACTGAAATAATTCAAAAGTTTACATAGATTAGGAATGAAGAAAAAATAGTTAAATGCTTGCTAACACTGAGGAAGAACCATCTTAACAAAACCCCTTTTTGAAAAGGAAGCCACCACGATTATCCATTACTTTTGAGTCAATTCATAATGATCCCATACGGGGTTCCTGAGGCTCAACATTTTATGGGATGAGATCTCAGGTCCCTGGAGTTGAAGGTGACTCACAGTGACCCTGTAGGAAAGGGTAGAACTGTCCCTGTGGGATCCTGAGACTGTCACTCGCACACATTCTTTGAACTTAATTTGGGAGTTATGTTGCTAGTGACTTAACATCCCTGCCTGCCCTCCTTCTAAGGAATACTTTCTTGAGGGTCAGTAATGTTTTCCATCCAAAGAAAACAATTGCCATCATCCCTTGTTCCTAGCTTTGGCTCTTTTACTGTCCTAAGCAATAGGCAGAAATGAATGGTATAGGGAAGAATTCCAAAGGTTTCTTAAAGGAAATCTGTCAGGTCTTAAAAAGAGACACCCCCCCCCCCCCCCCCCCCCCGCAACCACACCTTTTAACTGCACTGACTTTCTTCATTTGTGGAATTCAGCAACAATGATTGGAGCACCGCCACTTCAGGGACAATGAAACAAAGCTACAAGGAGCTTGTGTCCCAGTGTATTCCTAAATCACCAGAGGCAGCACTAGACTGCCAATCTCTAGACTGCTTTTGCATATGAAAACAGACTCATGTATCAAACCACTGCTGTTCCTAATTTTTTGATTCTGTTCAACCACGCTTAATGATATTTCACTAAAGGTGTAAGTTACTTTGAGATGATTCAAGCAATTATTTAAAGCAGAGCATTTATTCTTCTAGATCTGTCTTGGAAGAAGTAAAGAGTGTTCTTTTAAGGTAAGGATGGAAAGACTACATCATGTACTGCAGACATGTTGTTAAGAGAGATCAAGCCCTGGAAAAGGATACCACACTTGGTTAAGTACAGAGATGACGAATAAGAGGAAGGTTCTTGACAAGAAGAATTAACAAAATGGCTGCAGCAGGAGCTCAAGTGTGGAAACAATTTTGAGGATGACCCAATAGCGGGCAGTGTGTGTTCATTGTGCATGGAGTCACTGAGGGTGAGAACGGACTCAATAGACCTGAACAACAGTTATCCCATCACAGGAGAGCCTGGGAGGTGCAAATGATTAACGTACTTGTGTGATAATGGAAGGTTGGAAGTTTAAATCCACACAAAAGAACTCCAGAAGGAAGACAGAGTGATCTACTTCAAAAAAAAAGAAAAAAAAAGAAGACCAAACAGTCAAATAACTCTCTCCCCCTCCCTTGGCATCACTACCCTGGTGGGAGTAAGAAGTCCAGTCCTGCTCCTGCAGAGCTGCTGCTGGATTTGAACCATCGACCCTGTGGGCCACAGTTCCATCCACACAACCACTGTGCCAACAGGGCTCAGCTAAGTCATAGAACTTCTTATGGAGCTAGAGACTTATCCTCATACATATGGGTTGACCCTAATTTAGAATACATCACTGTGTTCATTTTATGATTATTTAGATATCAGTAGTTCTCTCCCTTTCTTAATTATTCTTGGATCTCTGGGGCCAGAAGTTCTGTGTGCACGTAGGCAGAGGATGTGAAAAACTGCTATCAGTAAAATAATGGTATAAAATCCCCCTAATTTTATTTTTAATGTCTCTGAAAGAATCATCTTTCATATGGAATATTTCATGGAAACACTTTAATCAACACAATTATATAATCACTATGAACAAAACATACAGCTGTACTCCAAGTTATTACTCTTATTCATTCCTCATAGTGAAAGCAGTCTTTTCCTTATGTGTATAAAAATAAAATTTGAGAAATCACACTGTAATGAACAGATGTGAAACTGAGCTTAACAAAACAGATTTAAATATTCCTTCTTAATTTTATACATTGCACTTTAAAATGAAGCCCATAATAAACTGGTAGTTGAATGTTTCAAACACATTTTTAACAAAGTTAAACAATTACTGTATTAACATCAAGAAGAGTTAAGATGTTTAAATTGTTCTGTAAGTAAAATGTGTTAATTGTGATAAAAATGACTGCATTGATATTTGAAATAGATTGTGTGTATATATATACATACATATATATATATATATATATATATATATATATATATATATATACTTGAAAACAAAAGTTGAACAACCAGAATTCATGAGTGGCAAAAGACAGAGAGAGACTATTTAAAAACATTCTACAGAACTATTTTTTCCATAACTTTTTAGTTAAGTATCAAACATTTCCTGCCTCCCCAGGGGGGTGGAGGTGTGGGTGTTCTACAGCAACAGATGGCTAAGACATAGGTCCACACCTACCAGCTGCTACCGCATATTCTTTCATTCTTTTTACATATAAAGTCTTCATGTTCTTTCTTGCTTCTTTATGTGTTTTTGCCTTGCCCTTCATCTGTTAATACCTGTCTACCATTTATTTAGTGATTTACCTAGTTCTAAGAGTGGTATCTGTTAGAACTGGACTCTTAACCCCAAGGTTGGCTGTTCCAATCCATCAGCGACTCTGCAGATAACATATGAAGTTACTTCTGCACCAGTAAAGAGTTACAGCTTCAGAAATCATCACTAATAAGTCAACTTCGTCCTCAAGGGTCAGAATGAGTTGAAAATAAGCTTTACTGCTATATAGTTGAGTCTTTTTGAGTTTTTCCTCCATCTTTGGTATTTCATAGAATATTTTTTGATACTGTGAAAGCCTTTTTTAAACTTTTCCATTAGTGAATATTAGTCATTCCCATGAACACTGTGTTAGTCCAGGTAGGCTAGAGGAACATATTTCATAGACACGCATATGGATATAAGGGTATGGTTTATATACAAAAGGAATGGAACACTGAGAAAGTATCTCAACCCAATCCAGTTCAAAGTCTTAAGTCCGAAATTAACTCATATGCCTGAAATCAGTTTATAAAGTCTCCTTCTGACTCACGAAGTCACAGGTCAGTGGGTGCAGAATCTCAGCGCTGGCAGGGGTCTCCCCATGGCTTCTTGCTTCCAGGGCTCAGGGTCCATCAACAGCATCCAGTGGTGGCAGAAGCAACTCAGTGCTGGCAGGTGTCCCCACATGGCCTCTCCAGCTTCTGATGGAGGTCTGGCTCCATCAGGGCAAACCTGTGTGGCTTCTGCTCTGGCTCCTTCAGCTCCTCAGATGCTGCCATCTTGTTTTGTCTGTGATTCATCGTCACTGAGACTATGTCCTAACCACTGGGGAAGATAGTTTCTCATCTTCACGAGAGAAATATTGCAAGATTTCTCAGAAGTTTCAGGAGAAAGCCATGCCCACAAAGAGGCCTCATTGGCTACTCAATGGCTATCTCCAGATTAACAGGCTAAACTCCACCTCTGCATCTCAATCATAAAATTAACATAAGTACATGACTGCCACAAACATATAGATGAATATATGTATATATCACACACATTGTGTGTTATAGCACTTATTTTTCTAGGATATGAAACAAGTATTGTGATTTCTGGATTATATTAAAAATAACCTCACTGCCATTGAATCAATTCTGACTCACAGTGACCTGCAGGGGGTCTCTGAGATGGCAACAGATGAGAGGACTGGAAAGTCCAGTCTTCCTCCCTCAGAGCTGCAGGTATTTTCAAAGGTAGACCATATAGATCACAGACCAATGCAGAACCAGGCCTCTTCTTCTAGATCATATAGAATTTATATTTCTAAATTGTAAAGGATTCTTGAAAATACAAGGCTTTTCTTTGTGCAAAAAGCCTGGCTACTAGAATACCAGTTGACATTTTCTTGAGTTTATTCTAAAGCAGTGTATGTAAGCATGTGCCTGCAGCCCGAAGGTGGCTGCAGACAAGTTACTGCGGTATTCAGTTCTGTTAGCTTCCATTGGATTCCTTCAAAGAAAGTAAAATGTCCAATCTAAACAGTGAGGGGATCTGTTGAATCAGCTAAATTATTCTAGACAAAGATGCTGCTCAACAGCCAGGGCGACTGTGCCAGAGGAACTTCACAGGTGTAATTTTGATAGAATTTCTTGAAGGACACAGGATAATCACAGTGACTTACTCGAGAAATTACAAGGGTTCATTAGTGAGCAAAAGGTGAGGAAATTTATGCTTAGGATTGCCTCCCTCCATGACAACAATGCACCTAAAAAATATTTCCAAGGTAGCAAAGACTGTTGTGGGAACATTTCATTTTGAAACTTTACCTGCTGTACCCTACAGTCCTGATCTTTCCACTCCATACTTCTTTTTGATCCTAAACCACAAAAACCATTCAAATACATTCAACTGAACTCCCTTGAGGCTGCCAAAATCTCTCTTTTGACATTGTGACAATAGAAGAATATGGCATAATTTTGGGAAAGGTAAGAGGTACAACAGTCTTGCTTTCAGAGGTGGGTAGGCTCTGTTGGAGGACAAGTGAAGAAACAAAAGTTTCACACTTCACTACTTTTGTTTCATAAGTATGTATATGATCTTGTAGCAATGCCTTTTGTGTGACCCTCACACATAGTCTTACTTCTGATTCCTTTACTATTGTTGGCTTAAATTATTTTAATGCTCAAATATTCTCAATATGGAATTTACTGTTATGGGAAAAGTGTACATATCCAAGTCTTCATAAAATACAAATACCATCAGGATAAAACTTATTTATACCCTCTGTCTCATGATGCTGACAATATGAGAACAAAACAAAAAAAAATGAAGCATCAGACTGGTGAGGGAGTCATTAACAGTCTAAGTTGCAGATGGAACCACCTTGCTGGCTGAAAATTAAGAACATTTGAAGCAGCTAATGACCAAGGTTAGAGACCATAGTCTGCAGTGTAAATGATGCCAGAATATAATGAAAAGGGGATTATACTCATAACTGGAATAAGTAACATCATAATTACTGGGCAGAAAATCAAAGATGAAATTAAATACTACTACTTTTATTTATAATAAAGGATACTGAAGTAATCGCAAATAAATTAAAAGACTTATTTAATTTGGAAAATTGATTTAAGAGTCAAATTTTGACACTGTAAAAACCAAATATGCTAGTTTAATGACCAATTTATTTATACTAATTTCGATCATCTCCTATCAGCTAGAGATTAAAAAGGGAAGAGAATAAAAGATACACTCAAATGGTGGTGTTGGTAAGACCTCCAGAATAAACCGTGAGATGCAAAAAGAATGAAGAAACCATCCCTAGTGAAAACACAACGAGATGTTCTGAGACATGGAACAATGAGGTGTAGGCTCCCTTACTTGGGCCACATCCCAGGAAAGCCTCGTCATATGAAAAAGACATCCTGTTTGGTCACGTGGAGGACTTTGGGGAATGAGGAGAACCCTCTATCATGGGGATTAGCACAGAGTCACACTAGACACAATCATCTTTACGGTGAAGCCTTGGTACAGAGAGGGGCAACATATGGTTCTGTTAAATGTAAGAAAGCCAGAAGCTGGAGCCAGTTCAATAACAGTCATCAACAGTGTTCTCTCCCCACCATAGAAATTATATTCTCATGGGATTTTCTTCATCTTCTAAACTTGTGTTTGTTGTTATCCTTCCCTACTTCCATGACTGACTTTAGATTCTGCTTGGAATGTCTTTCTTCATAGTTCTAGTGGACATTTGTATATTACTCAGATGCTGAACAGATTTTTGAAAATCTTCCAACCTAAAATCGACTAGGAAAACAGACTTGGGGATCAACTTCCAAAAAGGCACCAAATGAAAACCCTATGCATCACCAAGGTCTGATGTACAACTAATCATGGGAATGGTGTATTACCAGGAAATATCTTATTTCATTGGGCAGAAAGTCAACACAAAATGAGATGTCTCAAAGGCAGCTTGCACAAATAAGAGAATCAACATGACGGCAGCTCATCCAGTTTACAAATGCTTAAAACATGGAAAGTTCCTGTAGGGACGTGAATGTCCCACTCTGAAACTCTATTTCTATTTCATCTACTTACCACCTCTCATTTTCTCTCCCTACTTTCTTGATCCTTTGAGGAGAACTTTGATTTCATCTCTCCTTTATCTGATGAGAGCAATGATTTCTTTAAGCACTCAAGCCTGCATAGATGCAGACTTAAAGCTGCAATATGATCTCTTCTATGTACGCTTGCTATATCTTAAAATTTAGAATGAAAAATATACTTCTGAGATGCCTCAGGCCTTTGTGACTTACTGCTGGTGTCTGTATGAATCATTTGGATTTTTGAGATACATGTGTGTGAGCATGGACTACTTATAAGGGAACTTTCTGTCATCAAGCTAATTTTGATATAATGATTCTATAAAGTGTTTTCAAGACCATAAATCTTTATGGGAACAGATACCCCCATTTTTTTTCTTATGGAGTGAGTTTGGACTTAGACCTTGTATTTAGCAGAGCGACATATACCTCACAGTGCTGTTCCTCTGTGTATAAAGGGAGCCACTTCAGAAATCAAAGAAGAGAATCCCACCACTGTGAAGGGAGAAGAGTCATCAGCAGAGAATGTGCATCATCCTTGCATCTATCACAGGTTTCTCAGAACCTGCAAATCTGTCTTGGAAGAAACTTAGCCAGAAGGCTCTTGGAAGCAAAGATGACAAATTGTCTACTCACATACTTTGTTGTTTCCTGACAACATGTCCCTGGAGAAGGTCACCATGCTTGAAAAAGTAGCAAGGCAGTGAACAAGAGGAAGGTCTTTGACAAGCTCCATAAACACAATGTCTGTGAGGGGCACAGGACTGGGCAGTGTTCCATTGAGTTGCACATAAGGAGGCTATAACCTGGAACCACCTGGACTGCACCAAACAAGAGCAAAATGAACATTTGGATCCATATACACAGATTTTCATATTTACATGGGAAGTAACATGGGAGTGTGGGGTGAAGACAGAACTTTTCCACAATTACTATACTCTAAAATATTAAGCAAGCAATTTATGAACATTTAGTGTGCTAGCCATTCTGAAACTCCCAATTTTATGAGGTCTTTGTCTGACTCATGATGAGGCTAAGATAGCTGATCTCCCTGATGCCCCCAGTTATCTGAGGGCTTTGCATGACTTAAGTTAGGATAGTCATCTGTTTCCATTCAGGCCTATGGGTGGGATTCAAGAGTCATTGTCAATGACCCATAACAATGTAGACCTGTTCACCTACCCTTCCCCTTCCCCCAAGTCTGAAGTCCCTCCTTGTCACATTCCTCTCCTCTTAGTCATGAGTCATCCCTAAGCCATTATCATCTTATAGCCCTTAAGACAGCCCCTGCTCTCAGCATGTTCTGACCGGTGACTAGAGAAATGACGTGCTACTTAAACAGGGAAAATTAATGTTTGTGACCCTCACTCCTGACCCTCGGTGCTGACCCTGAGCGCCGATAGCTCTTGGCTCCTCGCCCTCATTATGTAACTCCCTCCCTCTCCCTTTCCATATTCAGGAAGATCACCATACTGGGTGGAGGTGAACATGCTGCCATGATGTGATGTATATCTGACTCTTATTGTTACTTCCTTTCTCTCTCTGTCACGATCTCTTTATCATTATTATAATAAATAATTATCACTGCACAGCTGCCTGTTGAACCATTGCTGTAAGTGTATCAGAGACCTGATCACTCCCTTATATGGGAGCTATGTATGACTTCTTCCAGCTAAACAAGGTGGGACAAGAACCTTATTTATCCCACATCTGTAAAAGGATGATAGCTCTGAGACAGTGATAAGACATACATTCACCTCCATCCTTCTTTATGCTAACACCAAACTTCCCTCCATGGCCCTCGACTTCTATCCTGAGTTCCACAGCACTTCATGAACCACACAGAATTATCTGGCTAACTTGGGACGCTAATAAGTTACAAGTCATGATAAAAGTATTTAAAAATACTATCTTTTTAACCTGAAGTACCTTTTCTCAGTTGTTAGTGGAATTGAATCATTCCAATACAGCAGAGTCAAAAGCCACCCAGTCCTGATCTTCAAGGAATGGTAGCGTGACATCACCCGAATGAACCGAAGACCAATCATAGCCAAAGCAATGGCTGCTGAGGGGTAGAAATGTGGTCCAGTCAAATATAAAGTTTGAGGCATTTGTGTGTGTGTGTGTGTGTGTGTGTGTTTGCTGTTTGTTTTGAGATGTTCCAGGCATTTTGTTTGTTGGTTTTCCAAACTACTAAAGAACAATACCCCCTCCCCCCCAAAAAAAAACCCCAAACTCACTATTACTGAGTTGATGCCAACACATAGTGATCCCGTCATACTGAGTAGAATTACCACTATGATTAACCAGACTGTAATTCTTTAGGGATGTGGACTTTCACTCAAGGAGAAACTAGTGACTTTGAATTTCTGACCTCGCAGATTGCAGTCCAACATGGAGCCACGATTTGCTGCTTATTCTGAGAATGTTTTGAGAAAATTAGACAACACTTTAACATGAAAACACCTGAGGACAGCTTGGCCAAAAAAAATCTTTCTCCAATACAATAGCATTCTACTCATTTCTCTCATCAAACATTTTGTGAGATTTTGTGAGAGCTTAGATTGGAAATTTTTACAGTCCTGATATCTCGCTCTCTGTCTTTCTCAGCTAATACTGCACAAAGTAATGCATTAAGTCCATCCTTGAGAAACTGAGGGCCCACGTCAATGCGTTAATCTGTACAGTATTAGCTGAGACACTGCTTCTAAAAGTGTCTGGATCTTGATAGAGCCTATGTCCAGGAATAAAGTAGAAAATATTAAAGAAAAATAGAGATAATTTTTAATGTCTAGGAAAACAACGATTGTCTGGATGCATTGACCACTATCTCCATTTTGTCTTTTCGCTCCTCTCATCTTTGTGGTCTGTAAGCATGACCATGGTCAGGGGCACAATGTGTCATTCCTAGGATCTCTACTTGAACATACAAGGGACCTCCCCCGCCCCCCAATGTCGACTAATTTCCACCAAACTTCTTTTTTTTTTTCACACCCTCACAAGGTAGTCTTTATAGCACTTATGATGATCTTTTACCATGATTTTCTTCATTGCTTATTATTAATATTAATATTTTTATGTTTACCCTCCACAATGCAAATTTTCATGCATGCATGAATTTTTGTCTGACTCATTTGTCACCCATAGTTCTTTATAGTAAATAGACAATCTGGCATGTAGTATATTTTTATTTAATATTTACTGCAAAAGTAAATGAACATAGTTAACATTATTTCTTATTTATATGAAGTCAAAGGAAGGTGATGGCAGCATAGGTGGATATTAATAATAATTTTCTATCAAAGAAAATGTTTTGAAAATATAAAGATATTTTCCTAGTTGAGATACAGAACTCTGGTTCATCTTGCCATGTCGCTGCTTGGGAGAATTACAGAAGTTTCCAAAGAAAATGCAAAGTGCAAAAAATGAAGAAGACACTTGTTACCACATAAATCCAGCTAGACCCCAGGAGATGTACAGTGAAGTTGGAAACATGGGAAACTTAGGATAGATGATCAATCAAGACTAGTAATAGGAGTGGTAATACCAGGAGGGTGGAGGGATGGAGGAATAAAAAGGGAGCACCAACTTCAGGGATCTACATGTAGCCTCCTCTCTGGGACACGGACAACAGGGAAGTGAGTGTTGGGACACATTGTACAGTGTACACAATGAAAAAAATAATTTGTAAATTACAAAGGGTTTAAGGGGAAGGGGGGAGGAAGGGTAATATAAGGAGCTGATAAATAGGGGCCTGGAGGGAGGAAGAATGTTTTGAGAGTGATGATGGCAATGGGTGTGTAAAAGTGGCCTGCATACAACTGATGTTGTTATGGATTGTGATGGGAGTTGTATGGGCCCCCAATAAAATGATTCATTAAAAAAAAGGGGGGAGAGGAAAGGGAGTTGTTTTTTTTAAAAGAGGAACTTGTACCAAGGGCTCAAGTGAAAAATGTTTGGTAATGTATGTGGTAACATGTGTGCAAATGTGCTTGATACAAATGATGTACTGAATGTTGTAGTAGCTGTAAGAGCCCCCAATCAAATTAAATAAATAAATAAATAAATAAATAAAACAGAACTATCCAAGTTAAAAAAAAATATCATCTCTGTAGATGAATTTTTTTCACTACAGTGAAAGCAATTTCTGTGGCTATGGAATTTATAAAATGTAAAATGCATTGATTAATATATTTGAATAAATAAATAGTAATACAGCAAAAAAAAAATTCAAAAGATTGTGCCTGGTCTTTTTTCAGGTGTGAAGTATCAAGAAACAAGCTACGTCATTTAGCTTCTCGACGTCTCCTGTGTTTCTGAGAGGACTCTGGTGTTTCTGCGGGGACAGTGAAGGTGAAGGACCATTGGGGAAGTCTCATCTCCTTCAGACCCAGTGCTGAGAAGTGAAAGGAAAGAAGAGAAAGAGCAGGCTAACCAAGCAATGAAAGCGATAAGTCAGTGTGTGTCAAGTCCTCCAAGGGGAGGAGCCTCCTCAGGACCTTGATGGCCACTGCACACTCAGTTTTAAAATCGAGGATCGTCATCTCGCAACATCCTCCACGTGGAGGTAGATCATGACACGGAGAACCGAAGGGGAGCCTCAGGGCTTATTGCACTCGACCTTTGCTGACCGTGTCCTTGCTCTCATGGGCACTGAAGGGAGTTTAAAAGAACAGGCTCTGAAATGGGCGAGTGGGAGAGCAAGCATACTACCCAGGCGACTTTTCAAGCCTGAGGAGCACGCTTTAACTCAGCTGAACCCAGATTGCCGGGACCTGTGGGGGCTGGATGAATCCACTCAAGCCGTTTTTCTGAAATATTCCTTACAATTTTGAGCCTTGAGGAAATTGCTTGCCAACCACAATTAGCTTTTAAGTTGAGCAATAGTTTAGGGAAGACCATTTTGTTTTAGGCATTGTGCTCTTTTGAAAAACGTCTCTGTGTCATTGGTTTAGAGAAACGAACTCCAAAGGCCACCCTAGGATGTCTATTACTGGCTAGACAGAACGGTTTGTTTGAATGGTTGCCACATCAACATGTCTTGACAGTGCTCTGGACGCCAGGGGGAAGACGTGGAGACTGTGTCTTGGGAGCCGGGTTGGACTGATCTGAGTGAATAGCGCCATGATAAATCATGTACAATGGGCAGCAGCACAAATCCCAAGATGAGATGGAGAGGGAATTTCCCCTAAAGGCATGGGCATTTTGCTGCTACCAAGAGTCTGTGTAAAGGTATACTAAAATTTGTACAAAGAGATACATGTAGACTGGGTGCAGAGAAAAGAGCTTGGGATGGAACTGAGGGAGTCTCACTCTGGGCCCTGAGAGCTTCACTTTCATTTTATCTTCTTGAATACTGCAGCTTTTCCCTCCTGTGATTCCAATTGTTTTGCACATTAAATTTACTGACCCACCTTTTTGTGCACAAATTAAACATAATTATTCATAGTATGGGAAGAAACATATAAAAACAAAAGATAAAGATAAAAGCTTCAGAATGATACTGGGCTGGTTTTCAAGCCTGGCCCTGCCACATTGTACCTGTGTGACCTTGAACAAATATAACTTCAGCTTTATTACCTATAAAAAGATTATAGTAGCAGTAGAAAGAGCTCTAAGATGTTAACTATTTCTGCGAAGGGTGATAGCACTTTTAGACCTTAAGTTCACAAAGACATCATCGAAGATGCAAGTATTGCTCTCTCTCCTCCTGAAACAAAGTATAATGAAGAAAAATCAAAGCCTCCATGACCCTGTGATCAAAATAATTAGATGATGTCCTATTACTATGGCTAACTGACTGGAAAGGAATCCACAGAAGAGGTCCTGGATAGTGTATGAGAAACATATGGAACAGAAATCAAAAATCATAGAAAGAGCAAACTTACTGGTCAGAGAGAGACTGGCATAACCCTTGAGAGTATGGCCTGTGGGCATCCTTCACACTGGGAACAATTGACTCGCGTGTTTCAGTCTAATGACAGGCTTAGAATGTACACAATAACACCATAGAGGTACAATGAATCCTGTGATATCAACAGGCAGTGCTTGCACCTGAAAATAGTTCACAAGGTGGTCATAGGAAAGAAAGACACAGGGAAAGAGTAAACATGTGGTGGAAGTGGGACAATTTCTTTGCAGTGTGAGAACTGCAAGCAATGTCAAATATAAAATATGTGCACATATTACTAAATGGAAAACCAAGTCCTCTCAAACTCTCACCCAAATCAAATGAAAAAGCAAAGTTACAGTTCAAGTATCTGTAACTAAAAGTGAACCAGTATTTTAGCATTTCTCGTGTTTGGATTTACTCTGCCACGTGGGAGAATTGTCAATCAATCTCATCTCCAGAACCCTAAATTATTTTGCATTTCTTAGACCAGAGCAAATGACATTTTGACAAGCCTTATTACATACCTACAAGTTGTTTCAAGATACAAAAGAGATCTCAAACATCTTTTAAGAACATTTATTAAGTCTTAAACAGGATGAAGACAAGGAAAGACCCTTCACATGGATGACGGAGACCATTTATCTGAAATCATGGTGACTTCCAATGGTTGGTAGCCACACAGCCACTTAAATAGGACAACAAGAACTATAACAAAATCCTGACTGGTGGCAGATCGTTTATCACAGTTAAAGGTAGAACTACAGATGCAGTAACAGAACCAGGATGGGGAGATACACATTACATTCGACAGAAGACACAAGATTTATCCAAGACTCTCAGACCACGGCAGCCAGGGCACAACTGACAGGGCATGATTCCTGATGCTAAGTCTCTCTATACAGGAATCTCCCTCAAGGACACACGTCGGCAACCCCTAAAGAGACAGACTGCCCCTCCCTGGGTAACTCACACTCCAATGCACTGTACCTGAGGGCATGCCAGCTCCTAACCCCGATTAATGGTCAGAAACAATTCAGTGGAGCTTAAAATTCACTTGCAGATTCAAAAGGGAATTTGGGTTTCCACTGTTAGCCACAGCCTCCTGCAAATGGGCTATGCAGACTTGCAGATGTGATACAGAGGAGATGGAATCTATTCATTCTGTGAACAATTGTTTCACATGATCAGAAATGTTTTCTGATTTTATACTTTAGAGTTACTTGTAAATGAGATTTTCTTGTTTCTTATGTAAATAAATTACTTCTGTTAATAGAGAGTAATCAAATGAAGGTGTTCATAGCATTCTCTGTGAACAAAAAGTGACGAACTGTACATGCCTTGCCATCTAAAAAATACAATATTTTTTGGACCATAAGATGCATCTAGCCATAGGATCCACCCAGCTCTTAAATCAGGAAAACAAGAACAAAATATTCTGAACTAAATAGTAAAAGTATACTAAAATATCTATAAAAAACCAAATTATGGTAAAATTTAACAACATAAACTCAGCAGTAGTGTTACAAACCATCATCACTTTCATTAACAAATGAGGAAAGGCCTGTACCGTGCTGATCATGTGACATGATTGACATTGAGACTCCAAGATGCGGGGCTTCCCCAAACACACAGCAATCCAAGGCACACGAACAAGAGCAGACAATCAGTAGGTGCATGGGATCATAAACACATGTTCTGGGGTACCATGCCTTCAAACCATAAAATGCACCTTGTTTCCCCTCCAATTTTGGGTAAAAATTGTGTCTTTTGGTCCAATAAATATGGTAACCAAAGAATCTGCCCTCTGTGTGGGAGACAAGTATTGTCAAGCATAGAGCAGACATATTAGATTATTAAGAAATGCAAGATATAATAGAAACTATGGAAGTAAACATTTCTGCACCACTTTATTTCACTTTTTATGGATTGAATTTTGCTCCCCCACCCCACTCCGTCCCCACTAAACATACATACACGCTCAAACACACCCATATAACGTCAATCTTACTCTCTATGTCTTATCAGAGCCTGGTGGGATAGTAGTGAAGTGCTGGGCTGGGTTTCCTGGCGCTGAAAATAATAATCGTCTCAGAATCCCACGGGCACAGTTCTACCTTGTCCTGTAGGGTCACTGCAATAGCTGCACTAGATAATTATAATCAGCATGTTTGCATAGTAGAAAGTGCTCAGAGCCGAGAACTGGAAAATATGGGCTATCAGACCATATCTGCTACTAACTATCATTGGACCTGGCATGAGTCACTTAACCTCTTTGATCTCCCACCCCACCCTACCCCACCCCCCACCCTTTCAGCAGGACCAGCAGCAGCAGCAGCAGAATAAGAAATTGGTCTTGGTATCTTTTAGAGATCACTGTGATTTTACTACTTTAATTTTCCATGACAAATGAAGCTTTCTAGTATTAAATAGCACTCACCTTAGAGGAGAGTTGTCTTCTTAGCTTTGTTCACACTGTTATTGGCATGCCCTTTATGGTGTGGTGCCCCCTGTGACACATGATAGAGTGCCAAAAACCACCATCTTCCACGTACAAATATAAAAATACCATTTTAATTGCAGGTTGACCACTTTCACGGGATCCCCTTAATGAGAGAGCAAAGTGCAAGAACTAGCTTGCTCTCACAAATACATACTTTACTTTGCATATTTCCTAAAACATTCTGACAGTATTGAACTTAACTGTGAATGTATTGTGAACTTTGCAGTCCTGAAGCAATAGGGAACAATTTAATAAGAGTATCTTGCAAGTTCCCAGACTTAAAGCAAGCCAGCATTTCTGAAACTATCGTCAACCTGCTGGTATATTAGTTTTTCCTAAATTTGTTTCCACTACTGAGCAGAATGTCCCATTTTCATTCCTTATTTAATGTCAACCATTCCTTCAAAGTCTTCATAAATAAAAATGTTAATGTTTTAAAAATTTCTTCAAACTAGTGTACTTAGTTTGCCTGAGGAATAATACACCTTTATCTCACGAAGTTGACAAGCTCATATTCTTTGACAAGGTTAAGATCAAATCCATTCCATAATTTGATTCTCCCCATGATCACTCAGTCTAATCGGCCCTGACACCCTGTCTTTCTTCACAAAAGAGAAATAGAAGAACTTCCTTATCATATTGGACCTGTCGATTCCCCTCATAAGAACCCCCCCTTTTTTTTCAATAAGATTGCATCTGTAATTTAGTCTCTTCTTTATCTCTCATTTTGAATATGGCATGTGTATTTCCTGTTTCCATTGTTCCACGGCATCCCCTTCTTCTTTAAGAGAATCCCCACCCCACCCCAGCCCAGAACACAGCACTGTGATGGTGCCTGCTTCCTCCTGAGGCTTTCCTCACACCATGACCTGTCTACTCATCATCAAATCTCAAGCTAGTCACACCAAGTTTTCCATTGGCATGGAGCCTCTAATGGAAAGCACTAGGAAGAACCCCGTGAGACTCCTAAAAAGAAGGGGAAAGGGGATCTTGAAATGTAAATCAACATGTAAAATCAATATGTGATTGAGAACACCTGGGGTACTATAGAGGGATTGTCTCTTCCAATGACAGAACCACAAGTCATTGTTTTATTGCCTCATGTCACACTTTTCTTTGTTTTAGCTTATCACCTCTTTACCAAGGAAAACTGCTTTAAGATTTAGAGGGTGGACTGGGAGACCAGGCATCTTGCATCCTTTCAAGGGCTTCCCACAATGGTGTCAGGGACGTGTATTGTCAAAACAGTTCACCGGACAGTGCAACGCTACTTCTCTGCTGGCCTCGCCCTGCCCTTGTTGAGATAAAATGCTTTCTGCTGACTGCATATGCATTTGCGTTACAGGCTATCATATTTTGCTAGTTGGTTTGCTTCAAAATAAAATACGGTGGCAGTCACCTTATCTGGTGTCAATTTGAGGGTGAAATATGTAGGGGTGGAGTCTGGCCTGTCTATCTGGAGATAGACATGTGTGGGCATGGTCTTTTGGAGAATTCTGGGAAATGTGGTCATTCCTTCTTGGAAGCAGAGACACTAGCTCTCTCGGGTCACTTCCATGGAGACTTTCTGCTGACAGCCTTCTCTAGGTGACACTCTACTGACAAGACACAAAGCTGACTCCCTGTAAGAAATCCCGGAGAAGAAACCACATGGACCTACCCCATTGGAACCAGACCTGTGAAGCGAGAGGAGCATCTTGGAGACCCCTGCCAGGACTGGGATGTTTACAACACCACTAGATTAAAAGGCATTTTACCCATCTGGCTTGTGATCATCTTGCATTCAGCGTCATCACATTTGTGTTTTATTAGTCTGAAGAAGATGTTATAGACTGGTAGCAGACATATTGACTAATAGCAGACTTATGACCTTGTACTGGACTGGGTTGGGATGTTTTCTTAATGTACAGTTGCTCTTATATGTAAACCTCTCCTTTATATATCTATGCATGCTGATGAATTTGTTTCCCTAGCCTACCCAGACTAACACAGGTAAAATATTGATTATACATTATCAGTCTTAATAGCAAAGAAAGAAAAATGAAAACCCACCATCAATGGAATAGAAACAGACAGATCGGTTGCATTACTAGTCAATTTGTATCCAAATCCTATATATTTTCCAATTTAATGGAGGCACAGGCAGGAAAATGGATAATAATTGATGAATATCCAGTATGAGTCAAAGTGCTCTACAGATATCAATTCATTCAATTCTCAGAACAACCTCCTGATAGGAGGATGGGTTAGTGAAAGTAGCCTAATTTTATAATTGAGTAAATTAGGGTGCAGAAAAACTAACCAACAAAAACAAATGGATACTGAAATCTGTATTTCTGAACTATTTTCCCATAGCCTATCCTTTTAGTTAAAATGCTAGAATTTCTGGTTACCTCTCAGTGTAACCAGAAACACCATACAACCTACTGCTTTGGGGCTGCAAAGTTCACAAAACATTTAGAATTACCAAAAAAAAAAAAAAAAGAGCGGACTCGAGTGAGAAGTTATAAGTTGTCTTCTATGCCTTGACTACGTTTTACTAGTAAATTCTTTGTCCACCAGCCATTCATTTGCTATGTGTACTAACGCAGCATGGCAAAAAAATGAAAAGGATAAACTTCGTGCAATTGCAAACATTTTAAATTATGTTTCCTAAATTCATTTATTTATTGTAAAATGAATGTGACTCTAATAATTTTTGGTTATCTGCTTTTTTGAAAAAAATTACAGGATTGTTAAATTATAAGACAGATCTATGCAATCTATTAATATATTTAATATTCAAATAGCATAACCAATTTCAAAGGTATATAATATGTACCTTGTGCTGTGTTTGCTGCCTTTTTGTATGACATTACTACATGGTTGGGTGATTTAGATATTTAGATAAAATGGATTATCTGGAGATATTTGAAAATGGGGAAAAGAATATAGAAGAGAAGAAGGTAACCTGATTGGAAAAGTTAAAACTTTGTCAATGGATTCCTACTTGGAAACACCAGTGCCTTATCTGATCTTCAACATTATCTGTAATTTTATTTGTTAATGTTAGGGCCTATCCCAGTGGTGGTAAGATATTGGGGGTTGTGTTATCTGATTTTCTGGGTTTTTTAATATATGTAACCCAAGATTTATGACTCCGTGGGGCAGCAATTAGAAGTGGAATTTCAGGGAGAAAGGGGTTTACAGTGGGGAGGGAAGTAAGGAAGATGATGTTGAAGAATCCAGGAAGAAAAACAATATTTGGAAACTGGTTGTAGGAGTAATTGTACAATACTGCTTAACGTGATTGAACTATGGAAGGGTAACATTATTAGCTCCCAATTTAAAATAAATTAATTTGTTTAATGAAAGTGAACAAAACATAGTTTATACCAAGGTTCTCTTTTAATGTGGTAATAAAGAAACTCTGATGTAAAATTCTCTAGCTTTCTTCAGTGATTCTTGCTTGATTTACATCAGGAAATATGAGGATGGGTAAGTTTTGCAATGTGTACAGTTTATACTGCTACTCTGTTTTTCAGCTTCTGATGTCAATAATAAAAATACATCATCATCTTGTTCATTGTGCTTTTACCTGACTGACATGTCAAAGCAGGAGGAGCTTAAAGAGATAATGGAGAAAATAAAACATTATGTTCTTGCACCTTTAGTCTGACCTATGAATTCAAAAACTAACCAGAAATAGCATTAGCAACACTCAGTATCACTCAAAAGCTCTACCATCAGAGCTCAGTGTGAAAATTTAAATACAGTGACTATGCTCCCTCTGCTTCCCAGATCAAAGCCTGAAGGCCGGTTCTGTTTTTCTTTCCTATAGGCTTCCTCCAGCCCCTGCCTGTGGCTTTCAATCTCCCACAAATCTGTTATCTTCCTTTATCAAATGCTTGAGATTCCAGGCCAGCCCTCATCATCCTAGAGCTTTCATCTGGAGGTCATTTAGCTTTTTCCCAGATGCCCCTTCCTAGAATTCATTCATTCATTCAACCATTCACCCCTTCAGAGGCATAGATGGTCATTTTCACTAGCTCTTCCCCTATTAGCACGACCAGATCTTATCTGTCTATCTGATTTTGTCCACTTTTCTTTCTATCCTTTGTTATTTTCCCACATACTAGTATCTACACAATGCAACTTAAGGTTTCACTTGAACAGAAATTCAAATGAATGAGTAAATGTCAGTTCCATCCCTGTTTGTATAGAATAGGCAATTAAAACTACTTACTAGATTTCGTTTTATTGAACAATTCATTTTCACAAAACAAAATAACGATCCAAGAAAGCATGACAGAACAACAAAAAACAAGTTTTACCTCAGCATATAAAGCAATTTTCACTTTGTTCCTGAAGGATCACTCACTTATTAGCACGCACCGAATTGCAATTTTGCTGAAATTGATCATGTTCATTAGTAATTATTAGAAATACACTTAAAATGGCTAGGTGGCTGCGATTCCCGTATATGTTTAGATTTAATTATAGGGAATAAAGGTTAAATTATTAGAGACCTCATGCTGAGCTCATCCTTAAAGACTGGCGTGAAGAAATCAGCACATTAAAGGAGAGAAGAAATAACTGCTCCTTTTGCCATTTCAATTTAATTCTACTGAGTTTCTAATGAAAATTCACCTAAATACAAAGTACCTTACTAATTATCTCATCACAGCAGGAAAATAATAAATATAAACTGTACAATTGTATTTAGAATTGTGTTAAGAACTGTCTCACACTTGGTTCTCCCTTTTGGTAGGTTAAACAGTGGTAATATTCTAATATGTTACACTAGGAAAACAAAACCCTAAAAATGAAATCACTCATGCTTAAATTTTAAAATATGTGAATTTTATTTGTTGTAGGTGACCAAAACTTTTGGAATCTATGAACTGCTATTTTATGTCTTTATAATTAAAACTCCATTATGAATCATTGTAAGACGTTGAAGGCCAGTAAAAAGAAAATATGAGTTCACTGAATCACAAATACATTATTTTCTGATAGACATGAATTTGAGGTCTGAATTTACTGTTGTTCAGTGACTGCTTTTCAAGAAAATTGTATTGGGTGGGAAATACTTAAACTTTTGGAAATGAAGAAAGACAGTACTTAGGGAAAATCATGAAGAATTGGTTAATACTCCCCTGACAACTTACTTCTTTAGGCAGCAAAGAAAATGATTCTCCATTTTAAAATCTTGAAATTTATTTATTTTTCTCTTCTCACTTCTCTACAATATCAATTCCAGACACAATTTGAGAAGACAGAATTGTTTAAAAGAGTTTATGTAAAAAAATATTTCATGTCACTGTCCCCCTGACCCTGCAATGGAAAGGGTCTTTGCATTGGAGTGATATACTGGATGGGCTAAACAGATGAAGAGATGGTAACAGTGTCTCTAATACTGTCAGTTGAGCTCAAGATATTAGCCTTCAGTGAACTCATCTTGAGAGTGTAAAGAGAAAATGGTCTGATCTTATAGCGCCAAAATAGAGATATTTACAAAGGGATTCTTGTATGAGATAAGACAAACATTAAAATTGATCAAAAAACATTTTCCATGGAATATATATATATATATATATATATATATATATATTCCAGAAACTACAGAGCATTGACAGGGAATTATGAAATAGTTTCTGTGAACATGAACCAGAAATCAAACCCATGCTAAGAAACCAATAGTGACTCAGTTACCTTATATGACAGGGTAGGGCTGCCCTTGGGACTCCCAAAGTTGTGTAGAATCAGGTGTTTATAGAATCAGGCTACTAGGTCTTTCACCCAAAGAAAAGGCTATCGTTTGAAGTGCTAATCTTTCACTTAGCAACAGAGTACTTTACCTACTCCACCCAGGATTCTAATTAGAATAGAGGCAGAAATCATACCTACTAGGACCCAATGAGAGCTACAAATTTTTCATCATTTTTTTAAGGATTTAATGAATTTGTTAGTTCTTTAGGGAAATTCCAGAGGTAATCTTGATTTCAGCTGTCCTTTAATCACCTCCTTAAATTTTTGTAGAGAATAGTTGGATGTGTGCACAAGTATTAGAGGTCTATAAAGTTATGTAAAGTTATTGATAATTTAAAAACTGAACTCAAATTATATACACATATTTTAAGACTATCCAGAGGGATGCTTCTAATTAAAGAACTAGAAGGAAAAAAGCATAATACTTTTACCAGATAAACCTGAAAAATCAAGATTAAAGATTATTCCATGATATTTTAAATCCAACGCTAATCTAAGAGAATTTGAGTAATGCTTAAATTTGAAATTTGGGTTAAGAAATCAATTGCACAAATATAAACAGCCTGCAATATGCAAATGACACAAGCTTGCTTGCTGAAAATGAGGAGGACACGAAGGACTTGCTCGTGAATTTCAAGGGCTGTAGCCTTCAGCATTTTTTGCAACGCTGTGTGAAGAGAACAGAAACCAGCACCACTGGACTAATGGGCACCAACATGATAACAAACAGATTGAAGTTGCCAAGGGATTCTTTTGGAACTGCAATCAATATTCGTGGGAGCAGGAGTCAAGAAGTCAGAAATTATATTGCATTTGGAAAACATTCTGCACAAGACCTCATTGAAATATTGAAGAGCATTGATGTCACATTGATATCACTTAGAATGTGTCTTATATCAGGCTGAGCCCCGGTGGTGTAGTGGTTCAGTGCGGGACTGTGGCCCACTGGCTTGGTGGTTCAAATCCAGCAGCAGCTCTCCAGGAGCAAGGCTGGGCCTCCCACTCCCACCAGAGGGCATTGATGCCCAAAAAACCAAAACCAAACAAACAAAAAGAATGTATCCTAAACCATGATGCCTTCAATGATTTCGGGTACATATGAAAGTTGGACCATCAATAAGAAAAACTGAAGAAAGGTACTGTCAAAGAATGCTGAAAGTACCCTGATGTACTAGATGAACACGAAAATCTGTCTTGGAAGATGTACAGGCAGAACGCTTCTTAGAAATGAGGATGGTAAGACTCTGTGTCTGATCATTTTGGACAGGATCTCAGGCGAGACCAGTGCCTGGAAAAGGGCATCGTGTTTGGTAAAGTAGAGGGGGGGGGCCAACAAAGAGGAAGACCCTCACAAGATGGATGGACTGACACAGTGGCTACAATCATGGGCTCAAACCTAATAATCCTTGTGAAGATGATGTAAGGTGAGGAAGTGTTTTGTTCTGCTGAAACGAATTCCCCAACACCTTACAATAACTAACACAAATAACCCCAAACCACTCTATTTTACCCTAAGCCTCAGTCTTATCGAAATCACTTCTCGCTCTGTGTGTCAGCAAACCTAGCGCACGGATTAAGTGGCCTAAGGCCCCTTACTCCAGAAAGCTAGCCTTTTCCTTGAGGTACAAGCTTTCTCACGTCATGAGCAGGGGAGTCAACACTCTTTCTCCTGTTCTTCATGTTTTTGCTCTGCTTTTTCTGTTTCTCAACTTCGTTTCTGCGTCACAGTGCTCCATCGGCAGGTTTACTATGCAGGTTTCTTGGGGGCTCAAGTGAAATGCTTCCCTCCTGGATCTTCTTACTTAATTACCATATATTAAGGCCTCTCTTGCCCATCCTGCTTCTCATATAAATAAAGTCAAAGGTCATGAATGGTAGAAAAGAAAGAAAATATCAAAGTGAGTGTCACAAGAGACTCTAACAGTTGTTCTTAGATATGTGAGCTACTATGAACGGAAGGAACTATGAAGCAGAAGGGCTGAACAGAAAATATCAGAGGGAAGTTTTAGAAGAGACAGTCATATATTAATCAAATGTGCAAAGACCATCAGTAAGAAAACCGAAAAGGAAGAACACATTGAGCAAGTCTGAAACCGAAAGGTCTCCAAAAAAATTCAAGCCTGGAATTGCATTCTTGAAAGATTCTCAGGACAATATGCTGCAGGATGCATTCGAAGACTATGGCAAGAACACAGTTCCTGTTCCAAAGAGAATTCGTCAACATTCTATCACTTCAAGAGGTTGCATACCAGCAAGAACCAACGGAACTGAAAGAACGCTAAAGCATTAGGCAAAAGCAAGACCTCAGAATTTGTTGGAACTGAAAAGGGTCTTGCACATTGCTTCTTTAAAGGATTGAAAAGCAAAGATATTACTTTAAGGACAAAGGTACACATGGTCCAAACCAAGATACTATCAATCACCTCATATACATGTCAAGAAACACAAAGAATATGGAAGCATGAAGAAGAATCAGTGTATTTGAACTATAATGTTGGTACAGCTTAATGAAAATATCATGGATTGCCAAAATGATCAACAGATCTCACTTGGAAAAAGTATAGGTAGAATGCTTCCTGGAGACAAAACTTGTCTTAACATACTTTGGGCATGCTATCAAGAGAGACCAGTCATGTTTAGAAGAGACAGTCAAAAGGAGGAAAGCCTTTGATGAAGTGGATTCCCACAGTGGCTCAAACCCAAGGACAATGTGCGGGCTGCACAGGTTCAGACAACATTTCATTCTGTTGTACTTGGGTTTGCTATGAGTTGAAACCAACTTCAGGTATTTACCAACAGAATCAGGAGAGCACACTTGACTAATCCATATGTTAAAATCCCAATGTTTTCTAATCACAGATCATCCTTTAACAATCCTTCAAAATCGAATCATACAGTTCTGTAAGTCTCTTCCTCCACTTCCTCTTCGCTGATCCATCAGGAAAAGTGGAAATACCTCCAATCTGCACTTTCCTACCCAGTCCTTGAGTGAGATCAAGTAAATCACTCAGCCATTAAGGGAAAACACCATTAACAAAACTTAAATGAAACATCTGATAAAAATGACAGTTTGAAATCTTCTTGGAAGAAGTTATCCAAAAAATGACATCACATACATAATTTATGGGAACGGAGATATTTTCTCTGGAAAAAAGTGCATTAAAAAACAAAGGGAGAAATAGCCCCCACATTTGAAATTCTCTAAAAATTATTGTCATCTCATATGCAAAAATCTAACAGATGACAACCATGAAAAGCAAGTAGGTAATCTAAGAGAATGAAGAAATTTCTAAGTTGAATTGTATAGCGAAGAAGAGGCATTCTTGCAAGTGCATGCATTTCCCAGGACCAAACACACTAACACACACATTAAGGGATGTGGTATATTTACACATCTAGTTAGGCTGCAACAGATAAGAGTGTAGGATTGCTTTTGAAATTTGATTCTAGAAAACTGCATTTAAGGAAGCAAAACTATAGATTAAAAAGATCACATTGCTTAGTTATCGTGGCACTTTTTAAACATTTATCCTGTTTATCCTGGGACCTATCAGTTTCTCTCTCTTCCATTTACAGATTTGTCCCCACGCACCTAGCCTCAGGGCCCTTTTCTGCCACATTTTCCTTGCTTACCCCTTGAAGGCAACTATCTATTTATATTCTCTGGGTTCCTTAGAGAAAGTTTCTCTCTCAGGGTTGCTGCCTAACTACTTCGCTTTAGGCTGAATTCTCTGGAGCTGCCTGAATTCCTAGACAGGCTCCATTCTTTAATTTCTGTGCTCAGAATTTGCCTGACGAGCCTAACCTGTGCTGAAGGCAGACAGGATCTCATTATGCGTCTGTGAATTGAGCTGCCATCGTCAGACAGCACTTCCCCGAGAACCACATTCTTTAGGATCCTTTTCTACATTTGTTATTATAGAATTCCTAGGATGAGCACACCAGCCCTTTCAGTATATTTCTGCTTATCACTTGACTTCAGCATTTCTCTCAATCTAAGGTTCTTCATAGTATCTGTCTCATTCTCACTACAGCACAAACCTTCAAGGCATCCAATTTCTCAGCAGAGTTTGCTACCTGGCTTCCAACAAAATAAATATAGACTTTCATATTTAAGTTGTCAAGGGTTTAGATTGTTTGAAAACAAGAAAATGTTTCTATGTTCTCTAACGATCAAAGAATAAAAAGCTATTGTTAAAAACAAGGAAAATGTCAAATTATAGTGATAGACAACCTATGATTGTATCATTTTCCAGAGTATTGTAAATACTTTTTAGGGAAAAAAGTCAAAACACCATTAATTAGAATGAAGATCACAACTACAAAAGAGATAATGGAAATTGTGAGAAGATAAGCATTAAAGGCAGTAGAGAGGTGTTGAAAAGGGTTATGACATATTTAAATTAGTAAACAAAGATGTGTTTCATTACCAAATAGAGGAAATTTTAGCAAGGGGAACTTTTTATTTGTGCTTTTAATTTCAGGGGGAGAAAGAATTATCATAAGGTTTGAAGGAGGGAGATTTCTATAGATCTTTAATCTCATATCAACCTCAAGGATGCAGAATAAAAATAAAAACTTTGAACTTCCTATATCAGGAGCAAATTACATAAAAAAAAAAACCAAACATACCCAAACATGTATTGCTACAGCACAGAGATTTTGAGGCAAGTAATCATCATTGTTGTCCGACATCTAGGACATAGTTGTGACTCATAGTTAACCTTGCTGAATGGAGTGAAGCAAAGCCCAGTTTACTCCATCCTTGCAGTCTTTGCTGTATTTGAGTTCTTGGTTGCAGCCCCTGGGTCAAGTCACCTCATCTAGAGTCTTGATCTTGTTTCCTGTGCCTCTGCTTTATCTTAAGAGTGCGCTGGTGGCACTGTGAAGGGAAAACTGGGCTTCTAACTCCAAGGTCTACGGCTCGAATCCACCAGATGGTCCTTAGGAGTAAGATGCTGCTGCCCGCTGCTGTAAGATAAACACCTTCTGAACCCTCCACCAGGTCACTATGAGTCAGAATGGATTAGGTGAAAGAGGGCTTGTTTTTTATTTCATTTTTCAAATGAAAAACATGTCTTCTCCATGGACTGGTTCCTCCTAATATAAAGTGACCAGACATCCCACTTTAAAAAAAAAAATAACACTATCCTGTGGCATTTTAAAATTAAAATAAATATATTACAATACTATTTTTGCAATCTATGAAAATTTTTGTTGCTCCATACAGACCAAATTTTTAATCAAGAACCCCCATCCCCACCCCAGACAATGGTGTCCCGCTTAAAATGTGGTCACTTTACCCTAATAATATTCCCCCAAAGTATCATAGATTACATCTCATCATCTTTAATCCTAAAGAGTACCCTGAATCTGTTTATTCCAAAATTGAACAGGTTGTTCTGGCAGCCCATGCTTGGCTAAATAACACCATAATTCTTTGATCGTCTTTTGTCACTATTGATTTTTCATATACAGATCAGGGAGTTTCAAAAAGCTCATGGAACTATAGACTTGAAAGATAATGAAAAATTTTCACAAACTTTTAAAGCTCCCTCATATGTGGCAATTGAGAATACCCTGGCTGGAGTCGCTCACACCTGTTTCCTCAATACATGTTTACTCTTCGACCCTTTAAAGAGCAACGCAAATAAAAACAAAAGACGATACCACTTTGGCCTTCTAAATGACTGCTTGAGTATTTTTCGACAGTCTTTGTTATTGATTCTCAAGGGACTGGAAAGAAGATCTCCTAAAAGTTAAGCAAACTTCTTGAAGATTACATTAGAATTATTTCAAAGTGTCACCACCATCCCTGAGCCTTCCTGTGCTGGCAAGTTAGAGATCCTCCTCTTTAATACAAAGAATAAACAAATTATGGAAGAGCTATCACATGATCATGAATGCACCCAAACTCCTTAAAATCACAAAGTATACAAAATTATGTAAATTGTTATTGTGATACGTAACGAGATAGAAGATAGCTAGCTAGTTTGAAACCACAGAACTGCATTATCTTCATGGTTTTATAAGAAAGAAATCTTGGCAGGAATTTCCTAGGGACCTCTGACCAAAGATCTCTCAACAACCTTCAATTAAGGGATGGAGCAGGGTGATGGGAGTCTTAAAGTTTGAAGGGGGAGGGGGAGACTTGCCAATTCATGAAAGTGGTTGTTGTTGGGCTCAGGCACGCAGTGGCTGTGAGATTTTTATACAGTATGTTTCTTAATGCAGGGAGCTGTCCAAAGAATTTTTTTACAGCAGTGAAGTTTGCTTTATGCATAGGAAGCAAGTGAGCGATTGAGAATGTGCAACATACTCCTTTTGTAACCTGATCTCAAAGATGCTGATGCAACCAGTCTACTGCTTTCTGTTCACTTAGAACCAGTCACGAAATCTAGGCCAAAAATAACACACACAAAAAGACTATAGAGTGGTGCTAATATTTAAGGATGAAAATCAGCAGGGGGCATTTTACAGGCTGTCTACCACATGCAACAGGTCTTTTATCTCTACAAGTAAAACCTGACAGTCTTTGCTGCTTTCTCCTATCACAAAGCAATTAGGACTTTCTCTAAGCAAGGGGCAAATCAACAGTTGCATAAATCCAACCTTCCTAATGCGGAAACTGATCCGGGATCTCTTGTCCCACACCCTCTTATTACCTGGTATGGAAGGTACGTGTTCTCAAGCCGAAGTCTCCTGGAGTTGGGTCGTTTTTTCACAAGTTGAAAGGACACCATCTTCCAGACCAGTTGCTCACACTGCTCTTCTCTGACCCCAGCCACAGGAAACAGAATCAAGGTCACCAGCAAAGAGGCGACCGTCCTTTACATTGCCAAACAGGCAGGTGCCAGCTGCAGGACTGATTAATTTGCGTAACACTCCAGCATTCTAGCTGGTTGTCTATAGATTTGAGGCTGCAGACTTGGGAGGAAGGTGAGACATAGGCATATTTTTGACTTGCTGGATCCTGGCACACCTTTAAGATTGAGAGTTCAGAGTAGACCACACTTAAGGGACAGATTTATTATAATGGAAAAAAAAAAGATGGAGACACACAGAGAGCACAAGGTCAGAGTGTTCTCAGTGTGTAGCTTTAAGTCTTCAAGGGTATGTTCCCTGTCTCAGAGCAGAGGGTCCAGGCAACAAGGAAACCATTGGAGCCTTGAGCTCAGCATTTCCAGCAGTCTGACTAGCCCTGAGCCCACACCCTTTCTCCTGAGGCCTGGAAACATAAAGCTAGCAGGTGGTCTCCCTTGGTCTGACTGGTAGCCCCTTTAGTAGCCTCAGGTGTGGAATGTTTCTCAGGAATAACTAATCAAACCAAAAAATTCCTTTGTGTGTCTCCCAGTCAAAAATTCACACAAGAATATATTGCTAACCCTTCCCTGGGGTAGGGGGTGAACAAAAGAAAAAGGGGTGAAGAGAGACATCAGCCTAAGACATGAAAAATAATAACAATTTCTAAATTATCAAGGGAGAAGGTGGTCTCGGCCTTACTGTTTCCCTGCAAGTATGCCACCACCGGGTGCTCGCTGACCCTGCACCACACAGAGAAGCCAGAACACGAGGACGTCTGTGAATACCGGCCCTACTCCTGCCCCTGCCCGGGGGCCTCCTGCAAATGGCAGGGCTCCCTGGAAGCGGTGATGTCACACCTCATGCATGCCCACAAGAGCATCACCACCCTGCAGGGGGAAGACATCGTCTTCTTGGCGACGGACATCAACCTGCCTGGGGCCGTTGACTGGGTGATGATGCAGCCCTGCTTTGGCCACCACTTCATGCTGGTGCTGGAGAAGCAGGAGAAATAAGAGGGCCACCAGCAGTTCTTCACTATCGTCCTGCTCATTGGCACCCGCAAGCAGGCCGAGAACTTTGCCTACTGACTGGAGCTGAAGGGGAACCGCTGGAGACTGACATGGGAGGCCACGCCCCAGTCCATCCAGATGGCGTGGCCTCGGCCATCGTGAACAACGACTGCCTGGTCTTCGACACAGCCATAGCCCATCTCTTTGCAGACAACGGGAACCTGGGCATCAATGTGACCATCTCTACGTGTTGTCCTTGACCCGTCCATCCCCCGGAAGGCCATAAATTTGGGGAGGGGGGAGGCATAATGTTCTATGTTTAATAAAAGTTTTTATAGACGTTTTGTTCAAAAAAAAGGGAGGGGGGAAATGGGGAGCTGATACCAAGGATTCAAGTAGAAAGAGGGTGTCTTGTAACCCTCTTTCAAAACAAATGTACCAATGTACTTGACACAATGGATGGATGAATGGATTGTGATAAAAGTTTTGTGAGCCCCCACTAACATCAGTTTTTAAAAATACATATAATGCTTACTATTTATTGGCAGAAATTTAACTAAAGAAAACTCAGCATTTACTTTAAGTAGAGCAATCTATTGAAACGTATTTCTTATTGTAAGTATACATATATTATGTATTTACATAATACATATTAAGAATACGTATTTAAAAATCTCAGTGTAGACTTATGTACAAAGTATGCACATGAGGTCATTATTACTGCTACAAAAACTTCATAAATAATTTAAAAGTCATATGTGGCCAATGTCAGGAATTCCAGGAAGCAATGAACATCGGATGATCTAAAATGTTAAGGAGAGGGGCATTTCTTTGGAATCCCAAGTTTTTCTTATTTCCCATCCTTCTGAAGATGAGGTGGAATTTGATTTGCCCAGCAGGAATCGAAGTTAAAGAACAACCATCAAAGAGTTCCTTTGTTCAATTGAGCAAGCCCACGGAGACACCTTGAAAATCAGAGGAGTCGCACAAGTGAACACGGACATCTTCGGTCATAAAGGAACCAACTAGATTGGCACGATGCAAAAAGGCTGTCAGTTTGGTTTTGAAAACAGAGAGACACCACACCCGACCCTGACCTCCCTGCCATCGAGTTGACCTTGCCTCATGGGGACCTGTAGGACAGTGTAGCTCTGTCCCTGTGAGTTTCTGAGACAGCCATTCTTTGCGCGTGCGTGCAGACACTGCTTTTTCCCGCATGGGGCAGCGGGTGGTTTGGAACCACCGACCTTGCAGTGAGTGGCCCAAGGGGCGCCACTCTGCCGACGCGGTGACCGGAAGATGAGAGTCCGGGGTGTGTGTGAAATGAGATAAGCAGGAGTTAAAAAGCAACAACTCCCAAACAAAAGTGCATTCCACATACACGGTAGTGTGAAAGCGCTGCCTTCCCCATGGGCTCGATTCTGTCTGACGCAAAACAGAACGCACAATGGAGAACACAGGTTAGACCAGAGATAAACCAAACCGGTTTAAACCAAAGTCAATGGAGGTTGTGGGATTTAAAAGGACAGCAATGGCCTTATTAATTGGTTGGGTGCGTTGAATCTCAGCCCGTTGTTGTTCGGCTCCACTGAGTGGTTTTCCCCTCCTGCTGACGGCGTGGACGCAGGCCCCCTCGCCATGCCCAAGCATGAAGCAGAATCTGCAATCTCAAAACGAAGTATATAGAAAATATACAAACTAAACTCAGGAGATGAGGTGAAATGGAAAACAGGTGCGAATATTTAAAGATACATAAATAGCTAACAAACAGGAATTTCCCTTCATTGATACAAGCTGTGAGACTAAAGATATACGACTTCACTAATAAGATAATGTACACACAGACTCTGCCTCTATAAAAGTTATACGTTAATATTATAGAAGAAGAAGGAAAGTATTAAACGTAGCCAGGATACAAAATAGCACATTGCCATAACAAGAATAACCGAGTAAGAAATTTGCTTCTGTAGTAGAAAAGATAGAATTCAGACGAAAGAAAGGAAAAGATGCCTGTAGTGTGTAGAATGTAGGGGTTAATTAGAGTTATAGCCATTAAAATGAAGGTAGAATAAAATGGCTGGATTCAGTCAAAGCAACAGTAAAGGAGTTCCCTTCTAGAATGCCTCCACTAGGGGAAAACCAAAACAACTACTGCTTCAGGCAAAAAGAAAAGTAATCCTCGATGAAAATAAACAAGACAAACAAATATACAAGTAACAAAATGATAAACATGGAAGTAATGAATATGGAGTATATAATCAGATATAAGTATGTCTTACAAAGTTTAAGATACAATAAACAAAACACATGTAAGTAAGACTGTATATGTGCAGATAAAATAAATTTAAAATTCCTGAGCTTTCAGCAATATAAGAATTGTGAGCACAATAAGAACTACTTAGTAGAAAGTAATACACCAGTTATTACACACGTTTTACATATCTATGAAATCACAGAAAGAGAATATACAGCTATGTTAATAAAAAGAAGATAATATATGAATAAAAATGATTAATAAAACTGAAAAGATGACAAGAAAAAAATGTAAAAGAACATCAATGGAAGGGTCAAATAAACTGCAAATAGTAAGAGAGTACATAGAAATATAACTCTGTCCTAGTACAGCTAGGGAATTAACTGTAACTGGATAAACTATTCTGGAAAGAAAAAACCACACAGAAGTGAAATTAATATAATTATCACTTTAAAACAACCACAATAAAAACTACATGATGAAATTATATCAAATTAAAAGTAAAGACATAAAAGGTTACAAGTAACAGAATATGTTATAAGAACACCAATGTAAAGAAAAATGCTGGTAAGATGGAATACAGCCTCTGCTTCCGAGGTATGAAACACTGCAAACCTTATGACCTTATGAACAGTGGCAGAACAAGGTGCGGTCGCTACACTCATATTAGAACACAGTAGACTGAAGGGAAGATTTATTAAAATACAAAGGGATTTTCATAATGAAATAAAGGTGTCAATACATTAAGAAAATAACCCAATTTATACATATTATAAATAATTTTACACATTAATGTAAATTCAAAATATGCATGGCAAAATTGGCAGTGAAAAAGAAGGGGGTTATATAGATGAATTTGCTGTCACCAACTACAGCATACCTCTACCAACAAATGACAGGAAAGGCAAAAAGAAAGACTAATTATGATAAATGTGTGAACAAATAAACTTTAAAATTAAAGGAGAATCCAATAAGAGAAAAAATAACTAGCTGCATAAGGTTTAAACATTATACCTCTAAATAATGTATGACAAGATACTAAAATAATTTCTAATTTAATGATACTGTTTCCACTTAAGATATTGCAATAACTTTTCTTAGAGAGAAATTTATAACTATAAATATTTATATTAGAAAATAAATATATGAAATCAATGGTCTAGGTTTAAAGAGCATGAAAAAGTATCAGCAAATGACACTCAAATTAAACAAAGGAGTGGAAACAGTAAAAATATGAATGGTGCTAAAATATTCCTAAAAATATAAACAATTATTTTTAGAAAAACAAAACAAATAAAATTAATAGCCTTAACATCACTGATGAGGAGAAAAAAGGATAAACAAGCAAACAATAACAGATATTAAAAGAGGTATAAGGTAAAAGAGGTGAAAGAGGTATTACAAATTGAATATTGCACATACAGGATATTATTAATAATCTATATTGAAAAGTTAATATTTGTAAGAAATTCTGCAAACTCTCTAATGTAACACACCCAATAGAAAAAGACTCAGAAATTATAAACGTTCTACATATCTGCAATAAATTTAATTCACATCTAAATATCTCCCACAAAGCAAACATCAGGCCATTGAAACTTCACTGGTATATTATTTAAGCCTAAGGGAAGAAATCATTGAGAAATTTTCAATCTTTTCAATAGAATTAAAAAACATAAATCAAAAAATGATTTCCAATGTTTATAAAGTTGGTATATCCCTGACACTTCATCAGTGTGATTATTTACATCCATAGAAAAAATTGAGAGAACAAACAAGATCATTTGATAAATGCAGGAAGATTACTTGGTAAAATGTGCAAATAAGAAACAGAAAAAAAAAGCAGCTCAATGGCTAAATATTCTCATTTTATCTGTTTTATATTTGGGTTTAGGCTCAACCTATTAAAAGAAAGGATCAGAAATAGAAGGCAAAAAGACTGAAAGACATAACAACTCTTGATTTACAAGTGATATGAAGTCTGAAAAATCTAAAATAAATTTTATAAACTCTTACTAACAATAAGTAAACTGACCAAGTTCACTAATAAAAATTTAATGTGGAGTACAGAAATTAGCCAGGTCACACATACATAAACACCTAAACAGCATCATCATCTGTATTCACTCTTAAATAAGAAAAAATATTAAATACCACTTGCATTAGCATTTCAAGTATATGTAAATAAATAAAATGTGAAGTTATTTAAAATGTTACACTGAAAATAAGATATATTGGGGAAGAAAACTCCTAAACTTAAATATATTAAATTATCTCATATACTGGAAAACAAAATTTTAGGAAATGAAACTTCGCTTTAAATTCATGCTTACTCTAATCCTTCGAAATGCTGTTTATTTTTTTGAAAATTGATTCTAAAATCATATGGAGAGGAAAAAGAAAAATCAGAGACTTTTGAAAAAGTATAAAGCTAATATAAATTCAATACCAGATACCAGGATGTAGTATGCCACTTAGGCACAGTGTTATTGATACTTGATTAGGAAAACTAACCAAAAAGTGCACAAATTTTAACAATACAGCCATACCTAACTGTTTCATCCAGTTTGTTATTACGTTGAAACCTTAGAGAGGTGAGGAGTGGATGTACCTTGCTGCAAATCATGCTAGAACAATTAGACATAAGCACCAACTTCATTCTCATGGAAAATGAAAATGAAAAACATGAGATGGCACCACACAGGCAACAGAATGGGAGAAAACAAATTTAAAAGAAGGAAAATACCAAGCTTTTGTCAAGAATAAGGAAGCATCTGGAACTGTTGCTGGTGGTGTAAAATGGTATGACTATTTTGGAAAACTGTTTGGCCGAATGCATGCATATTGTGATGCAGCAATTCCAAGTTTAATGAAATACATAGGTATGTTCACTGAAAGTGATGTGGCAGTGTATTTATTATCTTGATGCCATAGTCACACTGAAAACGACCCCAATGTCCTTCAACAAAACAGAATGAATCTCAGAAACATACAGGCAAATGAGCAATCAAGATGCAAAGCAAACATTTTGAATGAATCAACTCCAATTATGCAAAATGCTAAAGTAGGTGTCTTAATACATACTGCTAAAAATTAGCGGAATGGGCACTCTTTTGAGAGGGCAGGAAAGAGGCGGACATGACTAGGTTCTGGATTCGGAGGCTGATTGTATGAGTGAGTTCCATTTCTGGAAGTTAGTATGTAGCCACAACATTTGCATTTTCTTTATGTAAGTTATACCTACTCAACAAATTAGAAGCAGAAAAACTATATTGCCTGTATGTACAAGGTGCTAAATTCTCAGCCTGAAAAATCTTGACTATAAGACATCTTGAGAGTTGATGCCCTTCCCAAGTTCCAGGGAGGAGAGTTGAGGTGGAAAGTGTGTACTAAAACAGAAGACTTAAATACCAAAGTTGAGCTTTTAAAGTTGAAAGCTCCAAACAATGAAAGAAAAACAAATTCTGAGATTTTAGGTGGGTTTCTATAAAGGAAGCATGGACGGCAGTTTGCGATGGGGATGAGGGATTGAGATCACAGGTGGTGACTCTATTTGATGTATGATATTATGTAGAAAAGTCAGAACTTGACCTGAGTAACTGAAAGAAGGTTTTAATTATTTTCTATGCAAATTAAAGGCTTCAATGGTCAAATGATGTGGAGAATAATTTAAGAAAAAAAACAGTCCGATATAAATTTGTCCTTTCTAAAGCAATAGCAGCATTTCAATGGAACATGAAAGCATTCATGGTAATAAATGCAAACTTCACGTGAACATTATATTAATTCATGCAGAATAGTGCTAACACTAAATAAATTTATTCTGTTGCATATTTGAAATGCATTCTTATCCAAGCATATTTCGTAAGCATAAAATAATTTCTATTCCTTAAAAGACTTTGTTTTTGTATATTAGCTGTCATAAGGAAAAAACACAAGATTAATGTGCTACTCTAAAACAGTGACCTGCTTCAAAGCTAGTTATGTTACATATCTATGGGTATGAAGAAATAATCTAGGTTAACTTACTGTTAATTTACATAATGTACATGTATTCCTACATTCCTGGTTCAAATATGATTAAAATGGTATAGATAACATAAGATTTATATTAGCTCAAATATTGTATTGTGATTTTTATATATTGCTTTAACTTGTCTCATACTTCTTTACTTCTGGTTCATTTTCATATAAAATACACACACATTTTAATCATTTTAGACCAAGGATGTGCATGTGAGGTTAGAGGATGATCAGTATGAAATTTTCAGATAACCAGAACATTTAACTTAAAATTATGATGGTGTAGACAATTTAAAACCCCTCAAAAGTAGTAATTAGGAAAGAAGAGCTATTTTATTCTCATGGAAAACTATCATAAAACTATGTGTTTTCAGCTGCTTTGTGTATACATGTGTGCATATCTGGGTGTATGTGGATGAACAGCATATGACAATACAAATAGAACATAACATTCACTGGCTTCTTTATTGCTACAGCCACTTTCATGTTTTGTTCCACATCATACAATTATTCAGTTGAAATAATTATTGAAATATCAAAGTCTAACTTTATATATGTTACTCTTGTAAATGTTACAAGAATCACCATAGTTTATTTCTATTTTGTAGATTCAGAAGCAGATGCTGAGTTATTTAGATGAATCATTTGGGGTTAGGTGTTCTGACGCCCAGGGAATATTTTTGTTGTCATTATTGGGTGTCCCAGAGTCACTTCAGGATCCATGTCATCCTATGTGCAACAAGAATCTCATGCTGCCTAACCCAAAGCCATCTCCATGACTTTGGGCACTTGAGCTTATTGCTAAAGTCACAACCTCAAAGCATCTTTGAGGCTCTTTCTCGTTTTCACTGCCACTCGACCAGATGCTGTCGGCGCACACCCTCCTGATAACAAATCCAAAGGTGAGATGAGGCTCTGCAGTCTGTCCTCACTCTGAAAGAACAGTCTGGCTGTACTGTATCTGAAACAGATTTGTTTATTCTTCTGGTAATCCACCGTACTGTCAATATGCCTTGCCAACACCATATTTCAAATTATTCAGCTTTCACATGTATTTATGAGGTGACTGAAAATACAAAGACACGAGTTAGGCAAGTCTTAGCCTTGGAAGTGACATGTTTGATTTTTAACCCTTTAAAAGGTGTACTTTGTAGAAGGATTGTCGAATGTAAATCATTTCATATCTTGACGGTGAGGCTGCTGCTGAATAAGAGCCCTGGCTGCATAGTGCATTACACTTTGGATGGCTGACCAAGAGATCAGCAGTTCGAGACCACCAGGAGACTCACAGGAGAAAGACGAGACTGTCTACTCTTGTAAATAATTATGGTCTCTGAAATGATGGGACAGTTTAACCCTGCACTATAGGTCACTATGACTTGGCATCTACTAAATGGCTTGGAGGCTACAGATCACCAAGATCAGCAATTCAAAGCCACCAGCTGCTCTGTAGGAGAAAAATAAGGCTCTTGTTCCTGTAAAGCTTTACAGCCACAGAAACCCACAAGAGCAGTTCTACTCTGCCACAGAGGTTACGAAGGGTCAGATTGACTTGGTGGCCATGAGGAAGACATCTTTGCTTAGACATTGACTATGAGAGAAGGCAAAATGATATGTCTTTTATTTATTATGATGTTCCTTATTAGTCCAACTGTGTTCTCCAAGTAGACTAGAGAAACAGATCCAGGGAGACTTGTCTGTGTGTAAGAGAGAACTTTATATCAAAGAGCAACTGTACATTAAGAAAACATCCCAGTCCAGATCAAGTCCATAAGCCTGATATTAGCCCAGATGTTCAGTACCAATCAGTAAATTCCTCTTCAGATGCATGTAACACATGCAATAATGTCAAGTACAGGAAGATCACAGGTCAATGGGTGGAAAGTCTTTGAATCTAGTGGTGATGGGAGCATCTTAGCGCTGGTGTGGGTCTCCATGTGAGTCTTCCAGCTCCAAGTATCTGGCTGCCATCAGCCTAGCTCCATGTGACTTGTCAACAGGAATGTCTCACAGGGAGACAAACAAAGAGAGAGTGTGTGTCCCACCTTCATGGAAGAAAGAGTTCCGAATATGCTCAGGAAATAGTCATTCCCACACAGAGGCCTCATTGACTGTGACCTGATTGACAAGCTAGACTCTACCCCTTTGCAAGTTCACAGCAGATTGTGTAACTAGCACAACAGTTTTTGAGAAGTATTTCCTTTATGTTTTAGTCTAACCCATCCGTAGATGTGGCGGTTATGTGCTTATGTTAATTTCATGATTGAAATGTAGAGGTGGAGTTTAGCCTGTTAATCTGGAGATAGCCGTTGAGTAGCCAATAGGCCTCCGTGTGGGCATGACTTTCTCCTGAGACTTCTGGGAAATCTCGCGATATTTTCCTCGTGGAGATAAGAAGCTATCTCCCCAGTTGTTGGGAGTTAATCTCAGAAATGATGAATCATGGACAAGACAAGATGGCAGCATCTGAGGAGCCGGAGGAGACGCCACATGGCTTTACCTTAATGGAACCAGACCTCTGAAGCTGGAGAAGCTATGTGGAGACCCCTGCCAGTGATGAGTGCTGTTGATGGACCCTGAGCCCTGGAAGTGAGGAGCCATGGGGGGACCCCTGCCAGCACTGGGATTCTGCACCCTCTGACCTGTGACTTCATGAGTCGGAAGGAGACATTATAGACTGTATGGGGCATATGGATATTGGGCATATGGGACTTATGACTTTGAACTGTACTGGGTTGGGATGCTTTCTCAGTGTTCCATTCCTTTTGTATATAAACCATTCCCTTATATCCATATGCTTGTCTATGAGTTTGTTCCACTAGTCTACCTGGATTGACACATTAGATGAATTTATCAGTATGCAGAGTAAATAAGTATAGTAAAAGATAGATTCTTGGTGCATACTTTTCCTGAACTTAAAACATGCAATATTCCTTTGCTTTGTTTGAACAACTGCCTTGTGGTCTATGTACTAGTTTTGCAAGAGCATTGTTAAGTGTTATGTAATTTCCATTCTTCAAAATGCCATCTGTAATTATCATGATTTATATATATGTTAATCTGGATTGTCTAGAAAAACAAGTCTATCCAAGGTTGATGGCAACATGACAGGTTACTGGCAGCTGTCAGGTTCGGGTGACCCCCATGGGGCCGTGGAAGTAGGAAAAATTCCAGGCAGCAGGAAGGGGGAGAGGAAGAGAGAGAGATCATTTGTGCTCATCTTGCTGTTATACAATAGACTTATGATGTGAAGGAGGTATCATCAGACAGTGACTTGATTAACAGGCTTGAATCCATTGCTGGCCAGGTCTATTTGCTAGTGTCTACTTGACATAATCCCTATCTACTAACTCTCACAATCATTGTCTTTGCATGGTCAATGGTTCACAGATAAACATCTTTCTGATATTTTCCACTAGGCAAGGGTCATCTTATTCTGACATAATATCCCCATTTTCTTATCCTTATTTAATCTTGCCTGAATTTCTGAAAGTTCCTTGCCCATGAACTGCTGCAACACATGTGTGAATTATCTTCTGTAAATATTTATTTGTATATAATAATAATGATGCTGTTCTATAATTTTCACATTCTGTTAATAACTTTTCTTTGGATAGATCCAAATATGGATCTTTTTAAGTTGACTGAAAACATAGCTGCCTTCCATATTTTTTATTATAGATTAGTGTTTGTTAGCATTTGACCTCTGGTGTTATTTTTATCATCAAAGCCATAGTTTCCAACTACAGATCCTTTTTTTGTATCAACTTTCCCACTGCTATCACCAGTAGTCATCAATATATTTGATTGCATATTTGATAAATTTCAGAATGTGAAAGTTGGTAACATTTTTCCATTTCTTTTCCTTGACATGAGGTAGTTGATGTTTAATTTTGATAGTCATATAACTCCTTTCCTTTGATGGGAGATGGATCTTATCATGAAATCTTAATTTTGACAATGGATGAGACACAATCCCTCTTCTATTTGTCATTTCCACCATCCAGACTACCTGTGAATGTCTGATTTTGACTCACTAATCCCAAGGATATTGACTTTTATGCACTCCATTTTATATTCTTACCTTCATATATCACAAACCCCACAATATGTTCTGTGATGGCTATTTGAAGCTGTTCCTTCTCATTCTGAGTTGTGCCACATGAGCAAATGAATGTCTTGAAGAGGGAACTCCACCCGTATCATTATACGCACTCTGATGTGGGGTGGCAGTGATCCTACATTGTGTTTTAAGCACCTTCCAATCTGCTTGCTACTATATCAGACAAGGTTCTACTATTTTCAAGATTTACACTCTCCACTTTTTTTTAGATAAGCTCTTTTGAAATATGTCCATCATAAGTGACCCTATTGTTCTTGTAAATACTAGTAGCATAACTTCTAGTATCACAGAAAGAGACCAGAAACAGACAAGATACTACCACATGAGAGTGGCATTAGTCCATCTCATGACGATTTTTCAAAAAGAAATTCTAATATAGGTTGAACATCAAAACAGAAAATATATAACAAATAAATGAAGTGTATAAACAGGCACAGACATTTTCATGTTGCATATTATGGAACCTACTCCGCCAGCAGGGCTCCGGACACTGTATTGTTTTGGGCCTTTGAATGTGAAACTCCAAAACAAACCCTTCTCAGAAGCATTGAATCCATACTCGCACACAGCCACTCTATGGGTGAACAGGGGAAAACTGTCCCTGTAAGTTTCTGAGACTGTCACTCTTTGTGGGAGCAGAAAGCCTCCCTTTTCTCCCTCAGAGCACCTGGTGGTTTTGAAGCACCGACCTCTGGGTCAACAGCCTACTGTGCAGCCACTCGATCACCACGGCACTGTGTGAAGCTCCATGACTTGATAAACACCTCAAGTGCTTTAGAAAAGGTATAAAAAACAGAGTCCTGGTCAACTAGAGGACTGGATGACCTATAATTCTGAACAAGCTCCCCTGAATTATCTTACCAGATCCATTCTACTGAACTTGCAAGGAGGACTCATCCTCACCCTACCTACCTGATCCATTCCATTGATCATAAAGGGACAATTCAAGATTTCCATGACCCATCCCAAATGCCCCAATTTTATCCATTCCTGAGGTCATGTTAGACCACCTACGGACTTACACCATCCTACAAGAGAATAAGGTGCACTAGCCTTGGATTTCCAAACCAGGTGCTATGTCAGACTCGGAGGCAAGCAAGAAGCAAATATGGGGGAGGGGGGAGCTAGTCAATGGGTTTCTGATACCTGACCCCATTGAAATCTGATGTTCACACCCCTAGATAATGTCTACTATCTCAGATCATAGAGCAATCTTCTTCATGATGCTCCTTTTCTCATGAAAATGGTACTCCTCTTTTTTTACTGCCTTGTCTCATGTCTTGTGTGTGTGATTCCCTCTGCTCTGGTGGCAAACCACTCCGGAAGAACTTTCTAGAAAAGGTCAAGAAGCAGAATCAACATTGGTATTTCCACCAAGATTTATGAGGCAAACACAAGTAAAAGGTTTTGATTCAGATTCTTGTCTGAACCAGACAGACGATTTGGAATTCTTCGCCCACATTAGCATTTGTTAGTTGCTCTTATCCCTTTTGATAATATTTTCACATAAAGCTGAGATAAATTATGAGCTTCCTTCTCTAATTGTATTTCTACTTTACCGCAAGGAAAACCCACTGTTATTCAAATCAATCTTTACTCCCAAAATGGTTGCAAGTGACACCCTGAAATTAGCATCTAACAGCCTCATCAATTCTAGATGACAAAGAAATAAGTGCCCCTATTGTATGATTAGGTGTTGGTTTCAAATCCAAAGAATAGTCTCGATTAATTTCAGCATATTTTTAATCTTTAAAAAGGTTCATGTATTTAACAGAATAAGACAACGGTATGACATATTCCTCTCTCACACAATATGTTTGAAATGGATATCATCTTTGCAGTTGTTCATGTAAAATTGATTTTAATATTTAAGATTATATACCTCTTGTTACTCCTAGAAATGAATCTGAAGCTTTGGAGAATTATTTTTTACAAGTTTCTGAAGTGAAGTCTCAAATCCATTAACTTTATATTTAATTTATATTACATTTTAAAGGACAAATAGAAGGCTGTATTAAACTTTTAGGTCATACACAATTTTACTTCATGCATGCAAGGCTATCATTTCTAGGTATTCCTTCTAATTCTAAAGAATATGTTGTGTGCTGCTGAGTCAATTCCAACACAGAGCTAGTCTGTAAGGATGGAGTAGAAGTGACTCATAGGGTTTCCTTGATGTCATCTTTGTAGGTTATCCAGGTCATTTCTCAATCAGAGCAGTGGGTATATTAGGCAGGTAGAACATTCATTTAGTAACCGGATGCTTAACGAGCTGCTTGCTGAAGAATACAGACGCAATCTCTCTGGTTACTGCTTAAGTTAAAGTACGGCTAGAATGCTCCTTAGAATGAAGACGGTGAGACTGGGTCTTGCTTCCTTTGGGCATGTCATCAGGATAGAACAATGGCTTGAAAAGTATCTCATGTTTAATAAAACTGATCAAAATCAAGCCAAAAAAGGAAACTCTAAAGGTGATGGATTGACACTTGGGCTGCAGAAAAGGGGTTCATACAAACTAACCATTTTAAGGTTGGTGCTGGTCAGAGAACTGTTTTGCTCTGTATACTTAAATTCACCATTAGTAAGCACCCTCTAGGAGCTCTGGTGGCATCGTGGCCATGCACAGGGCTGTGATCTCCAAGGTTCACAGTTTGAAATCAGTAGCTGTTCCTCAGAAAGTTAATGTTTCAGAAATCCATATGGATAGTTCAACTATGAGTTGGTATAGCTTTGATGGGTGCTACCCCCCCTGACCCCCCGCCCCAAGGCAGGCAGAAGGCAACTAATAGGAAAATGTCATGTGAAGAAATGCATTCCTTCTTGAACACTTGCTGCCTTCTGACTGACCTTTCTGCCTTGAATTTTACTCGCCAAGCAGAATGCCTTCCTTGGGAGTTACAGTTCTGATTGCACCTATGTTCTGGAGGCATGCTTACAAAATAAGGAAGCACAAGGGGGTACCCCTCCTAAAAATGGGGGAAAAAATCTCCATTGGGTAGAGCTTCAGAGCACACATGCTTTCTCACCAGGCGAAAGGCTCTAACAAATCACTCTGAGTTAGTGCACCCAGAGGTGTTGATGCCGGGGAAGGTTCCCTCTGGTCACAGGGAACTTTTTTCCTTTTTTTTGCAAAAGCAGTTTAACTTGAAACAACCCTGGTTTTTTGTGATGATCAAAGTAAGAGAATGGCATGTTACTGGGAAATTTTGTTTTCTGTTTTGGAAAAGTGCCACAGAAACTGTTGTAATGTTGAACACAGTTTGGAAGGAAACTGGAAAAACCTCAAAAGGAAGAGTGGTTTACTTATTTCCCAAAATGTCAAACATCAATTGATGACAAAACTTGCTGTGGATGTCAGTCAAATTCCTGAACTACAAAAAAGTCCACTCCTGCTGCATTTGGAGTTTGTTCCACCAAGTGTCTTTCCATTTAGAGGTTCTTAAAAAAACTGGGAGTGGGGCTGAGCACCGGTGGCATAGTGGTTGTGCACGGGTCTGCGGCCCACTGGGACGGAGGTTCAATTCCAGCAGTGCGCTGGGCCTCCTACTCCCACCAACGGAGAGCAGTGATGCCCCCCCCCCGCCCCACCCCACCCCCCGCCAAAACAAACAAACAAACTGGGTGTGAACAAAAAGTCTGGTTTGTGGCAGACGGGGGACTAGTTTTGCCACCACAACCATGCATCTGCTCACACAGCCATCTGAGTGAACCAGTGTGGGGAAATAAATAAATAAATAAATAAATAAATAAGCAAGCCAGCCTTTCTTATCCCACACACCTTATTCACTCGGTACAATTTCTTTTTGCTTCCATGAAAATGTAAGGGAAATGAAAGGGGGGTGATTTGATGAATTAGACAAGGCAACTGAAAACATGGAGAGGTGCTGTCAGCCATGCAAACAAACGAGTTTGAAAATGGTTTCCAAGAAGGGAAATAAGTGTAATGGAGAGTACTTTGAAAGCAATAAGTTTGTTTTGTAAAAAAATAAATTAAATAAAATAAATTGGGTGAGCGTTCGAGTTAAAAATATTAAAAAACATCAAAAATTACTTTTTTTGGAGGGTACTCCCTCTTATACTAATGAAAGAGTATAGCCCCAGTGGCACTAGTGGTTGAGTGCGGGACTGTGGCCCATGGGCTTGGTGGTTCAAATCCAGCAGCAGCTCTCAGGAGCAGCAATGAGTAATGCCTAAGACCACCAGAGGCAGGGATGCGCCCCCCCCCAAAAAAAAAACAGAGTACGTCTCCACTCACCCTCTGGTAGCAGAGATATGGTTGTAATATGGCTGGTTTTGACTAATTCATGTATGTATGAGCTAGAACCTTAGTAACAATTTGTTTTTAAAAACTTTCCATATATATGTGTGTATACTCATATAATGTATATACATATGTGTATGTATATACACATAATATATGTATATATATACCCAGATGAACTAAGATAATGGCATTTTGTAATGTATCCTATTAATATGGCACTTCTAGCCACAGTCTCTCATATAATGTACTGTTATTTCAGACACTTTGCTTATGATGATGATGCCATTTTGGAAGGCGTTCTCTGGTAGAAAATTAAGGTTGGATTAAGTCCTGACTTCAGTAGAGGAGATGAATCAAGTCACAGCTTTATTTCGTTGGGGTCACCTTTATAACAACTTTACATTAGAGGGTGTGACTTAAGACACCATCCTTCATTTTCCTTGGTGGTATCACTTAAACCATAAAGACCAGACCGCTATAAAAGTATCATAGTGATCTGGGACAGGGAGAAATCTGAGGAACCCTAGAAGAGTATGTCCACCATCTCTGTCTGAAGTGATGGAGTACTCTGAGTCCGTTGACCCTGTGACTGTGGCATGGAGACCAAGACGAGCAGCACCAAGACTCTGGGGTCCTTTTTCCTCAAATGGCCCCAGACTATGGACAGAACAATGGGTTGTCTGGCGTCCAGACCCATGGAGGCCAAGGTCAAGGAATCAACTGGCTGAAAGCTGAGGGTCAGAGAGAGACTGGCCTGTGGACTGATGAGAGTTATCGCTTTGGACCAATGATTACATCCTTATTGTTTGCTGATCCTGACTTGTCGTGATCTCTTAACTACCCTATAACCGCCGTGAATTGTGAGTACTGCTTGTGAGTCATGTGAGACCACTGTGAATAATTATTGAGCCCAGAAGAGAATTACAGTGTTGTGGGCAGAATAATTGGTATCACACTTGGCAGAGATGATGGGGCATGGAGGTATGTCTGACCCTAGCCTGATGGCAGTAGGGAAGCCACAGGAGGTCAGATACAGCCAGCCACCCAATCTCCCTCCATATTATATCCTTCACATTTCTTTTCAGTGAGAATGATTTAATTTTAAATTACCTTGAACATTATTTAAAAAAAAAACTGGGGCAGTCTGTGGATAGAATGATAAATAAATAAACCATCAGCTCTTAAAATCAAATAGAAGAGCATGTAATGTTTATTTGCTAGGTAAGGAAAGTACAGCAGAGGTGAACTCTGCACGTGATTTTTGTCAGTACATCTGGTTCTAGCTATTTGGAGACCCCACATCAATTGGAGTGGTAGGGTTTTGTTGTCATCAAAGACCCTGCAGCCGACTTGGATGAGATCCCTTTCCGAATGTCTAGGCTTGGTGTTGCTGCTGCTGGTTGGAGGCATCGATTCACTTTGCATGTGTCGTAATCCCATGTACAACAGAAGCAAATGCTTCTGCCAGTTGTCAAGGGAGAATGCTAACTCCAAAGAGAGAAAATGGAGATCCAGGAGCTGAATTTCTTCTGAGCATTCACCATGGCAAGGACACAAAGGAGACACAGTTGAGAAGTTGGTTACACTAATAGTTTTCAAGCTGATATTGTTTATCTCCTATTTCTCAAATAATTAAGAATATTCTTAGAAAATAGATGTCTTTAATTCAAGAGGTTGGACAAACTGTGAGGTTTAAAATGTTCTCCATTTCTTTGCAATTATTGCCAAAATTATTGTAAATCTTTTCATAAAAATTATTTACAGAAATGTGGTAAAAACTTTGTAAATAATATTCATTTAAAATTTAAAAAGATAATTATGTGAATGTCTTTATCAGACATGTTATTTAAGGCCAGCTTTACAACGTCACATGTTTCTTAGTTGACTTGAATGAATTATATGTCAACTACACTAGTACAAAATACAGTTGTACAAAATACAGTTGTTGTTAGGAATGCCTTAAGTAAACTTTAATAAGAAAGAATTTACACTTTTTGTACTAATTCTCTGACTTCTCACCACACACTATTTGAACCTTATAAATGTTGGAAATCTAATTAGACCACGTTCCGTTCTTTCTAGTTGAAGCCACAGATGTTTCACACTGGGAAAATCAGCAAGCCCGAGGGTTTGTTTGGTCTAGAGGAGTGTCAAATTTTCATGGATAATTTAATAGCTAATAACTCTAATTCTTTTCCGTAAACCAAGAGATGATAAATAATGATTGCACTAAACTGTAAAATTAACCCTCTAGGCTAATGAAACTTTTCAGGAACCATTGAGGAAAATTAATTTCTGGTACTTAATGCTTCTTTATTGCCAATCTTTGTAGTACTGTATTATATCTCATAAGGTGACAGAAAAGGCACGTAAACACATTGGAGTGATGTAACTCAAAAAGAATTACATATCAAGGAAGTTTCAAGTATCTTTCCTCTCTTAATGCTCACTGAATAATCTAGGCAAAAAAAGACTTTTCTTTCTACTGGGGACTCACAGTGATATGTTACTCCCATAATATTTGATTGCTGTATCATCAAAGGAAGTCATATACATTTATGTAAAAAGTGGGATAACACATGCCAGAATTACATAATATAGTCCTTGATATTTCTGTGCAAAGTATTAAAGCTTCTCATACTTAATAGCAAAGTTAAAATACCATATATTACCAAAATTACTTGTGACTTCATTATCAATTCTATTTGAGTAATATTTTAACCTTATGGAAGATATTGGATAAACAAAATCCTTTTTTATAAGTTTCTATTGAAACCTTTTTCCAAATCTAGACGTACAAGGTAAGAGACCACAGTATTTCTCATGGATAATAACCCAACCACAGAAGTTTACATTAGGGGATTTGTTCTCGGTTCAACCTTCCAGTGGCCTTGATGGTTCTAGCTCTGATACAAAAGCTTTGCAATTCAAAAGAACAAGGAAAATACCTATTTTTAAGTCATGCATCAGTACTTAGTATCTGGAAATCCCAACTGCTCTAGTCAGGGTTAAATCAGGGATACTTTTATGTTTGTTTGCTTGCTTGTTTTTTAATAGCTTAGTGCACCCAAAGACAAGAGAACAAGAAGACCTATGGGTAAGTAAAATATCCTCCTAAACCCAGCATTCATCTCCATTAATGGAACACCTGTGGTGTCCAACAATATTGTTTCCCCCCTTAGATTTATGACAAGAATGACCTCATTGAAAGTTGGCCAGCCAGTGCAGAGATTCGCTAGAGCCACAATTCTGGCCTCTTCTGAAGTCAGAAAAGAGCACTGAGGAATTTCTCTAGACGGCAATTTAAATTCGGTCTATCTGAGTTCCTGCTATTGATTTTTCATAAGCATTGAGATGAAAAATTTGATCATAACTCTAATATAGTAGGGCAAGGCATGGGCTAGGAAAATAAAATGAATAAAAGATAAAGATAATGCAGATATTTTCTATATTATGGTTTGCACAATTTACCTTCCCATGGGGCAGGAGGCCCAGTCTCATCTGGACCTATTATTGATCTACATCTGGAGAGGATTGATTTAATAGAAAATAGGTTTGGGTAAATTCAAAATACCATTTTATAATGCTCATTACCATAAAACCTTAGATATTATCAAATAAATAAAACTGAAGAATGATTCATTCTTCAAAATACAAAATCATTTCTACCATAATTCAGCTCATACAAGTGTAAAAATTATTAAACTGCTATATGTGGTTATCAACCATCTAAGATTTTCCTTTAATTTTTATGTTGCTAGCTTAAACATATCTATCAGCACTTACATAAACATTTAATTGTATTTTTGTTTTTAGAAATATTAAAGTGCTTTTTACCTTTCTATATACTGTCATTTTTCTCCTTGCTTAAAAATTGCTACATGATATAAATGACAAGTGTAACATTTTCTTTAAGACTTAGTCAACACTTAAACACAGCATGTCACATTAATAAATAAGCAGTCAAGCTTATTTATGCCTGAATGAGGATGCTTCCTTGTGTTTTAAACTTGAGCTTTAACCATGGGGTTTCTGTGTTGTGGTTGAAGAATTATGCAGATATTGAGACATATGCTTTTGAGAAAGGAGGAAGGAATTAGGTATTTGTATTGACTCTGAGGTATCCACTGCGGATGTTTGTAATCTAAAATAAGATTCCTGAAAGGATTTTAAAATCATATCAATAGACCCGAGGTGGGTGAAAGCACTGGAGGAAAACATCAGGGTAGCAGCAATCGTATAGTATACTAGCTATTTTGAACTATTTTTTTCTTTTTTTTAAAATTTTTAAAAAAAATTTTATTGGGGGCTCTTACAGCTACTACAACATCATTTGTACCAAGCACATTTGCACACATATTTCCACATACATTTCCCAATATTTTCCACCTGAGCCTTTGATACAAGCCCCTTTAAAAAAAACCCTCCCCTTTCCTTTCCCCCCCTTTTAAAAAAATTAATCATTTTATTGGGGGGGGCCCCTACAACTCCCATCACAATCCCCAACAACATCAGTTGTATTCAGGCCACTTTTACACACCCATTGCCATCATCACTCTCAAAACATTCTCCCTCCCTCCAGGCCCCCATTATCTGCCCCCTATTTTGAACTATTTTAATAGTTTAATAGCTACTTAGAGCTATTAAGAAAGCTCATATTTTGGTTAGAAATTGTATCCAGTCTCCATCTTGATTCTATCTTTTTTTGCCATCTTCACATTTGTCCTCTCTCAGCCCTAGAAAGGACCACCTATTGTTCTAGGTCTTCCCCC
>PVJH01000611.1:0-284573 GCA_004026705.1 Nesogale talazaci
GCTGCCATCTTGTTTTGTCCGTGATTCATCATCTCTGAGACTAACCCCCAACAACTGAGGAGATAGATTCTCATCTTTAAGAGGGCAATATCGCAAGACTTCCCAGACATATCAGGAGAAAGCCATGCCTACACAGAGGCCTTATTGGATACTCAATGGCTATCTCCAGATTAACAGGTTAGACTTCACTCTACATCCCAATCATGAAATTAACATAAGCACATGTGGCAGTCATGTGCAGTGTCCCAGGAGCTGGCGGAGCTGGAGAAGCCACATGGCCTTACCATGATGGAACCAGACCTCTGTAGCTGGTGAAGCCACGTGGAGAGCCCTGCCAGCAGTGAGTTGCCTCTACCACCACTGGATGCTGTTAATGGACTCTGAGCCCTGGAAGCGAGGAGCCATGAGGAGACCTCTGCCAGTGGCAGAGACCTCTGCACTCACTGGCCTGTGACTTTGTGAGTTGGAAGGAGACTTTATAGACAGGTATCGGGCATATGGGCTAATATCAGACTTATGACTTGGAACTGGACTGGCTTGGGATGCTTTCTTAATGTCCTATTCCTCTTGTTTATAAACCATACCCTTATATCCATATGCATGTCTATGAAATTTGTTTCTCTAATTTTCCCAGACTAACGCAGTCTCCAAAATCCATCTGAAAAAAAAAAAAAAACTCGGTGTCATAAGTGGTTCAGTGCTGGGCTGTAAAACATGAGATTCACAGTAAAAAACTTTAGCCACTCCATGAAGAAAGATAAAAGTTGTCTGTTTCTATGTGATTGACGCTCTCAAAACCCTAGGGAAGAGATCTACTATGCCCGGTAAGATCACTGTGAGTAAGAATCGAGTCAATGGCTGTGGAATAACTTCTCTGTCTTGAACTTGAATTTGTCCAGCTGACTCCTTCAAACTCTCTTGTCTGACTGGACTTTTAAGAAGACATGCCAACAAGATGAAAACAAGTACACAACTGAGAGAACGTCGCCATCCCCGGATTTCCTGAAATCCCCAGATTTCCAGGAGATATGTTTAAACATGTGTTGTTTGTAATTAACTCATACAGGTATGAACTGGAACCATAGGAACACTACTTCTGATTTATCCTGGAAAATCATACGGAAAGAAAGAAAAATACTCTTAAGCAGCCAGAAATGCAAAAGGCAACGATAAGCCTCACAATTCCTATTCGAGAGCGTTTTCTCATGCATAGTAAACACCAGTGGCAAAAAGGAATCCAAGTTTTTTCTTGGAAAGAAGCAGTTTTACACAGTTGAAATGTGATCAGTCACAGAGCTAGCCCATGGAAATGAAATCACTGAAAAGAGAGACACCATCAGACTGTTGCCAATCCAAGATGTGTAAGGAAACAGGGAAGTCTAAGCCATATTGTTTTGGGGGGTGCGTATCACTGTCCTCTGTTGGGAGTGTTGCTTCTGGAGAGCTTCTGCTGGATTTGAACCTTTAAGCCAGTGGGCCGCAGTCCTGCACTCAACCACTATGCCACCGGGGCTTAGCCCATTAAGCCATATTTTTGACACAGAAATTTCAGCAGGACAAAACTTCACCTTGGTAAGACCAAAACCTTGCAAATCGTTGGAAGTCCCAGTCCCTTCCCTGAAAAGTCTATGGCTGTTCCAAAGTACAGATTCAATTTTGAAGAAAGTTAAATGAAGGGCCCACTCGGGACCATATGATTAATGAATTCTGTACAATCTTCTTTCAATTGGGAAAAATATATTGCCCTCAAGATTTGATGGGCTTTACTGAATCGTTTCAATTTTCTTTTTTTTTTTGCAGATTGATTTCGGGTGGCAGAGGAGACAATCAGAATGCCAATTAAACTATTAAGTCTTCATTCTATTTGCAAAGCTTGGGGCTTTGATATTCTAGAAGTCACCTGTCCTCTGAAGCCATGAGGAGGTCTGCTTGGCACAGATAGAGAGGGACACTACAGTCCCATTTCCCCAGGCTGGTTTTTGCCCTGTGAATTAAGTCACACACAACAAATCTCAAAAGATTTAATGGTTTTCCTGGACTCTATATAACAAATTTATGCAACGGGCAAAACCTCCCAGGTAAGCCCAGAGAGGTTCATTTTTCCAGGAGTTGGATGGAAAGGTGGAAAAATGAATGCCCCTCCAAGACTCTTTTGAAAGCAGTCAGATTACTTTTTAGCCAGTGGGATGAGAAGCTGACACAGAATAAAGCTCCAGCTACAATGGAGGAATGTGCCAAAGCCCAGAAACTTGCAGAAATGTTCGCTAGGAAACATGAATACTCTCCAGGGATCAGTAATGAATGGTACATATGCATTACGTTTAAAAACACACACAAGAAAATCGGAAAGATTAGTCACAGACTTCTTTAATTTTGAAAATATACATTAAAATATTGAACAATATGCATAGATATTCTATTTTAACATAGGTTGACATGCTTCTCTCTTTCACTAGTAATATCTGTACTTTGAAGCTATAATTTGCCAGTTCCATGTAAAAATAAAGGAAAATAATATTGCAAATGAACATAGTTATATAACATTGGTATTCTCAATCTTGAGTCTGGGAAGTGTGACTGTTTCTAATTTGGAGTTTTTTGACCTTGCCAAAGTTATTGAAACTATCCAAGAGTCCTTATTTTCCTCTTCTGAAAATAAAGGAGTAGTACCAGGTAATCTCAACAGTCATTTCCAACTCTATTTCCAGAGTTTAAAATGTCATCCCACTAAAGCTGGCATTAACCTTGAACTTGATCCCGAGGCACACAGAATTGTCCGGTGAACATGAGAACAAAGTAGAGGTTAACGTGTACCAGTGAGTCAAGGTTGCAAGTGACATTCAAGGATTTCCCTGAATGGATTTTTCTTCTCTTGTTTTCTGACTTTAAACAAAGGCACTGAGCTGAGTGCCTGTTATATTTTATGGGCAAGGAAATAATTGTGTAGGGGTCATTTTATTTCACAAAGCAATTTTTAAAGTGTTTATTTTTCTATGATTCTATACAATTAAGATACAGTTAGAGAAGGGAAACAAGTAAACTGGAGGATTAGCTGAACATCAACAGTGGTCACCATTTTCTCTCTCCTGAAATCATGTATTTCACGTGAGCGCCTCGCCTCCTCTCCCAAGGACAGTACCTTACAACCCCCTCCAGTAACGACACTCTAAAATAAGCTCCAGACTTGTAAAACCTCATTACTCAATTCCTAAGGTCTTCATAGTGTACAAATCTATAAGTACTGCAGCTACAATGAGAAAGGTTGGGCTAAATGTTGTTAAGCAAAATCCACCCTGACTGATCTGTTTCGTGACTACGTGTTAAGATAATTCCTACTTAGAGAATGGACTCATTACAAGCTGGAATTATTATCAGCCTTGGAAGGTTCTATTGTCACAAATATGACTCAGATCCAGAAAGGGATTCATTATCTTACTCCAGCAGTTGACATTGTGAAAATACCTGCAAACGTGAAAGTTTGCTCTCTGCTGTGTGTCTGCGCTGGTATCGTTTCCCGATCTTTCTAGCTGAGACAGGAACGTCAGCACCAACTAGGGGCTCCAGGCGTACTCACGTTCATGTTGCAGGGAGCCTGCACCTTCCACACGACCGGGGTCCTGGGTCTATGTTTGGGCAGTTGGCTTGGATTGTGCTTATCATTGGGGGAGAATGAGGGAAGTTCACAAAGAATTTAAGGCCCAATATAGACACTCCTCTACATCATCATCACAACCCTTATCCCCATGCACCTTTTGAAATGTCATTAAAAGCTTCATGCCACAGAATAGAAAATCGTGTTTTCTTCTGAGCTTCCAGAAAAGTCCCTACATGCCAGCTAAATGCCATTTTAATAGGAGTCTTTTTCTTGCAATCACTGGTTGGAGGCGAGCTGGCAGCGTGGTGCTCATTTTTACCAACAAGAGCTATGGGGGGATGGGGTTGGTGTGGGGTGGACAAATGATCCAGCCAAGAACATAAAATTAGTGAGCAGAAAGAAGACTTAGAAATCCTTTGGTGGTGTGTGTCTCAGGTTTTAAAAATCTACCATTGATACAAATATGCCATATTAAAACTATGGAAAAGAGTGTACTTATTATAAGTGGAAGAGACTTAATGGGTTAGACGGCTCCATGCTAGACTGTTAACTGCAAGGTCATCGGTTGGAAACCACCCGCCACTCCACAGGAAAAAGATGGGGCTTCCTGCTCTGGGAAAGATTTACATCCTTGGAAACTGACAGGGGCCATTGTGCTTTGTACGCGAGGCTCTCTCTGCGTCAGAGCTGACTAGATAGCACCAAGTTTGACTTTAAGTGCTGTAATTTGACAACAGATATGCACTCAACAAGCACTGAATAAATAAGCACATTTTTCAAATGACTGTAGGAAAACCTTTAGTATTCATATTATCGAACTCCAAATACAACAAATCATTATACACAGATGATTATTAGTTCTTTAAGAACACACACAGAGTTCTAATTAAGGACATCCATAAGGTACATATAACAGATTTAATTATAATCTGTGAATGTTTTATTTTTACATCACCAAAATTTTGAAAATATAAAAATGCAGGAAATACAGACTTTTAAAAAAAGGTGAGGGGGTTTTAAATGATTCTACTTCTGAAAATAAAGGGGAAAACAAAACAAAAGAGAGCAAAGACATTGGAACAGGAAGTCGGAGTTTCCATTGTTCTAGAGGTTTCTGAGATGCCCTGCCTCCGGTTTTCACACCCCGCTCAATATCGCTTGTTTAGAGGTTGTACGATATACCCACAAACATCAACATGATTTTGCATCACTTTATTGATTAGATATTTTGCCTTGGGACCAGCACAGGCACCAGCACAGGTTGAAAGATTGTTTTCTTGGTTTAGAAACCATTTAGCAAATCGCATCATGTAAAATCAATGGCCTTTTATGACTGCTTTAATCTTTCTCAAGTTCAATATCAAAAGGGTCCTTAAGGTTTAATGAACCTACCCTGTCAAATGAAGCTTTCAACCTACTATATTTCTTCTAATGTCCTAAAGTGGCTTGTATGGGATATGAATACTACCTTGAGTGGTAGGACAATTAAAAAAAATTTTTCCAATTAGGACAATACAGCAGTGGGGTATACTTTTGAACCAGCTTTTCTAGCAAGATGATTTGGTCTTATATCTTTTCCTTAAAGAAAAGGGATGGGAAAAAACTCCCTAGTGATTTTATAAAGACAGAGGAACACTCAGCCACAATAGAATGCACACATATATTCACGCAAACAAACAGGATAGATAACATTGTGGAACAGTAAGCAGGTCTCTGGGGATCCATTAACATTTCATATCTGAGGAAACTAGCCATTCACTTCTTTACAGAAAGCATTTGAAGCAAGATCTAAGAAGAGGTAAATGACAAAGAAAAAAGGCAAATTACAGGTAGGCAGGTGGAAACACAAAAGAACACATCGGCTGTTCTCATCAGAAGAGAGAGATTACCAACAGCAAAATAAAGAAAGATGCAGAAATAATAATACATCAATGCGAGCTGGTCAATGAAAAGAGAGGTTGTTTCAAGGGACTCGCAAAGATAATTCTCCTCTGAGTAGCCATGGCACAATGGGGAAATTTCCCGTAATATTAATGTGCAGGTATATTTTAATTTCCCCATTTGATTCTGAGTGCCTATGATCATGATCAGGATAAACTTTGAGACATCTCAGGAAAGCACCTTCGGAGGGTCTGTCTTTTGAATATAGAAAGTGGGATCGAGATCACAGGTCACCCTTCATGTAAAGACCACCCTTTCTTTTCCCTGTGGCATAACACCAAACCAATTCACTGCCATCAAGTCATGGCTGATTCCTAGTGACTCCCTGTGGGTTTCTGAGACTATAACTGTTCATGGGAGTAGAAAATCCAGTCTTTCTCCCATGGAGCTGCTGGTAGGTTTGAACAATCCACCCTGCAGAGTGCATGTCGGTTTGTAACCACTCCACAACCAGGGCTCTTTGGCATCATACCATCACTGAAACCAAAATACCAAAGCCATGGCCATCAAGTTGATTTCAGCCCATAGCTACTTGAATTGGGTTTCTCAGACTATAAATCCTCATGATTCTCTCACAGTGAGGCTATTGGGTTTGAACTGTCATCTTTGTAATGAGCAATCCAACTCTAAAACTTCCTAGACAGAAGGAGAGAAGGCAGCCAGGCAGGCTGGGTGACCAACCATGTATAGTAACAAGCTAGAGTAATTTAAGTAGGTGCTATATTCAAAAGTGTCTTTGGTGAAAAACAAAATCTCCAGGTACTTCTATACCACCCACTACCAAAATATCTGAAAAGAAAATGGTAGTCTCCATACTCACGCACGTCTCCTGCAAAACAGTGTCAAAGACAACATGATTTCTTTTTACAAATACATTCTGTGTGCACTGGCTTACAATTTTCAAGAAAAGAGAGCAATTTCTCCACCTTTTTGGCCTGGTGTTTCTTAGGAAAAGACTAACTCACCAAGTCTAGGTCTTTTGTATTGGGTACATATTCTTTGGTAGAAAAGAATTAGGAGGAGAAAAAACCCTAAAAGGGGTATTCTCTGAAAAAGTCTTAAATGCCTAGAAACTAACAAGTTTCTGCTGATCTACCCATGTGAATCAAAAGCAACAGAAAAGACCAGAAAGTTTGTATTTAAAAGCAAACTTCCACTCAACGTGTTACAGGTACAGTAAGAAAAAAGACTAGTGCAAGCACTTCTTATGAAGATGGAAAGTAGTGAGAGTACTGCCCAGCACTTCAATCCAAGATTACATTTGGACATCACAAAGAGCAGCCCACGTAGTTTTCCAACATTGTGACATGCATTATCCATGTATAGATAGAAGGTGCACAAGGATCCTATGAGTCAAGGCTTCTGGTTTCTCATTCATTGAGGGAAAACTCCTTTCATGAGTAACAGTTAAAGGAATGAAAAATGCAGGTACTAAAACAATAAAGAACACAACTCTCTCTGAACCCATTTCTTTATTCTCAAAGAGAAGGTCACTCTTCCAGGGAGAAGAGCTAGAGACACGTAAAAGTAAAACATTACATGTAAATGTTGACGTGCTATTGAAATTTGCTGATAAGTATGCTCTATTCCCCTGACATCTTTGTGTTTTCATCTCGTGAAAACAAAAAGGAAGGTGGGATATATTCCATGTAATACGTTCTTGTCACCACACTTACCGGTATTTTATAAAAGAATTCTACTCAGGGGTCACAAAAGCAAACATTCTACATTTAGGAAGATTGTATCCTCTTTTAGTTGACACATGCTTAGTCCTGTCATTTTCCTAAAGGGGACAAGTTAAAATTTAAAATCATCAAGTAGGGGCTTTGAGGGTAAGATAACTCAAAAGAAAATGAAACTCCTTCCAGAAGAACCCAAGCACAGTACAGTTGGAGAACAGAAGAATGGATATGGCAAGAGAGACAAAAGAAAATTCATTTCAACTAACCTCTGACCCTCTCTGTCTGGCTACTTTTCCCCGGTACTTCTTGGTCTGATAACCCTTTCTCTGATACATGTAAGCCGACCATGATGTAAGAAGGATGGTTTCCAACCGATAGACCTAAAAAGGCCTGATTGGTATTGAAGGGAGGCTGGAGGCTGAGTCACTTCACTGTTTTTACTGTGATTGCAAAGGAGTTGATGCTAATGAACGAGGACCCGATGTGTGTAGAACACTATGTAACTTCCATATACTTATCAAAGCTGTACTTTTTAAGATACGGACTGGCAGGCCTGTCTTCTGAGACACCTCTGGGTGGGGGCAAACTTTCAGCTAAAAGCACGTAACCATAGGTGCTTCACAGGGACTCCAAACTCCATTCAAACTCACTCCTTGTCATTGAATGAATGTCAAATCAAAGTGACCCTACAAGACTGCCAGTCTCCAGGGATGTCACTTGATCCAGTAGCAGAAAGCCCCCCACCTCCTTCTCGCACACAGCAGCTGGTGGTTTAGAACTGCTGCCCTTTCAGATCGCAGCCCAGCACCCAATCCCCACACCACGATGCTTCCTAACTCCGTCAGCTTATGTCGACATCATCAGGATAGATAAATGGGGAGAGGAGTAGATGCTTTCCCTTACTAAAAAACAAAACAAAACAAAACAATGGATAGAAGACTGAGCACAGAGAGCATCGCTACCTAGGGAATTAATTATTTGCTTTGTGCGTATCTTATGATCAGGTCTCTCAAAAGAACTCCCAAAGCAATCTTTTTGTACAAGCGCACTGATATACCCGCACTGTTTTCCAGAGGCCAATGTGCTCTGTGAAGTTGTCGGAAAGAGTTGAAGAGGAGGAAGAAGAGGAGGAGGAAGGACGAGGAGGAGAAGAAGAAGAAGTCAGCTGTTCACTTGTTTAAACAGAGAGTTGATGGCTGAAGCAAGCAGTGAAGGAACAGGGAAGAGCTGTTGAAGTAAATATACCAATTAGTGCTGTCTCTTACGTGGCTGTCTTTAGCCACTAGTAAACAGTTGCTTCATCTCTGCTTCTGTACTTCGCAGAAAGTCAAGTGTATTCATTCCCCCTCTCACAAACACAATAGTAAATATAGTACTATATCTGCTTGAAAAATTAATATCATCTTGGAAGTAAAATTAATGTTTTTATTGCTTAATACAAGAAGGAAGAACTTGTGTTAGACCAGGTAGACTAGAAAAACAAGTTCAGAGATATCCATATACGTGTGAGGAAGAGTTGTATATCAAGAAGTCATTACATCTCCAGCAAACATCCCAGCCCGGTCGAGAACAAGGCTGAAAGACCGATTGTAATCCATAAATTCAACTCTGTCCACAAATCCCTGTTCAGACTCATACATGCCGTTATACAGATTGTAGTAAGATCACAGACCAGTGGATGCAGTTGTGTGGCTACAATTGTGGTGTCTCTGGCGCACTCACAGCTCTATAAATTGCCTAAACTGGAAGGTGCAGGTAGAGAGAACAGGGGAGTTTTCCAGGATCCTTCTTCTGAGGAGGCACCCTCAAGGAGGTACCATCAAACGGGGACCTGATTGAGCAACTAGACTCCACCTCTGCACTTCACGTTAACATGAATTTATGTAACTACTACAGAACTCATTACTGCTATGTCTCAAGTTCCAATGGAAACACTTGTACTCAACTAATAATTATATAGAAATATTTATCTAATATACCATATTGGAAGTGATAATATAAGAAATACTTGGGCTCTGGGTATATGAAGAGCAACTCGAATAATGGCATATAGCCAGATAAATGAAACTTAAATGGTTATAGTCCTTTTTAAGTACCAAAATAGATTTCACATAGGTGACTTCAGTTGACATCAAAAACTGTGTGTTCTGAAACCAAACCTATGTGGAGGCAGCAGTAAGAGAACAATGGAAACAGTGACCAGACCTGAGCTGACATTTGAAAATCGAGTTGAGTTTGAATAGGAAAGACAGATGAGACCAGGTTATGCCTAAAGATAGCATTGGCCTTCGATTTTCATAAGGATAAGCCTAATTGATTCCTTACGGCAGTGTTTCTCAACCTGTGGGTCATGACTCCTTTGGGGGTTCAAATGACTCTTTCACCAGGGTCTCCCAGTTCACAACAGTAGCAAAATTGCAGTTATGAAGGAGCAACAGAAATAATTTTATGGTTGGGGGGGTCATCACAGCATGAGGAACTGTATTACAGGGTCATGGCTTTAGGCAGGTGGAGAACCACTTCCTTAAGGGAACAGCATAAGCTTTTCTGATTATCCTGGTTAGGCTTAGCATTAGACTCAACGGTAAACCTAAAGCAACTTGATAGAGTTAAACCTGGGGGTGGAGGATGGGGTAGCTGACTTATATCTTTCTCCTTCATTAACAGTACATTTTACAAATTAGCAGGGGAGTTCAGGGTACAGCCCGTAGCTATGGAGTATAATTGAGCTCCCAGACTCACAAAGTCAATCCCTTCACTTAAGGCTCATTAGTCCCGTCCCAGGATCCCAGGGGGTGAGTCCTTCCTACTCTGAATTCCCATAGCACCTGTCACCCAGACATTGTAGAACAACTTCAGCATGTCCAGTCAGTGTGGGCTGTGAGCTCTTCTTAGTCTTCCAAGTGGTTAGGGTTATGCTACCCCAATATAACCTCATGATTGAAGGCTTGAGCTCCTTGCAGGTAGGAATTATGTCAGCGGAGTCTTTATCTAGGCCACTTCATTTCTAACAGAATACTTGTCAGAGCAGAGGTGCAACATCAGTGTTTGCCTTGTGCTTTCTCGTCTCCAAGTCTGCTGCATATTGATGTTAAAGGAATGACACTGAAGGATGGATTTAGAAACCAGAGCAGATGAATAACACAGGTGATGCAAATTCTTATGGTTTTGAATTGCACGATAAAATTTGTTAAATTTAGTCATCATGGCATGATAGATTTGAACAAACTAGCAATAGTCAACTGGTCCAGATCCCTCACTTTTCACATGAGAAAGAAATCTCTGTGAAAGAAAGGGTTTTCTTTGGATTTCAACTCATATTGTACAGAAATGGGGGTATTTCTTTTGCATTTTTAGCTCCTTCATAGTCAATCCCATCCTAGACTCAAAGCAAGCCTCTGCAGAATGGAACAAAAAGCCACCTATTACTTGATACCTCTATGCGCCACTGTGTCGGACCATGTTGCCCTGTTCCACAAGTGAGTCTCCAGCTTGTCCTTTCTAGCTAGTCAGTCTTAGTGGGGAAGCTCTGCTGAAACTTGCTGAGTCTCATAGCAGCACACATCCTCTAGTAATGAGAAGGTACCTTGTCGGGGAATTGAACACAGAACTCCCACATAGATGTAAAAAAAATCTACTCATAACCACCTTCATTTCAGTTCAAGAGACATCAGCTGTGGATCAGCCTGCTGTCCTTCCTCTAAGAACCATCTCAAATGCAGAAAGCTATATATGGTAGTTTTTTGTTGTTGTTGTTGTTTTTGCTGTACCATTTCTACCAGAGATTCAGCAAAATATGGCCTTCATATAATAGGGATAATTTGAGGACCTGGTGGAAATGCACTTTCTTGCCCATCATTCATTGGACTGAGTTGTTTGCTCCACTGAGAGGTGTCTTTCTCAACCAGTGTGTTTTGATGAATGGAGCCTCCAGAGGGGTTCTCTCTGAGGCAGGGAGTTCTTCTCTCACAGTCACTATGTGTGTGACTTATAGCAGTCTTATAGCAGACTGGTCCTAGCTACCAGACTGCATTGCACTTTATTTTAAAAGTTATATTTTATGTTGAAATGCTTCAAAAAACATTGATTGAACAAATTCCATCTCCTCATTTTAATAACGAAGTAGCTAGGAAACATGCATTCTTTCCCCATCTTGTTTTCAAATTATATAGCTTTAATTGCACATATTCATTTGTGAAACACTGAAAAGGCAAGAATCAAAAATTTAATTATATCAGTGGTCAATTAAATTATAACCATTGTCATTTATTTCAATTGATAGTCACTGCTTTCCGGCCAATTCTGGCTTATAGTGACCCTGTGGGTTTCAGAGACTAAATCTTTAGAGGAGTAGATTTCTCATTTCTCTCTTGTGGAGTGAATAGTGATGTATTCTCTTTGTAAGGGTAGTTTATGGACATCATAAAATTATAAAAAGCAGATATACAATTATACATATACATGCGTTTTTTTAAATAACTGTCTCCTAAACACTCAAGTTGTGTGTATGTGTATAAAATAACAAAAAAACTTCACTACCATTGAATCAATACCTACTCATAGGGACTCTAGAGAATAGGGTTGAACTGGTTCTGTGAATTTCTGAGACAGTAACTCATTACAGAAGGAGAAAGCGCCCTGTCTTACTCCCAAAAGCAAAGGATGGTTTTGAATTGAAGACTGTATTGAGCAGCCCAATGCATAACCGCTAAGCCACATGGTAATATATGCTTACATAACTGCATACTTGCAATGAAAACAATTCTGAAGGAGTTTAGCCAGAAAGGCCACCAGAAAGGCAGCTCAAGCCTGGAGCTCCATGGAGATCAGGGAAGGTGTTGGTTATGTCTCCACAGGGAATAAGGGGCCAGACTTCAACCCGGTGCTCCAAGACAAGAACACGGCACCCTGACATGAAACAGGGAAGCAACAGAGAGGGCTGAGAGGCAAGCCCCATTACCTACTAAGTGGACAGTCTTCTCTCCGACAAGAAGAACTCATTTTAGAGTATAGCACTGAAGCTACAACTCAACGAGAGGGATATGTCTGATCAGAGCATCCAGGAGTAAGTGAGGGAGGTAGGAAAAAAGAGAGAAATACATCCTGATCCCTGAGGACAATATTTCTGTTCAGAGCAGCCAATGCACAGAGAGGACCATAGTGTCGGCCCCACCACGAGACATGATATTCCTTACTGACCCATAGCACCACAGGGACAACACTGGAGATACAGGGCGGGAACTATGCCCATCCTGAGCCCATGGCACTGAAGCAAAACACTGGGAACCTGCAACAGAGCGGCAAGGGGAGCAGAGCAATGAAGTCCCTAGAGAGCACCAAAAATAGACTGTGGGTCCAGGACATGGCACCCCATCAGATAAGACTGGAAAACACTCATAAAGAACAACAAATAGACTTTGAACTATTTATAGGCTTCTCTATTTTTGTTGTTGTTGTAGCTATTGTTTTATTTTCTACTGTTGCTTTGTTGTGCATAATGTTGCCCCTGTGTGCCTATCTGGATGGGATAGGTGGGATAAACAAGTTGGAAAAGAGAACAATGGGATAACAGTTCTGAGGGGACATGGAAGAGGATGAGGTGTAGGAAAAAAGAGTGGGCGTTAAGCCCAAGGACACGGGAACAAAAAGTGACCAAAAATCGATGGTGAGGAGGGTACAGGAGGTCTGGTAGGGCTTGATCAGGGCAATGTAATTAAGAGGAATTACTGAAACCCAGTTGAGGGCTGTACATGATAGAGGGGCAAGAGAAAAATGAAAGGAGAGAGGAAAGAACTAAGAGCCAAAGGGCATTTATAGAGGTCTAAATACTAGGATGTACATATGTAAATACATCAATATATGATGGGGAACTAGATCTATGTACATATTTTTATAGGTCTAGTATTAAAGAAGCAGATGGACAGTGGGTCTCTATGCAAGAACATCCTTAATGCAAGAGCATTTTTTTAATTAAACTGGCATTCCAGGGCATTCACCTTCCTGAGAGGATTTCTGAAGACAAAGTGGGTGCATAAGCAAATGTGCAGATGGAGCCTGTCTTCCAAAAGATATAATGCCTGGGGTCTTAAAACTTGACAAAGCCCACATGGGGGAAGCACGCCAGTCCTCGTGGTCATGAGGTGTCAATGGGATCAAGTATGAGGTTCAAAGATCCAGAGTAAAAAAATCATAAAGTGAATGAGATGGGGAGGAGTGTGGAGTGGAGACCCCAAGCCAATCTGTAAGCAATTTGACAACCCCTTACAGAAGGGGCATGCGGAGAAGATGGGCCAGTCAGCATGTAGTATAGCATCAATGAAACATACAGTTTCCTCTGGTTGTTTAATGCTTCCCTCCCCCCACTATCATGACCCTAATTCTACCTTCCAAATCTGTTTATACCAGAGCATGTACGGGGATACAGATAAGAGCTGGAAACATAGGAATATAGGACATATAAACCACTCAGGACCAATATTGAGACTAGCCATACCAGGAGCGTAAGGAGAGGATGAGGGTACAAAGGGGGAACCAAAAATAATGACCCACTTATAACCCCCTCCCAGGGGTATGGACAACAGACAAGGGGGTAGGCAGAGACATCGGGCAGTGCAAGACATGAAAAAATAACAATAATTTGTAAATTATCAAGGGTACATGAGGGAGGGAGGGGAAGGAAGGGGAGGGGAGGAGAAGCAGATACCAAGGGCTCAGTAGATAGAAATGTTTTGAAAACAATGATGGCAACATATGTACAAATGTGCTTGAAACAATGAATGTGTATATAGATTATGATGAGCTGTACAAGCCTCCAATAAAATAACTTTGAAAAGAAAACAATTCTGAATATGGAAAACTATTATCTATAAGTAGATATTGTAATTAGGCAATGCTATAACTAACCACTGAGTGATTTTTAGGCTAAACAGGAAAATACCAATATTTTGTAATTAACTGCTAGACTTCCTGCTTGACATCATTCTTTGAAACACCTGGGAATCTGGTAATTATATCTAGCTGCCAACAATGGAAAATATCACAATTAAATTAAAAAATGGATGACAGGATACCAAATACTTTTTCTGCACAGTACGTTTGATTTGCTGCCTACAGAGGATTTTAAGCAAGATTCAGTGGAAGAAAAATGGGTGATTATTATCTCATTTCTCTCTTTCATTCACAACATCCAGTGACTGCTGAATATTTCATTTTTCATTTGTGTAATGTAACTGGAGGACATTTAATGGGTGGCTATTGCAGTAAAATTCTATTCTATTTTCTTTCAATCTTGGTGCCTTCAGTCTAAACCATCAGAATGTTAAAATATATTAGGGCAAATTGAACCTAAATGAAAACAAGGAACACATTTTGACAAAATTTCATAGGTCACTGTCTTGCACACACACAATTCAAGCTACATTGGCGGGGTACATATTTGGTTTCAATAAATGTATGTAGATTAATGTACAAAACTTTTTCCTACTCATGAGTGTCATGTTAATTTTAAGTTGATTTACTATAGTGACTTAAATAACTGGAAGTTTTCAAATGTAATCTGGGTATTCTAATAAACAATTTTATTGTATGGGGTTGTACCAATATGCACCACCACTATGTACCAATACTGTACCATTATGGTACAATAATGGTATTTTCCTTCAATACTTCTTCTCAGTCAAGATGTGCTAAATGGTAGTAAGAATAAAAAAATATATTTCTCATGGAAAACACAGACATGAATGACCATGTAATGACATAGTCTCTGAAGTCAAGGCAGCTCTGAGAGAACAGAGAGTGCCGAAAGGTAAGTCACACAACTGGGAGAGTACAAGACCTTGATGTGGGGAGGACTGTGTGTGAGGGAAATGGCGCTCAATCTCTCCACTGGAAAGGTAGCACTGAATCAGGGGATACAGACTGCTCATTGTGCATTGAAGAGATGATGGGGTTTAGCAAGGTGGTAGGAGAAAGTATTTAACAATAAACTCTGTAGTTATTCAACTTGGTCAGTTAAGAAGAGCAAAGTGGTATTGTCATAGGTAAGTCTTGTGACATCAGGCCTGTGAGCCTACTACATGCCTCACAGACCTGGAATGGAGGCTTAGTCACAGGAACAGGTGACCTGGTAAAGAAGGATGAATAGCAAATAGGAAAAAATGTAGCTGCCTGCTTGCTAGTTAACCAACCCTAGGTTTCCCACTCATTGTCATCCCCTTTCTATATTCTATCAAAAATAATCCATGTAGCAAAGGAAACAAAATGAAGTGGCAAGTGAAGAATAAACACCATAAGAAACCTCCAAAAGGTAGTTAAGGTACATGGACACACTGGTCTGTACGGCACACAGAGAAAGATGGATTATCGGAGACTAGTTTGTGAAGAGATGAGGGAAAGAAAAATAGGCTGAAAGAGTGAGAGGGGTGGGGAGACAAATCAACTGGGGAGCAAATGAAACCATGACAAGAATCAAGTGCACACAAGAAGCCGAAATTAATAATTGTTCGTCTTCCAAACTGGAAAACCAATACACAAAGGCTAAATATGATTTTTTTAAAAAAAAGAACTATAAACCCAACTACCTGTCCCAAGTTCTGACTTACAGTGAATAAACCTATAGGACAAAGCAAAAATGCCCCTGAGGGCTTCCCAAGCAATACATATTTATAGAAAGAAATGGCTTTGTTTGTACCTCGCACAGCAGATGAACGGTTTGATTCACTGAACTTTCTGTTAGTAGCCCCACAATTAACCCTTTTAGGACTCCTTCTAAAAGTTATATTCCACCCAAAAAGAGACTGAAATAGGTTATAAGTACTCTTCCTTTTCAGGGGTCCTCAAACTACGGCCCGCGGGCCATAGACATGTATCCGGCCCGCCGGGTGTTGTTGCTGCTGCTGCTGTCCTGCTTAGCAGCTGACGCATCCTGGGCCTGCAGTGAATTTGTGCAGACGTTTTTTGTTTTTTTTTAATAACTATAGTCTGGCCAACGGTCTGAGAGACAGTGAACTGGTCCCCCATCTAAAAAGTTTGAGGACCCTTGAACATGATTAAGTCCCTAAGGTCAAGTGTAAAATAAAAACTGGTGTCACCCAAAATGAAGGATGACCATATCAGTTCACAAAAGGTAGCAATGACTGAAAAGTTATATAATTGCTAAAATGTATCATTAGAGAATGGCCGAATCACACGACTCTATACCAATTAAATTTCATCATTACATACCTAACAAATTGCATCTCTACATAACTGCCAAATTGCATAATTGGCAATCATTACATTAAGTAATAAAACAATAAGCATCATGTGCTGTCCAACTGACACATCATCACTTTCATCATGACACCAAGAATCTTTTTCATCTGGCACCTTAACAGTCATTTACACCACATGTATGCTGTCATAAAGACCAAGGAAAGGATTCGCATAATAGATGTCTTACTGTTTTCATAAACGCAAACTGCTGGATAATAAGATAGCTGATGCATGAGAAATGAAAACTGGACAACTCAGAGAAGTCAGGTAGAGACCCACTTACAGCGGCTCCATAAGACAAGAGAGAAACTGCCCCTGTGAGTTTCGGACACTGTAACTGGTAATGGGACTTAAAAGGGCCATTCTCTCCTTGGGAGAGGCTGGTGGTTTCAAACTGATGATTCTACAGATCAGAGTCCAAAAGTAGCCGCTGCACCACTAGGGCTCCAAGTGAGATTAGGTGTATGTCCGAGGAGTCCTGACCTGGCAGTGCAACGGCCTAAGTGTTGGGATACACGAAGGCTTCCATTTCAAACTCATCAACAACTCTCAAGTGGAAAGATGACCCTACCAGATTCTATAGAGGTTAATAGTCTCCCATCTAAGTACTAACCAGGCCCAACCCTGCTTAGCTTCCGAAATCAGACGAGATCGGGCGCGTTCAGGGAGTTATGGCAGTAGACAAGGTTAACAGTCTTAGAAAACATGTAGAATGCCACTGTGAGTCAAAATCTATTTGATGGCACTGGGTTTGGTTTAGTTCCGATGCATGCAAATTACTATACATAAAAGGATTACAAATATTCTATTCAGAAAATGAAAGCTACATATTAAAAGAGAAAAGAGAAGATCTTAATGGGGGGAAAGTTAATAGCTGAAGTGCCGTAAGCTTTTACCCCACAAGAGAAAGGTACACAGATACATGGAAAAATGGCCAAAAATGTGGAATGATACAGATGAGAAAGGTCAAAATATGTCTCAAACATAAACATAGTGCCACTATGTCAGTTCTGACTCAGAGCAACAGTCAAGGATAAGATGGAACTGCCCTGTGGCTTTCCAAGGTTGTAACTCATGATGGACGTGGAGAGTCCCACCTTTCTCTGTGACCTTGTGGTTTTCAGCCCGAGAAATAATCAACCATGCTACCAGCGCTCCTTCAAACAAACAAAGAAGTACTAAAATAAGGTGCCCCTAAGCATACGCAAATCCATTAAATCACTGCCATGTTGAACGGCCAATGGGAAGCATATGGAGTGACTGTATCCTTCCCTCCGGATTGGCAGACACCCAGAGAGAAGTTATTAGGAAACCTCACATGTTTGTGAAAATGCAGAACAATCTGGATATGATCACTTTGGAAGAAAAGCTGGCAATTTAAGAAAATGTAAATGGTACCACTCTCTCCCTTTAACATTAAGTCTATAGGCCGTCATCACACAGATCAACTGAAATAGGTTTAATTCAGCCATCTTAATTAGGTCAACACTCCATCAGTTTGTTCCTAAGTAGGTTCCACTAAATCATTTCCGTTTTCTTTTCCCCTTTTGGAATATCCGCCATTTCAGAATTTAACCCCCAACGCAAGCACAAACGTTCAGTATTTGGTTCCCCTAAAGAACAGTGGCCTTTTACATTGGGGGATAGAGTGTAAAGAATAGGCTATTGATAAAAAATATATGTTAAAATATGTGTTAAAATGAGTTACATGTAAATATACTTTTTTAATCTTTAACCATACTTAATCTGGTAAAAGTTGAGCTTTTATAAGATCACCTATTTAACAGAATTAAAGGTAGGAAACATGAGCAGGAAAGATTTTGAGGAATATCAAGAAAAATCAAGGGAGGGAGAGACTTTGAACTCAAATATAGAATCTCAAAGCCAAAGTTACTTCACTGATATAGGCATTTTAAGGAATATTATTATGATGTGGGGATGGAAAAAGTGAGGAAGGAGGGGAGGAAACTCAAGTCTGTTAATGCTTGATCACCTAGTAATGCCAAGTTGATCTTAAAATATTCTAAAGATATGTCCTCCATTGTCTTAATCCCTAAAAGAAGCATGTGGTAGTGTAGTCCACAATCTGAATGCTAACAAATAATAATCGTGCATGTCTTTCCACTCCTTAAAAAAAAAACAGAGTTAGTAGTTAGTAGTTTATGTTGGAGACACTTGGAAGTGGCTATCAAACTCTGGAGGCAAAATTTTAGTCAAGAGGTAAAAGCCATTTTCAGTGCAGCAAATTCTCTCCTATGCTTGACTCACGATAAGAGGCTGTCATGTGTTAGTTACCTAGTTGATGCCAAATAATTTAGAAGACTTTATTTGTTTTGAGTGACAAGGTATTGACCATGCTTTCTGCAAAAAGAGACAGAGCAAAATAAAAAGTGTCTTTAAACATCCAGAATCCCATCACCCCATTTGTTCCATTCCTGAAGAGGTCCTAAATAATTGGCAGGGAAGCAGTTGGACAACAATGCTATCTTTTATGATGAACTAGCAAATTTAGATGTCAAAGTGACAGCTGAAGAAAATTGCTGGAATGGAAAATAAATGAATAGTCACAGAGTAAAACCAAGTCTACTTTCCTAAGCCCGGTGTTATTAACTGAAGGGATGATTATTACAGCAAGAAGCTATAGCTTATAAAAATTCTATGAAAATCAATAAAGATTTGCAGACTGTAACTCCAACAAAGATTTGATTTGTCAAATATTAGTCGAACTTACTTTATTCAGCACATGCACTGGATTGCTAAAAAATATTGAAGGCAAGTATTTGCATACACATTTAAATGCAGCATATTTTCAAGACTCTTCTTTTTCAAAATTCAAGTATCAGTCTGTTACTTGAATAGGAATTTATCCGCGTCTTTTGGTCTTCACTCACAATAATAGCAAGAACACAATTTTTCCTACTGGACTTACATTTGAAAATATTGGATTCTTTACGCAAATGCTGCCTTTGCTTAGCATCTCAATAGTTGGATGCCAATAAATTGTCAAATCATCAAAATGATTCTAATTCATCCATATATACTGTCAACCTAGGGGAATATGTTCAGTAAATTTCTATAAATTTTGAACTCTAATTGTCTCCAAATATAGCTATTTCAAATGCAAAAGACAATTTTCCAATCCTAGCCTGGTAGATTGTTCTCATCACTTTTTTTGTATCAATGCAGGTTTTAAATATTGGAAATCAATGCAGGTTTTAAATATTGGAAATGAATTTGCTTTATAATGGAGTGTCAAAGGCCATGTTTGTTTAATGTGCCCTGAACACTGCAAAATGAATTGAATCCTTTAATCAGTGTGTTTTATGAAGATAATAATGATCCTATTATAGCCCATTACTAATTTGCAAAAAAAATCCACAATTTTGCGATTTTGCCAACCAATTTAAATCCAGAGGACTAAACTGTAAAATGGAAATATGCAAGGGGAAATTACCTATGTATTCAAGCACTGCTTATTAAATGATAGAAAGGTAAGGTATTCAAATAGGAAACACACACCCACACACACACACTCTCACATACACACAAGTCAATTATCAAGTCAATTCTGCCATACGACTACCTTATAGGACAGGGTACTACTGCTCTCTAGAGTTTCTGAAGCATTGTAAAGATTTAAAATTTAAATTTAAATCATTTTGAGAGGATTCCGTCTCACTTTTGGCTAACAGAGTGGCTAGTGGATTTGAACTGCTAACTAACACCAACTACACAATACCACCAACGCTCCTTCTACACACACAAAGGGTTCTTTAATGTCTCTTTCTATTCTCAGGTGGTGCCACATATTTGCAACTCTATTTTTTTTGTGTGTGGTGGCATAACTGCCCTGGTGGGAGTAGGAAGCCCAGCCTTGCTCCTGGAAAGCTGCTGTTGGATTTGAACCGTCAACTCTGTGGGCAGCATTCCCACACACAATCACTTTGTCACGAGGGCTCAGTCCATGCAACTCTATTTTTAATCCTGCACCAAAAACCTCTTCACTTTATCAATATCATACAGTCGTTAATAATAAAAATAAATAGGGGGGAAGCACATGTCACTTGGTGTAAAAGATACTTTTAACTGAAGAGCCATATGATCATTGAGGCTGCTGTTAAGAATTTGAGTTTTTCCTCAACTGGGAAAACAAAAACAAAACTACTTCAGATGCAGAAGCCTCTCTTCTGTTCCCTGCAGTTTTTCCTAAAACAGTGGGTAACCCAAATGATCAGACCAAAAGGAGGCATGTGGAAAGCCAATCTTTCGCTGTATTTCATAATCCAAGAGTTAATAAAAACTATAGTGTCTAGATGATCTTAGTTTGGGGTACCAAGCTCAAAAGAAAAATTATCAAGTACACCTCAACAATTTTAGAATAATATCCTCATGGCAGTTCGGGATGGGACTGACTGATTTCCTGGCACATCCAATAAGCCACAGTGTCCTTAAGGCCTCGGTGTAGCCTGAGAGGAAGAGTCCTACAGAGCAGGGGGTTTCAACGCTCAGCTTCTGGCAAGGGTGGGGAATCTTTATTCTGCCAAGGGCCATTTGGGTATTTATAACATTATCTTTGGGCCATACTGGAGAACTATTTCATTAACTCACCCCACTTATGTGCTGGGCAAACAGCCTCAAGCTCTGCAGCTCAAAACCACAAGACCCAGGAGAAAGAAGAGGTTTTCTGCTCCCGTCAGCAGGTTCCGTCTCAGAAACCGACGTGGCCGCCTTATGAGGGAATTGACTTGGTGGCAGCGAGCTTGGTTCTTTGGTCCAGCAGTGGCTGGGAAGGCTTCTTGTTGGTGAGCTTGATGATGATAAGGGGGGGTGGGCGGGCGGGGCAAGACAAGCTCACACCAACTCAGGTGTGGGAAAATGTGGCTATGTGGATATGTGCTGCTTTTGAAACCCTAAGGGCAGTCTTACAGATTCACTACTGAGAACTACGGTGCGTGTATTTTTAACCATTTTATGAGCCCGAGACAGCAGGACAATGACGGAGGTAGGGCAAAGATGTGATTCATTTGGATGCTGGTGTTAGGGAAAACTATTGAAAGAACGATGGAATGACTGCGAGAAGAGCGAATACATCTCTCTTAGAAGAAGTCCTGCTGTAAAGTCCCTTAGAAGAAAGGGCAACGGGACTTGGTCTAGCTTCTTTTTCACGTGTTATTGGGAGAGTCCAATCCCTGCTCGGTGAAGACTAGTGTAAACGGAAAAGAGGAAACACCTCAAAGAAATGGATTGGGAGCCTGGCTGCAAGAATTGGCTCACACATTGCCATGCCAGTGTAGGAAGGATGCGGTCAGGGCTGGGGCTGGCACAGTCTCTAACAACACCAACAGAGGCTTGTATGCTTGTTTACCTTTGGTAGTAAGCTGCTTGCTTTATTATGGCAGGACTTATTTCACCTTGTCAGAAAAGTACTCCACAAAAGCATCAAAATGAAAAAACAAAAATGCCACCTGGTGTCAAAAATAAACAAAATAAAATAAAAATAAACAAAAACCACTGTGTGTTCTTTGATAATATTAGAGAAAAATGTGGTCAGCAGGTAGAGATAAAAAAGGGTCGTAATATTGGGGGGATTACTTTAGCCAAAAATGGATTGTTTTAAATGCAAAATAATTTAGGTTTGCTCACTGGACCGACATCTCATTTCAAATAATCTACAAAAAGTATTTCAATTACTAAACAGTCGGATTAAATAACAAGGTCGAAGATATTTTAAAAACTGTTTTTCCAATGACACCACAAGTCATCCCTCACCCAACTCTCCCTACCATGTCGAAAGTTTCTCTGTGCTTATATAACACTTGAAGTTTTACATAAGTATGGGTTCAAAAAATAGATTGCGATATCTGTGACATCATTTGTCCAGGCTATCAGCTAGCATGTTTCTATTCCCTGGGACCCACTCTTCATGTCACTGACCTGCCCAAACAGAAACAATCCTTCAGTGTTGTAGTGCCCATCTGATTCATCCAATGACCCAGCAGGTCTTCATGGGAATCGCTCTTGCCAATAGCACTGCATTAAGATATCATTCATCAAGGCTATATTTATGTGAGGTTAACAGTTTACACTTCATAGGACATGAGTCAATTTGAATGAGTTATTTTTTTTATCTAGGAATATAAAATAGACCTTGGTAATTATAAATGCACACAGAATCACATTTTAACAAGATACTGGAAAGGCCAGTAAGACATATTCAAGACTGGCTAAGAAAACACTCAAAAGATGCTATCCTATTGATCCACTTTTTCCATACAAAATTATTTTTATTGCTGGGCCCTGGTGGCGTAGTGGTTGTGTGCGACTGTGTGGGACTGCGGCCCACAGGGTTGGTGGTTCAAATCCAGCAGCAGCTCTCTAGGAACAAGGCTAGACCACCTACTCCCACCAGGGCAGTGATGCCCACAAAAAAATATTTTTATTTTTGTCCTCTAGTATTATAATGTCTGCTAAGACTCATTCTTGGCTAAGCAGATATTGAGATGATCAATTAATTAAAATAATTGCAATAAAAATGTAAATCTGCTAAACCTTTCCAAATCAAGCTGCAATATGTTTTGCTGCTTTATTAAAGACAAGCCACTATAAATAGTGCTTGCTTAAAGACAACTTTAAGAGATATAATGTTTGCTTGGTACTTTTTACTGTTATTAAAATGCCAAGGATCTTTTTTTCAAATTAGTAGAGATAATAAAATGTCAAATGAATCATAAATCACCATAGGAAATAGGAAAAAGTTGAAATGAACATAAGTTAGGAAACATCGTCTTCAAAAACATAGTATAAGGTAAAATAGCAGTGAACATGAGGTCACATACTTTAAACTTCATATACTAATTTACGGTGGAAATTTGTTTCAGGTTTCCCTCAATTAAAGAAAAGTACTCATGAGAAAGTTAATCTCATATGGCTGATGCTTTAAAAATCAATTATTCACATTACAAAATGCATTGCTACTTTGTAAGAAGATTCTTGAGGTTGTTTAAAATTAATATAAATTGGGACCAGAGATATTTTAGCAATCTTCTGAGGTTATCACTAACCACAAGCACCTCGGCATCTCAACCTGTTGCAGTAAAATCTGCTTCAATGCATCCTGGTCCTGTGAAGCAGAACACCAACCGGGTTTCTAAAGCTGCAAATCTATGAGGAAGCAGACTGCCACATCTGACTCCCAGGGAGTGGCTGGTGAGTTCAGGCCACCAAACTCTTGGTTAGGAGACAAGCCCTTAACAACTGTGCCACTTTCTGGGAGGTGGGGGTCTTACTAATCACATAGTCAGGTTACGTTGTAGTCCAGATGTATGACTCAAGAGTGAACCTTTCGCTTTTAAGTCCAAGAAATCAGTATTGAAACCTCAACGCTACTTAATAGCAATGTAATAATCTCAAGCTATACTTTATTAGAACCTGAAATTCCTCCTCTATGAATGAAATGGAGTGAATAATATCAACCCTGAATTAAATAAATAATTATCAACCCTGAAGAATATACAAGCTTAACTAAGATAAGTAGGGTATACAGCAGTTAATAAGTGGTGAATGCTTTGATAACAGGTGGTAACCTGACTGGAGGGGGAGGGTGTATCATTGAGGTTCTGTAGTTATATACAGCCTTAGTAGTTATATACATTGGGGCTGCTAACTGCAAAGTCAGAAGTTTGAAAGCACCAGCTGTTCCTCTAGAGAAAGAGGGAGTTTTCTGCTCCCATAAACATGTAGAGTCTCAGAAACTCATAGGGCAGATCTACCCCATCCTATAGGGTCACTATGAGTGGGCCTCAATGCGACAGCAGTTGAATTTTGGGAGAGTCCAGTGTCGCTATGAGATGACAAGTTATGCCAGTGGCATTTCAAATACCAGCAGGGTCACTAGTGGTGGGCAGATTTCGGGAGATCTTTTTTTGTAGGAGGTTTCCACAAGACGAAATATGACTCTGGGGCAAACAATTTTGGTTCATTTTCTTTCATTGTTGATTCAGTATTTGTGTGTTTGTGTGTGTCCTTATGCTTTAATATTAGAGATGTAGAATCCACTTTGAAGAAGCTTAAGTTAGATTTTAAAACTATATTTGGGGGAACATGTGGTAAGTTAAGTAGCATTATTATCTACTATTTTGTTGAAAATCCATAATGGTACAAAATCTTGATCTGTACCTTGTGCTAAGCGCACGAATATGACATGGGCTTGGTCTCTAACAGCAGGGAGCCTGAACCCCAAACCCCATTACCCTGCAGTTCATTGTGATTGAGAACCACCTGCGAGAGCTGTGGCTATCAATCTTTCTAATGCCGTGACCCTTTAATACAGTTCCTCATGCTGTGGTGACTCCCAACCATAAAATTATGTTCATTGCTACTACATCATTGACATTTTGCTACTGTTATGAATCAGACAATTCCTGTGCAGTGCTGTAAATCTCTCCTTGAGCAGATAGATTTAGCTCTCTTCCATAGAGTGGCTGGTGGATTTGAATAGTCACCCTTGCAGTCAGTGGCCTAACACTCACCAGGGCTCCTCCAGGGATGAAAAATGTCCCTCTCCATGAACTCCTATCCTCCTCTCTACCATCAGGGTGAATCTCTTAGCATTTTTGTAGAACCACAGAGAAGCAAATGGGAAAAGCAGGGGTATACGCTGGTGAATTTCTAAGCAAACATTACAAATTATTATTGACATACGCCCCTGGACCCTTCCCTGAGGGGGGAAAATACTTGAGTTTCCACTTTTTTCATCATGGTTTATTTCCCCTTCCCCCCAACAAATTAGAAGTTTCAAGAATAAAGACATTAAACTGCTTCTAATTAACTCAAGAATTCAGAGGAGGAAGGATCAATAATAAGATCCCTTCATCGCGTGGAGGAGATGAGCCAGTCAGGGTGCAGTGTAGCAACAATGAAACACACAACTTTCTTCGAGTTCTTAAATGCTTCCTCCCCCACCCTACCTCCTCCAGCACTATCATGATCCCCGTTCTACCTTACAAATCTGGTTAGATCAGAACATGCACACTGGTACAGGTAGGAACTGGAAACACAGGGAATCCAGGTCAGATTATGCCTTCAGGGCCAGTGGTGACAGTGGCGATGCCAGGAGGGTGGAGGGAAGGTGAGTTAGAAAGGGGAAACTAATTACAAGGATCTACATACAATCCCCTGCCCCTGGGGGACAGGCAACAGAAAAATGGGTGGAGAGAAACATTGGACAGTGTAAAAGATCTCAAAATAAAAGTGATTTATAAATTACCCAGGGTCCACAGTGAGGGTTGAGAACAAGGAGCTGATACCAAGGGGTCAAGTAGAATGCAATGTTTTGAGAATGATGATGACGACAAATGACAAACGGACACAATGGACGGATGGATGGATTGTGATAAGAGTATAAGAGTTGCATGAGCCCCAAATAATAAAGTAAAAAGACTAAAAAAAATAAGATCACTTCACCTCTAATTCACCAACTATTCCAAGTTATTTTAGAAACATAGTTTGCACCATAATATGTTTCTGTGCTCAAAAAGCAAGATCCATAGTGGCTCCTGTAAGCAGTCAAAATCCCACACTCTCTCCACGCATCTTTAAAGCTATACCAGCCTTCAGGAGGGGCAGAGCAAGCACACAGTTCTACAGACTTGTTGGCTTTGAGACAAATATTCGTTACTCTGGAGAAAATAATTCTTCTCATCAAAAAAGCAGTCATTGGACAAAAGAAAAGCTCTCTGTATTAGATATGAGGTATGAATGCATTTAATCAAAATATTTAAAAGTTGCCACTTTTTTCTGCTCATAGTTTTTTTGGGTTACCAACCCCCCAATTGTGTTAAATTTTAGCATTTTGGGGAGTATTCTGTGAAAAAAAGAAGATGTGACTGGAAAGACCTGCAGGATTCAAATGACAAAAAGCTCAATATGTCATGCTAAGAGTTTGAAATTTACATCTAACTGATGAGGAATTGTTATATCTAATTTTAGGTAAATCACTCAGGGACAGTGTAGCATTATTATAAAACATTCACCAGATTCTCAAGATTTAATGTATAATTCAAAATTTGACAAACATGATACAGTTCCATCTATAGTATTGAATTTCTGATTTTTACAATAATTCCTTTCATAAAACGAATGTAATTAAATTACCAAAAGTACCGGTCAATATCATAATTTACAATTTGTAGATTTTTTATTATGACTTAATGCATGATCAAATTGTTCCATAAGATCCAACTTCCCAGTAAAATTCACTAAACGATTCTCCACAATTTGAGGACTAATTGGAGCTATAAAAGAATCTGGATTCGATGCGGGTAATAGACATCTGTGGAGGTAATTTACTAATGAACTGCATTATCAATCTTAATCTGTTCTTCAAGTCAAGGAGTAAGCAAACAAGCAGCTGGCTTATCTGTACAGGCTTACAGTCTTGTGAAAATGCAGGAGTACTTTCACCCTGTCTTGTAAGTCCGCTATAGGAATCTGTGAGTCTGTTTTTGTTATGTAAATACAAATTGAGATCTTTGACCATGGGATACTGGTTTCAACTGTCTGGGTGATGGCTACCACAGACATCATGAGATAAGCCTCACCTAGCGCTATTCCTTGTGGGCCGTAACACTTTTCTGTGAGAATAGGCAGTGACTATGGGGGTCATCTTCAGCCTCTCAAAATGTCTGGACGATCACGGGGTGAGATGGCACAAAGACAGGAAGAAGAGCCGGATGAGATTATGATAAAGAAAGGGTTTTGCAAGGTATAAAGTATGTTACAAATGCTAGTGATTGTTATGTTGTTTGCATATACCAACAGTGGCCCATAACTTCTTTAAGGTTACAAGCTGAAAATCCTTTTTCTCTTCAGCCAAATTATTATTTTTTTTAATTTTGGATATGAAATTAAAAAAAACACTTTAAGAAAATAATTAAGATGCAAATATGATTTCTTTAAAAATAATAGTATGTTTATACTATTAAACATACTTCAAGTTTAAAATGTTTAAGTGCACATGCCAAAATGTTGCCATAGCTTTTGCTACAGAATTTTCTAGGCTGCAATTTGTGCCAAGAATTTGAACTTAGTTAGCACTAAGCTTCAGTTATAAAGCTTAGTTAGCACTGAGCTTCGGTTATAAAGATTAAAAATGCATTTGGCCAAAGCTCTGTGTGTGAAATGACATCCAGCTACCTATATATTTGTGATGTTTTCTTAATTCCTTAGCATTTTTCTTTTCTGCTACAGATAACTGTCCCCAGGTTACAAATTAGAGCCCTTCTTAACGGTGTCTTTTAGCGGTCTTTTAGTGTACTTTGTAGGTAGGTCGAAACAAGTGCATCTGATTCTTGTTCGGCTGGAAGCCTTTTTGATGACCTGAAGCTACTCAGAGGATTAAGTGAAGTTGACTGCAATGTAGAATTTCTTGTAAGGATTGGTTCCTTCTTTTTAAAGTGCAGGCAATTTGCATGCCATTAAAAGGCAAATAGGAGTTGCCCTAAGCCTGGCATTTGTAACCCATGGATGGCATTTGATCCTGAAGTCAGAACTTCCCATTTAATATCTCTTTCTACTGACCAACAACATCCACTCAAATGTCTTCTCTACCTTAGCAGACTTCATCCTAATTGCAATGTCTGTCTGAACAAAGATCGAATCTGAAATGGTAGACTCGGAATTCTCAAGGGTATATGTGACAGAGTCTAAAGTGTTGCGGGATCCTTGGTGGCTTAGTGGTTGCATGTTGGGATGCTATCTGCAAGGTCAGCAGTTCAAAAACCAGTCACTCTACAGAAGAAAGGCTGGACTTTCTACTCTGGTAAAGTCTTAGAAACTCACAGGGGTGCTTCTACTTTGCTTTGTGCTGTCAATGACTCCATAACAGTGAGCTTTCATTGCACAGTTAAGATCAGGTGTTTTCCCTATTAAATCACAGAATGATCTGACAGAATTCTAGTAGATCCAGCGATCTCTGTAAATTCTTAGCTCTAGAAGAAGGTTAACAATGCCATTTCAGTTCCTTCAAATTGTACATTCACCATACTTTCCCATCAGCCCAAAGCTCTTCCCCAACAAGTTTCCACTCTCAACTTTGTGAACTTCCACTCTTCCATCAGGTCAGCATTCAAATGTTGTTTCTCTAGGAAAACCTTTACAGGACGCTCAGAGTAGATCGGAACTATGTGATGACACTGAATCCTAAATTCTTCCTGCAGAACATTTATCATGGTTTTATAATCACCAAAGTTTGGGTTTTTTTTCAATATCGACTGCCTCCCCCCAAAGTCTATAACCCCAGAAGGGCAAAGGCTATCTATACATCTTGCTCTCCATTTTACCCCCAGCATCTAAAAGCGTGTCCCCCTCATCATAGGATGCCCTCTAGTTAGTAAATGCCTTCTGCTCATGCACTGTTTAACTCATTAATCCAATAAGATTCTGCCTCCACATCCACTTATTCTAACAATATCTCCAGGGTGAGCCTGCAGGTTGTTATCCTAAAAGATTTGGAATTTTAAACATGGTGCCAGCTTATTTTTTTTTAATTTGCTTAAAAAAATAAGGCAGGGAGTAGTCTGTAGATATTTGCATGTAAACTATTTTCATGAAATTCTACTTAATTGTGTAATTATGAATTTGATGTTCATTTTATGTGTAGGTCACGTCCTGGGCATTATGTAATGTATCTAAATATATATGTAAATCTTTAACTAAAGCAACACCCACATAAAAAAGGTTTCAAAATACCCATGTGTCTCACCTATTGTCAAATAGTGTCCACATTTACATTTTCTAAAACATCTTATTTGAAAAGAAATAGCAATGCATAATAAAATGAGAATTCGGAGTTTGAAAGTCTGATAGCAAGTGATGTGGAGTTTTTTTGAAATAAGGTTAGCCAAGAAAATATTAAATCATACTCTACAGTTAAGTGTCAGGTAGAAGAGTTGCATACAGTGGCTAACTATAGAAGAAACCACAGAATAAACCAACCAGGCATTGTGGAGTGATCCAATGTATGTATGCTGTAAATATTATTTAAAAGATGTACAGAGCAAACAAATGAAAGCCAAACAACTAATCCTACTAGCCTAAAAAAGAAACACCATATATAGTTATGTAAGTGCATTCAAAATTCATGCAGAAAAAGTGATTCTTGTACAACTGAAGAATTACTTTACAGAGTCCCTATAAATACACATTACAGTAAGTCCAAGGGTTAGGAACTTGCATTTCTACTTGCTCTTTAATGTCATGTAACTTCGTCCTCACTATGAAGCATCTCAACTACCCCAACTCAACAAATCAAATTCTTTATCAATATCTCCTTTATTTGCTACAGATGAAGCTTTAATCTGGCTATCTTTTGCACCAAGAAAAAAAAAGAAACAACTTCCCGGCTACTGAATTCATTCCACTGCAATAATGAAAATATCTGACACTCATAAAATGTCAGAAACAATCCGTCTTTACTGGTCACATTGCCTCATACTTCCGCAGAGCAGCTGGTGGGCATGAACCATCAACCTTGTGGTTAGTAGTCCAATGCTTACCTGCCAATGCCCTGAGGGAAGAAGTTATTTCGTTAAAATTGGATCATTGGGAAAGTTATATGATACCTCTTTGTTATAAACTTGCTTAGTAGAAGTCCCAACAGTGGTATTTTACAGTAAAGACTTAAATTGTGGTGATTACATGCAAAGGACTTGTGAGGAGATCATACTGTGTTCTGTCAGGTTGTTACTATTCTAATTTATCATGTTCTTGACTCTCATCATATTACTGTGCTCCAGCAGGTTGTTGGTTTTGCAAAACTTATAATATTCTTAACATAATAAGGAGCCCGGGTGACATCGTGAGCTTTGCAGTGAGCTGATAGCCACAAGGTCGGCCATTCAAATCCACCAGCTGCTCAATGAGAAAAAGATGAGGCTGTCCAATTTTGCAAAGATGTGCAGTCTCAGAAATGCACATGGCCAGCTCTACCCTGTCCTCCAGGGCTGTGTGAGTCAGAATCAACTCAATGGACAGAGATTGTTTTTTGTTTTGTTCTGATACATCAGTAGGTGCAGGCTTTAAAGTGACTTCATCCTATCATTTCCTTGAGCTTGAAGCTTGATGTTTATAAAATGAGTACACACAAACAAACAGAAACCAGCCAGGGGAGCAGTGTGCTAAAACTATTCAAATGCAGTATCTACATGCTTTCTGCACCTAAAGCCACATATTGAATATCAAATTCCTGAATTGGAAATTAATGGAACAGTGTCTTCTCTTGAGATACAAGCCCTCCCCCCTTCAAGTGAAGGGCATGGATGTGCAATCCTTCTGTCTGAATTTTGAGGTACCTTTGGCACAGAGGAGATGACAATGTACTTACAAAGTGAGGTGACTATAAACAGATAGATATGCATGGTTGTTGTCGTTCAGAATGGCATCTATATAATTTTCATTTTAGATGTTAACCGGTATTTGAAGAAATGCTGTCCTCGACACAGCCCAGAGCTCACTCACATTGTCTGAATATTAGCAAGTCTTATTTCCCTACGATGGGAACTGCAGCAGAGGGAGGGGGGCTAAAAATAGCCAATCTCTCCAGATATGTTTGCCTCCTACCATCTGAGTCTGCAATGCAGCCCCCATTAGGGTACAAATGTATTATAATGAAGTGGTCTGCTCTCTGTTTCCATAGTCTACCATTCCCACAGTCTGCCACATGTTGGCTAAAAGTACATTTAAACAAATGAAAATAGTGCTAGTTGCTGATAAGAAGATTCAATTTCCCATATGTTTCAGTGTGCTTTATCCATTTAACAAGAGATAGGCAGAAATATTACTTAATATGTATCAAATTTATTTCCTTTGATAACCAAAGAAGATTTCTGGACTATCATTTCCTGATACATCAATTTACACACAATATTTTAATACAATACAGCAGATAAGACTGTACAATAAAAAATAACAAGAACAAAGTAAAGAGAGAGGTACCTGGAATGCAAATTTGTTTTATTGATATGCAATCTACTAAACCTTTGAGGAGTACTTTGATGTTCAGTGCAAACCAAAAATTGAGCGATATCACTTAGATGTTTCAAAAGCACACAATTATATGCTGGAGTCCTGGGTGGGGTACATGGGTGTCAATAAAAACAATTGGAGGTTCAAGTCTACTCACATGTTTCTTGAGAGACAAGACTGATGATCTAATTTTTAAAAATTGTTCCTTTGAAAACCTTATGACAACCTTATAGTTTTAGCCAGACATGCCTGGGGTCCTCATGAGTGAGAATGACCTCTGTAACAAATGGTACCAGTTAATTAGGTTGTGTCACCTGATACTTAACCATCGTCTCTCACCCGCCCCCCCCCCCCAAATATTTACTGAATACTTACTAGCTAGGAAAGAGGTCAAAGAAAGGTAAGTCAACTTGAGGCAATTTTTCTTTCAGGAGACATGTGACAATATTAGGAGACATTTTTGATTGTCAAAATTGGGTCAGGAGTTCATTGGTATATTATAGGTAGAGACTGGAGATGCTTCCAAGCACCTTACAATGCCCAGAATAACCCCCCAAACAAAGAATTATCTGACCAAAAGTGCACATAGGGCTAGGATAAAAAAAACAACTCTGGGATGAAGAAATAAGGCGGCTTCAGAGGGGCACAAAACTGACGACATGATACTGAGACTGTTGTGGAAATTCCAGTGAGGAGAGGTGTGTGTCTGTGCAAAGTCAATAATGGTTAGCATAGTGTCAGGTTGAAGAATATTAGGAAAAGACAATAGACAAGGTACAGGAGTTGACTAAACTGTGAAGAACACAAACAAGAAAAGAACACATCTTGTTCACAGATTTGTGACTTTGAAGTAAAGAACAAAGAAGAACAAAACAAACTGGATAGAAAGTTAGCTTTCTTTTAGAAATGTTAGATTTGCTAAGAATACAATTATGCTAGAAGTTTTCAAAAGTTTTGCGAAAAATAGAAATAAAAGATAATGGAATTTTTCCCATAAATTCTTTGAAGTCCCGTTTTCAAATATGTGTAGAACTCAGCTGAGTTCTGGATTCAGATTGGAAAGTCAAGAGCTTCTCATGACATAAGTTGAAGTTTAACATAGTAGATATTGTTATTTATGAGAAAAGATAATTTTTTTAGTGACCATTAAAAATGCACTCAAGATATCAGAAGCTAGATAACTTGTGATGTCCCATAATGGGGAAGATACCATCTAGAGTAAATCAGCCATTTGTGGCTGGAACATCCCCTAAAATCCACAGAAATCAGCACTCATGCACTGTTCTTTAAATCAATGCGTGGAATGAATCTAGACCTTGAAAGGATACAACTTATTAGTGTAACCACTAATACAATCCATTATTGGGCTTCTTTACTACTACATGAATTAGCTGTCATCTCACTATAATTCTGAATGCAATTTAATATTAACCATGAATTTTCATGGTAGGCGGAATTAATAAAGGTCCTAAATTAAATTGAATACATATTGTAAATATAAGCATGAAAAATACATTTATATAATTTATAAATAGCTATGTTATAAATTACTCATCTATTTAATGTATAGTCCCTCTCTGATATTGATTTCAAATAGGATCAAAACAACTTGAATTCAGTGCACAGGAAGGAAACACGATAACTGTACATTTCATAATTAGTTAATCTTTGGCAAATTCATTAATTTTTTATGAGGAAAAGGGCAATATTCTGAATTCTAAACCTCAAATGGTAATAGCATTTCCTGAGCCAACCCAGTTATTGTTAGCAGTTATAAATGAAGAAACCACTAGAAATTAATTTTTAAATGAAATTGAAGGTGGTTTTGGAAGATGATTAAGCACAATAATTAAGTGCAATAATGCAAAAATATTTCGCAGGTTTGTTCTGAATTTATTCTGATAATTCCCCTTGGTTGCATACCATCAAGTGGCTCAGACTCACAAGGACCTTTTAAGGGCCACCTGCCTGTAATCTTTTGGGAAACAGACCGTCACATCTGTTTTCTCGGGAACCAGAGGGGGATCCAAACTCCAGGATTTCTGAAAGCAACGAAATGCTCCAACCATGGTACCACCAGACCCGTTTAGTTCCCCGACTACCTAACTATCCTGGAAAGCATGTATTCTCAAAATTCATATTTCATGCCAAATAGAAAACAGCAAAGATCTACAGATGAGACTCATTTGAACAGATAATTAATCACCATTGAGTAGCATTTCATGTCACAAGCAAAAGGTTTATATGGTAATGTGGCATTTCATTATGTTATTTACCCAGAACTTCATCCAAATTGAAGGACCTGCTCTTTGCCAGCGGATCAATACCAGGCAATTCATTCTATAGGATTTTACTTGGCATGAGTTTTTCTATATCACACACACACACACACACATACCCCAAAACAACAACAAAACCATGGATATGCAATTGATCACCAGTCATAATGTCTCTCTAGGAGACAGGAGACCTTCTCCCTATGATTTCTGAGACTGAGTCTTTATGGGAGCAGACTGCCTGTGGCCGGTGGATTCAAATTGCTACTCTGGCTCTTATCAGCCCAACTTGGAACCCACTATGCCCTTGTAGCACTTTATGCAGCAAATATGCAAGAGCAATACAGATTTCAAATGGCATGCCTCCCTTAGCATGTCCTTCTTAAAGGCCCAGTGGCGCTTCGAAACATTTGGGGAATAATCCATTATCATTTATCTCCACAATGTTTGGAAGCCCCCTCCTGTGTGTGCATTTACAGATAAGTGATGGGCAAAACATTTCTTCTACTTTATTGCAATTATGAAACCTGCCTGTTTGGGCATTCTTTCAGACTCATGAACTGGGAAGAGAAAGAGACCAAATCAGAGAGTCGTCCACTCCGAGGAGACAAGAAAAGCTGCAGCACAAACCAGGAGTGCAGCAGAAAGTGAAGAGGCCCCTAATAACCTCATGCTTTGGCTCGCTCTGATATCAGGATGACTAGTTCTGCAGCACAGAAGGGAACTAGGGTTTGACGAAATAAACAACACTGTCTAATAATAACTGGACAAAGAATGGAGCCAGGAAAGAGAAGTAGCTGTTCTAGAAGGCACTTGGCTGTATGCAGTTGACAGTCTGAATTATGAGCACTTTCTCCAAATGAGGTACTGGCAAAGGAACCCTCCCAGTTCTGAGTTTTATCTCAGGGCCCATTTGCCTGCAGCTGAGGTACTATTACCAGTGGAATGTGTATATAATGTAACCACGTGACAGCAGTATATTTCTATTTCTAGAAAGATAGCAGAAAGAAATCCCCCAGTGCAATAATGCCAGTGTATGCTTACTGTGGGAGGGGGAAGGGATTTTTCATTCTGCTCTGGGAGTGGAACCACCCCAGCTGAAAGGAAAAATATGCCTCTGAATGAAGGCAGTGGCAACGAGGGGGAGGCAGGGATCTGCTGCTGGAAAACTCGACTTGTGCACGTTCCCACTCCCAAGAAGGAAGCAATCACAACACAGAATCCTGTTCTGTTTTGCTTTGCTTTCCCAGATGTGTTCATCTATTAAAGCATTTCTCTTTTCCAGTGTACCAAAATGAAATATGTGCAACTGATTTTTAAAGGAGGATTTCACTATAAATTTTGAATTCTTAGTTACTTGATGGGGCACTACTCTCAGCTGAGCCTCAAGAATTGTACCAAATTCATGGGAATTGATCAAAGAGGCCAAACTTTGCAGAGGGGGAGAAGCCAAGGTATCCATATGTTCAATGCTACCTTTGCGACCCATAACACCATCTCTAGAGAGACATTCATCCCTGGAAGTCAGGCACCCAGGAAAAGCCGCCCTCCTATGAGTCATGTGGGGATTTCCCCAGGCCCCAGTGCCCAAGGCCTGCTGGATGCTCAGGAGATGAGTGCCCCACTCACTCAGACATACTGTTCTGATATTTCTTCCATAAGGACAAAGTCTAAATAAATCCAATCTGACTTTTATTTGAAAAGAGCAAATGTAGTTGGTGTGTCCAGGAACTTAAGTCGCAGGAGCAATAAATTCTAGCACCCTGTCTCATCTAAACAAAGGGCCCTCCCAAGGACTATAGCAATTTATGAGGGCTGCAGTGCCTTGAGTAAGCATTTTCATAGCAGCCGAGCAAAGGTTCTACGGCATGGCAGGCTGCTCCAGAGGCAGCTTATTAAACCGTAATGGCACTGTTTAAATGCTTTACACCAGAGCTGCAGAAAACTCACTAGCAGCGTGGTTCCTGGAAGCTGCCCCAGCTCTGCAGCAAAGTGCCACCTTTTGACTCAGAAACCCTAGATGCTGGTGTCTTCCTTGAGAGACAGTCAGGGGAGGTGGGTTTCAGGGTATGTGTGAACTACGGGACATTTGGCAGATGAAAATCTATGGGCCAAATTTCTTCACCTCTTGTTCTTATAGTGGCAGTTTGTAAAGAATGGATTTATATAGTTGAAATGAGAAGATGTCATGACACAAGCAAAATTGAAACACCAGTGGGCAAGAACCAAGTTTTTGTGCAATACACCTGTAACCATCCATTTATGGATCATATATGGCAGGCTGGTTCTGTAGGGTAGGCCGTGGACAACAAGCCATAAAGGCAGTGGTTCCAACCCGCCAGCCGGGCTGCAAGGGCAAATGAAGTGACTTTCTCCTGTAAAGATGCACAGTCTCTGAAACCTAAAACAGAGTCACTGTGAGCCACAATCCACGCCAACACAATGCGTTTGGCTTTGTTGGTGAGTGGCTTTGTTGAAAGTTGAGCGGTGGCAACAGAAGCAGTATAACTGATAAAATCTAATATACCTATTATCTGACCCTTCACAGACAACATTTGGCGATTCCTGATTCCAAAGCGTTTTGCTTGCTTGCATACTTTCTTTTTTTTTTCCTTTTGATACTTTCATGTGGTGGTGAGATAATTTTAAGGCAATTTGAAGATGCATGAAAGTATAAAGGTGAAGTCAAACCTGTAAATTCAAGTCCACAGTCTGATGCCTCCTTGATGGTATGAGACACTGGTCACCACTTGATCTCTCCCCTGTCACCTTCCTACCTGCTTGGCCACCCTGGCAACTGCCAGAGTCCTGCCATATTTCCACTAACCTTGGAGCCAGAGGACTCTGTACCCACCAGCCAGTGCTCGCCCTGAAGTCTGTGATATTGCACGTGGCTACATGAGTCTGAAGAGGGACTTATGGACTCATGTCACATTTACAGACTTGAGTTGAACTGGGCTGGGGCAGTTTCTTGGTATAGAATCACTGTTTGATAAAAAAGCTCTCTCCTTATACATAGAAGTGCACCACTGGATTGATTTCTCTAGTCAAACTGGCCTACCACAGTTATTAATGACATCATTATTAAGTTAACAGAGGGTCCTTGGTCAAGCTTCTTAGATATTGGTCAGAGCAGATGTATCACTAGCAGTAATGCCCTGCTCCCATTTAAGAAAAGGATGGAATGGGTCTGGGCAGGTTAAACAAGGATCAAGACCACAAAAAGAGTTCCTTTGGAGAAAACTGGTCTTACAGAGACAATGCTTGACTAGCTGAAAATGTGATAAAGTGCTATATCAACGTAACATACCTTACCTTCCAGGTCAAAATTAGTTGTTCCCTTCAAAGAAGTCAATGAAATGTATCACAAAGAAGCTGTCAGTGACCAGAAAGTGTTAGGATACATCTCCCATGTTGCCTCCTCATTTAAGAGTCTCGATGATGTCAATTCTTGATCTATTACAGTTGGAATTGATATTTTCTTTTTATATAAGTCATTCAGAACTACAGTCAGTGGATAAAAATAATAACAGCACAATACTTGCAGAAAAGGATTTCAAAATGACTTATAGAATTAACTGGTTGGTTTGCTATAGGTATAAATAATATACGAATCAGTACCCACCCTATGGAGAAAGGGATAAAAAGCAGCTAGAGACATGGACATTCAATAGTGGTGTCCCAAAGTAAACGTCCCTTAGCTGTTCTTTCTTTTTCTGCACTTGTCTAAGTCTCAGACATTTCTGGCTACCCAGTCTTTCAGGTGATTTTCTACCTTCTAAATCCTTCTCCCTGGGGGTAGAATTATTTTCTTCTAGGCAGAAGACATGGTTCCATTTGCTTCTATTCCAACTAGTGTTATACATACACAGCCACCTCCTGTCAGTGAAGGCTGTGCATCTACGATGGTACACAAGTTTCAGCAGAGCTTTTGGACTACGATGGACTACAGAAAGCGAACTAATCCAAACAAAACACCCTGAAAATCTGCTTCCAAAAATCAGCCAATGGGAACCCTCTGTACCACTGAAAGATGTCCAGTTGGTAACCAGAGACCCGTTGGACAGCACTTAACTCTGCTAAAAGTCCTGGTGGCACTATGGCTAAGTATACTGCTGATATGGTTGGTGGTTCAAAAGCAGCTGCAACTGCAGAAGGATATGGTGCTCTGCTCCCACAAAGACTACAGCCTAAAAAAATCCTACAAGGAAGTGCTGCTGTGTCACTTGAGGTCCATGCAAACGGAAAGCAACTTGACAGCATCTAACAACAGACAACAAAGCCAACCCTACATTACCTACAACCCTGCTTGACATCTGGCTGTTCATTCAACCCTTGCATTGGGCAGATCTCTCTTTCCTCTCTCGAGCTAGTTGGAATCAGTATGTCCAAGCACATATATGATACTTTTACCACATAGTCCATTTCTCACAGTGCCTTTTCTGTGCACACGATTATTGGAGGGAAGCAGCCACAGGGGTTCCTTACACATAATCCTTCAAATCTTGTATCATGCTGCCCTATCTATGATACACTGAATGCCAGGCCACAGTCAAAGATGATCTTCTTCTCTGGGATCTTAAAAGTTTGAAGATAAACAAGTGGTCACCTAGTTGAGAAGCAAGAAAGTCAACAAGGAAGAGGCACATCAGTCTGTGTGATCAAGTGATGTCCATAGGATCAGGTACCATGCATCAAAGAACAACAACAATGACAAAAACATATCATTGTGAATGAGGGGGAGTGCAGAGTGGAGATACAATACCCATGTGTAGGCAACTGGACATCCCCTTACAGAAGGATTGCAGGGAGAAGATGAGTAAGTCAGGGGGGTGTATACTACCGATGAAACATACAACTTTCCTCTAGTTCTTTAATGCCTCCTCCCACTCACTATCATGATCCCAATTCTACCTTACAAAGCCGATTAGACCAGAGCATGTGCACTGATACAGATAAGAGTTGGAAACATAGGGAATCTAGGACAGATAAACCCCGTTGGTCCTATAATGAGAGTAGCAATACCAGAAGGTCAAGGGAAAGGTGGGGATAGGAAGGGGGAACCAAACACAGTCACCTCCATATAATTCTCAGGGGGATGGACAATAGAAAATTAGATGAAGGGACACATTACTCAGTATAAAACATGAAAGAAAATATAATTTATTAAGGATTCACGAGTGAGGAAGGGTGAGGAGCGGAGGAGGAAAAACGAGAAGCTGATACCAAGGGCTCAAGTAGAAAGAAGACATTTTGAAAATGATGATCACAACAAATGCACAAATGTGCTTGGCACCATCGATGTATGCATGCATCATGATAAGAGTTGTAGGAGTCCCTAATAAAATTATTTTTAAAATAAAATAAAATGGAAGTTTTTTCAAAAGATGATCTTCCTATGGAAGAGCCTTGCTAGATTCTCTAGACTAAATCCAAGAAGATCTTCTCTTGGGGGAGATATGAGACAACAATATAATTTGAAAAGCATTCAAATGAAGGGAACATGGAAAGTGTGAGGTCAGTGGAAAGATGCAGGACTGTTAAAGAAGTACATCTGGAGAGCAGTTAAAGATAATCCTAGCCATTAGAATCCAACCCCTCCTGCCTGAGGTGAAGGGAAATCATACAAAGATCACTTCACAAACTGGTCTATGCTTCACCAGCTGGTTTGATTATATTGCAATTCTCAATGAAGCCTGGGTGTGTGATGGCTAGAAAAATTTCTGGTGTCTTTTTTTTCTCAATGATTTTATTGGGGACTCTTGTAACTTTTATAACAATGCCATACATATTTGTATCAAGCGTATTTATACACATATTGCCACCTTCACTTCCAAATATTTTCTACTTGAGCCCTTGGTATAAGTTTCTCTTTCACCAAAAGATTTACAAGCCTTGGTCAGAATAAAGACGCTCTCTCTCTCGGTCACCGTTCCTCCCCCAACTCACCTCCCTGTATCTCCCTGTTCCCTCTCCCCACACCCTCTTCTCCTCCTGCTTGCTCTTTCTCCACATGGACCAATAAACGGGGCTGAGGTAAGCATGCTACCATAACATGTGTCTGACTCCAAAATTTCTCTTTTTCATATTTTCTATGACTTTACAATAAGTTTTCCTTATTATCACTGTGCAATTGTGTCTACCGCATCCATGATAAAATGCTAGGGGCTGGCTTCCATGACAACCTTTTGTTCATTTAGTCACTTGGATCTGGCATTATAAACAAGGCAATGCTAAAATTTTGAATAACATGATTGCCCTTGTAGTAAATATATATGTGTGTATGTGTATATATGTATATATAGATATATCTGAGTGACTTTCTAAAAGAAAGCATGCATTTATGCATAGAATTTCTGAAGATTTATAAAAACTATGATTTCTTAAAGATTGTCATTGAACATGTTGATTTATGAAATACACTAAAATAAGTAAAAACAATGCATTTATAGTTATCACCACAGCAAATGTATGTTCTCCTTAAATCTTTTTTTCTGAAGCAAAAGCTCAGTCTTGCCATCATGCTTTGCATCCATTTATTTTATTAGAAAATAACACAGCTAATTCATTAAGAACAGTGGAAGAAATACAGAGCCTTGAAGTGAGACTTCATCTTAGGTAGTTGGGGATTATTACCACAGGCATTAAACTCTAGATAAGGACATCAGGCTTAGTAAAAAAAAAACATTGGGGAGGAGAGAAGGAGAGGTGGGGGTCAATCCTCAAGAAATGGATTGACTCAGTGGCAGCAATAATGGTCTCAGACACAAGAAAGACAGTGAAGATGGCGCAGGACTGGGCAGTGTTTTGTTATGTTGCTACAGGTTGGAACTCACTAGAAGACACCTAAAGACAGCAACGATTCCATAATACCTGGCTCCTCATTTATTAGGGAAGGCCATTAAACATTATTGTTAGTGTATGTTTTCCCTATTTAATCTTAAGTGGAAGTACCACACCATACTGTAGAATGGTAACTAGTCACTTGATATTACCATTGGGGGCGGGGAGGTTCTGCTTATTGCTGTAATTTCATTTAATGGAAAGGATATGAGCAAGTGAAATAAATTTTAACTTGCACTCCATTATTTCTGAATTCAATCTTATTCTCTATAAAAACACCTTTTACAGATGCAGACTTTGAATCTTCTTTTATCCTGTCATTGTTTAATTTACCAAATTCCAAACCAATCTTTGGGGAAATTCTCAAACTGACTTTCTTTGGAAAGCAATCTGACAAAAAATAACTTGAAATTTCAATGAGGATGAGAAATCACTTTTCATCACGTGAACACCTCAGTAGGCATAAGGGGATTTCTCACAAAACTGCAAAGCAGACCACTTCAGAAGTAACTGAGCAAATCCTACATTAATATTGCAATGAAAGACAATTGGGACAAAGGACAAAGCACCATTTGCTTGTAAAAGCTTCACTAATTTATCACAGTAAATTCCTTGGAGTTCACTCTAAAGTTGTTTCAATAGCGCATACCTTAAATCTGTCTTAATTACCAGCATACGCAATCTCTAGAATGATGGCTTTATAACAGCCGTCACTCCAGATGCAGAGAAGGTGAATTTCCTCAGTAGGCACAACAGTTCTCAGCAGACGGTTAGTACTACAGCCTGTGACTCTATGAAGATGAATGAAGTACTTAGGCTTCATGCCTCTTGATATGCAATCATTTAAAATAAATTGTAGATCGATTGCATTTGATTACAGAACAACCACACTCATAAAGAATTCGAAGATCCTTCCACTCATCCATCTGACTTTTTACAAAAGTGGAAACCCTGGGTGAATAAGGGAAGAAAATGCCTCAAAAGTTTCTGACTTCATGCAGCTGTCACAGAGCAGTGGTCAAAATGGGTTAAGTCAGATGGAGGAGCTTGGCAAAGATCGGAGTCACAGGTTTGGCAGTGCATTCAAAGAAGAATGAGCACTCTTTGAATGGACACAGTTTTCTCCTTTAATTCTAAGATTCCCCATGTTCGATATAATTTTACTGCTTCAATTTTACAAGAACGCATATGAAAGCTCAAGATTGCACATGGGCACAAACCTATTAAAAATATGTGCAGAATCCGAGTCCAACCTTTAGTCGGCTTTCTTTCAAATTTGAATTCTTGTTCCACACAAGTTTCAAGAATCAATAGAAATGTTAAGTGGTAGTTTAACCTTGATATGACTAATTTACCTCATCATCAGATGTACTATATTAAAATAATTGAAATGACAAAGTGAAATTATGACAATGGAAGTGCTGACCTGGCCCCAAACAAGACTGTTTTTTTTTTTTTAACTCAGGGTTGAGAAAAGTCTCTCACAAAGAAAAAAAATTAAAGTTGATTGTGAAGGAGATACTACAACCACGGGTAAGTGGTGAAAGAAGTCACTTGGTCCCTTGAGTTACAAAGCACAGGCATTTGGAACATTGGGGAGTCCAATAGTCCACTGCGGCTCCAGAGTCATTTCCTCCTCACCTTCCCTTGATTATTCAGTTTTTCCAGCCATGTCTAATTTTAATCCTTACATTAGAATTAATAAAAGGGATTATTGTTAAATGACCCACCAATTAATGGCTCACGTGCCATTTCAGAACACTCGAATGAACGCTGTGACTAGTCTCAGTTTTACTCTCTGCACTGTTTTTATGCTGAAGATTAAGGAATTTTGTGCCTCTTTAAAGACATGGATGTTTCACAAGAAGGAGAAAAACGATCCCTTCACAGAAGTAGAAGACAAAAGCAAATAAAAGTTTAAAACTTAAGATTTAGACTCTTATCCTATTTTCTTCTTTGTGAACTCATTCCAAGCAACCCTACTCTACAAGCTTCAGTGTGATTATCTGATTTCTTTTTTCTTTTTCAACATTAGCCCGGGTATAAATTCCCAGGGAAATCTTCAATGAGAAGCTTCAAACTTATGTGAAAACTCAGGTTAGTATTCAAGACCCTTGTTGTATTTTTCCAACACCAATCAAAAAGTATGCAGTGCTACATAGACCAAGCTAAATCACCAAGTGACAATTTCTACAAAGGTCCAAAAGATGTCTCACCCACCACTCACTTCTTTCCTTCCTGAGAGAGGAATTGTACTTCTGCAAGCTAGTGACTTCCTATTGAAAGGTTCTCTTCAAACCAGACTTCTGAAATTTCTGCTAAGTGTACCATTTTAATCATTTGTTACATAATCTATGCACAATGCCTTATTCTGCCCATAATGTTTGGAAAATGGATGTAGGTTAGTTGTCTGTGGATATATCCCTTGCTTGCTGCACGATTCTTAAAACTGATTTTTATGATTACACAGTGTCTCTGCTGCTAACCTCACGTCACTTAAACTTTCCTTTTCAAATGAACACTTACTTCAGATAATACATGCACTCAGTGGGTTGCCTGTCCACTTTTCAAACGCAATAATCCTGTCTTCTGTGGCTATGACATTTTCAAAAAATGTTGGCATAAGGCAAGAGAAAACACCATCCTTTTAATATGCTCCAAATTGATCAACCCCCTGAGCTAGCACATGGGGGAATTGGGGGACATAATCCTGCAGACCCTTTGAGGAAATGGCTTATCTATGGATTGCTCTTTCGTAGACAGAAGATTTCCACTTCTGGCTCTGTATAAGTGCATCTTCCCTCCCTTCCCACTGTGTATCCAGGGTAGGAGAGCCATATGTGGAAGGAAGGTTGGATTCCTACTCGGGCTAAACTGCCCATCATTGGCTAATAAGGTGTACACAATGATGTACCAAAGTGCATGCTTTCCATACCTGAACTCACTCTTGTCCAGAAGCGTGTCCGGCATTCTGACTATCTGAATGAAGTAATGACTAGGATGGTCTCATCCCATGCTTACTCTTTGTTTGATGTGAGTGGGGTGAATATGACTCTTGAATATTTGAAAAATATTTCCATTTCCTAAAATATTGGTATATTTATCCACCTAGCATAACAAAAGGTGAGTAAGTGGACCTTTTTCTATCCATTCGTTTCCACTTAGTTGTTGTTGCTGGGTGAAACTGAGTCAGTTCCAACCCACTGAGATCATAGGCACAACAGAAGGACACACTGCCTGGTGAGTCCTGGACCATCCGCACACTGACTTCTAGGCTGGACCCCATGGTTTGAAGTCATGGTGTCCATCCATCTCCTGAAGATACTTCTCATTTTTGCTCCCCCAAAATCTAGCTTACCCACTATGCTACCTTTCTTCAGGAACAGGTATCTCCTGACAATACACCCGGGGTATGTGAGACCAAGTCTTGCCATCTGTGCCTCAAAGGAGCATCTGGATCTCACTGCTTCACACTCAGATCTGTTTATCCTATAAGCAGTCCATTGCTCAGTCCACCTGCTTCTCGGGCACCACAATTCAAATGCATGGATGCTTCTTTGGTCTTCTTTATCCCATGTCCTACGTCCACATGCATGTGAAGCCATGGAGAATACTATGGCTTGGGTCAGGTACACATCAGTCTTCAAAGTGATTTCCTGACTTTTCCATAGAGAGGACTTGTGCAGCAGCTTTGCCTAATGCAACAGGTTGCTTGACTGCTTTTTCTTTCATAGTGTATCTATGTTCTATTGACCTTTCAGTAAATCGAAGTCAGACAAATAAATATTGCTAGTATGCAATCCTTTCTTAAGTATGAGCTATTGGTGTATTTTAGTTGTTTCCTATTTTCAAAAAGAAGTTGAAGGAAGAAGTCTGGTTAGTCTAAGCATGAATATAATGCAATAAAAAGCAATCCTACTAAAAGCATGTTTCTGCTTCAGTCTTTTTGAAATGGCTTTGTTTTAATTAAAACCTATTTCCTTAGGCTAATAAATAGTCTATAATTCATTAAACCTTCATGAACAAATCTCAGGCTCTTCAAAATAATGCTTAGTGGAGAGAGAGCTGAGTTATAGACTTCAAAAAAATGAGGATGATTATCAAAAATCAAGTATATAACTTCCACGGCTATAATGAGCCCATGAACAGAGTTTATCAAATGGACATTTGGGAATTTGGGACATTTAGAAATATATCACCGAACCCATAGTACAACATATACAATCATAAAGAATAAGGCAAGAACCATCTTTAATTTAGAAAAAAAGAGAGAAAAGATGTAAGATAATCACAGTAGTTATTCTTCAAAAGAATGAGTAGATTTAAGCAATATTTGGACACTAAAGAAAAATCAGAAAAGGTGTTAATTTGTTTGTTATGTAAAAATGTCATTATCTGAAGCTTTTTCATATTGGGTATGACTACCCTGAGCCTTGTGATGCCAGAGATAGCTGAGTTATAAGGAGTGCTTTATGTAATATTTTCATATTATTAAATAGGTAGAAGTAATTTTCCCCCATGCACTCAAATATACTATGAAAATTGTTATTCCACCAAACACTAGAAAGAAAGCCAACTCTTTAGCTCATTGGATTTGTTTGTGGTCTGAGGGTATTTTTCCTAATAAACTTACTTAGCTCTGTCTGTTATATAGAGTGAAGCATTTTGACCAGGCCACATACAATATAAATATACAATATAAATATACAATATAAATATACAATATAAAGAATGCATTTTTTCAGTCTTCCCTGGAATTAAGTGTGACCATGTGAATAAGTTCTAGTCCATAAAAAGTTATCAGAAGGAATAAGGGCAACATTCAAAACATGTGCTACATGGGTTTTTTATTTCCTTCCCATTCAGTGAGTCCAAACAGATGAGGTTAGTGAAGCAAAAAGCAAAATTCTCAAAGTTTCTTCAGAGTTGCAACACTTTGTTTGCCCAGGTTTTATTGCTCAGCCTCATACGAGGGGGATAAAGCCTTTTATTTGGTTGGAATTTCTACTTTAGACCTCTTTCACCTGCAGCAGGACTTATATACTAATAATTACAAACACATGTATCTCCCATGAACCAGGTGAACTTTTAGGAGTTTTTTTTATTGTTTATTCAACAAAGAAGTTGAGACTCTTTAAAAATATATATTTTCTAGCGAGAAAGCACTCACCCAGGGAGGACAACTCAGTGGTAGTTCCAGGTTAGAATCCCTGGCAGTGTGACTTCAGAGTCTGCACATTTAATGACAGACAAGTCGCTGTTGATTATGATTTTTAGAGGCCGTATACAGCAGACTATATTTAACTGCTCCATACGGTTTCCAAAGTTGTAAGTCTTTAAGGGAGGAGGAGACAGCCTTATTTTTCTACTGTGGAGCTGGTGATGGTTTGGAACCACCAACTCTTTGGTTAGCAACTGCATGTGTAAACACTGACCCATCAAGGGTGGTTAATCATCACATCGCTCAATTCTCAGACTAACAGTACATCATTAAGTATAATGGTATACATTTAACAGACATTTGCTAAAATATTTGCTTATTGCATATTGAGAGGTAACCAACTTATCTGAAACCATTTATATGTGTTTAAAAATAGGTATCCTGGCATGGATGTATTTGCTGAAGCAATCAATGATTTTCTCCTTTGACATGAGGCACTTTGCTCCTTACAGTTCTCCATAATTTTTCTAGCATCCAGTCAAGCTATTGCTGAGTGTACTTGATCTCAGAAATAAAGAGCACCAGGGAATTGAATAACCACATGCAGGTATAGCATTGTGAATCAAGGTGAGGCACGGACGTTAACTGCCACGGGGTATCCTTTTAACATTGGGCCTACCAACCAAGTGATTGGTGTTAGCAGAAGATTCATAAACATGAATGAAAAAATCTTTTCCTCAAGGAATTTAAATTCCAATAGAAGGTATCTCCTAACATCACTTCTGTATTTTATTCTAAATACAACTGTCTCTTGAGGACGATGAGCGCAGTAAACTATGTTTTCAAGAGAAAGAACAGGGAGTGCTCAGAAAAATAATTTTTCTCTAATTTTCACTTGCCTTCCAAAATACTTTTGACAGTTCTCTGTCAAAGTATCCACCCCTTGGGTTCTTTCCTTTTCCCTTCCCTTTCCTCCTCCTCTGTCTTCTTCTTTTTTCTCCCCCTCCTTCTCCCTTTCCCTTTCTCCTTTTCTCCCAAGTACCAAGTAATGAATTAATAAAGATTATTTTTTGCAGAGATTCCAGTTTTCAGTTTTTCAATAATGAACAGCCACTTTGTATTAGATAATTTTAATTAAAATGTCAAAAATGAACCTGGAGTCATAGGGCTTTTTCGTATTCAGAAATAATGAAGAATTGAACCAATTAATATATAATAAGACCAAAGAGTTAATTGAGTATTCACGACACCATTTTGTCAGTCATCTTTATTGACAGTTATAGATCATAAAAATCCACCTGGCAAAAGTTTAGAATGTCTTGACTGACAATTAATGATGAAAATCAATTTGATTCACTGAATTCTATACTGTTTTGAACATGCATTATTCTATGTTTTGAACGTGCATTGTACTTATGATTTGTAATTTAAAATATTCTATTTGTATCAAGTTTAAGCTCTTACATGACTAAGCCAAAAATTAAGCCAAAAACTAAGATAAAAACTAAGCCAAATTCACTGTCATCAAATCTATGCTGGTTCATGGCATCCCTATATGACAGGGTAGAATTGCACCCTTTGAGTTTCTAAGGCTGTATGTAACTCTTTACTGGAGCAGAAAGCCCTGTGTTTCACCCTTGGTGAAGCTTGTAGCTTCGAACTGCTGACCTTGCAGTAAGAAGACCAACCTGTAACAGCTATGTTACCAGGGCTCATAATATATGAACGTGGTACTTTCATAAGCATTCTTCAAGAGGAAATGAACACTTCCATTCTCCTCACATGAACACCTGACCAAGGGCTAACAATGACTTTCATGTTGTACCAGTTTCAGAAAGAACACACATTTTTCCATGTGAACTATGGTTCTTAGGATATTTAGAAATATACTTACATTGGATTTTTAAGGGATCCTAAAAGAATCTAAAAAGTTTAGAATAAAAGTTTAGCACATTTGTTGTAAATCTGGGAAATAAAAAGGTAATGACTTATTTACTCTAGATAGACAAGTGATTCATCCATTCACATATGTATATTTCATTGCTTAGGTCATAAAATATGTTTTCTTGTCTTGCAGTCCAAAAGTAAAGCATCTGGGTTCAGGGTGGCAAGAAAACTAATGTAGATTAAAAAAAAAAACAACAAAGTGCATGACTGGAAATCGACATTCTTTTTTGGCTCTCACTAGAGAAAAGGACCAAGCCATATGCGGTGCACATTTCTCAAAGAATACACCTCTTCGGAACATGACTGATTGCACTGTCGCTATCTGCAAAGTTAATCAGCAGTCTTTATGTTCATTCCTCATTTACATTTTCACCTACCATCTATGAACTAGAAATATCTAGAACAAAGTCTCTCATTTATAAAGGGAAGGATGGTCCTTAAAATGATGAGCTTTTTCACCTGCCATTTGGTTGCCTGCTATTGAATTGACAAATTTAAACTCATGAAAGTTTTACTATACTGATCATGTTCCAGGGGGGACATATTTACTTTCTCCAACTTTCTATTCTTTATAGCTATCTCAAGTTACTATCCTGCATTTAGCATGGGTTCCTCATACCTATATATTGCCACAATTGGTTTTCCATCGGCACAACAGCACTTCAAAATAAAAATCCTAAATAAACTTTCTTTAATGACTCTCATAAGTAGCCTAAAAAGTCCTTGATAAGTAGACTATACTGCAAAAAATTCTGTCAAAGTTTATCAGAAGGTATCCAAGTATCTGTCGTTAAGATTTATAAAACCAGAAAGACATTTCACCTCTAGATACTTTTTAAACTTTTTTTAATGAAAACCATCCTATTTACCTTTCTCTAACTGCTACCGTCTGACATTACCCAGGCAAGCAAAAACTGCATAATAATTCTTGGGGAGTTTTCACCTTCCCGTCTGTATTGGCAAAATGTGATTTTCCAAAGTACAGGTTAGAAGAGTCTTCCATGGCAAACACACTCATGAAGGATTATAATCTAGGAAGGCTGCATCTGCATAGATTCTGATAAAACAACACTTTATAGATCATAGCAGTAATGAAAGTATACATAACTTATAGCAATTAGCTGGGAGTCTTGATATAAGAGATTACAGCCTTAAATGTATTAAGAAGCAGCAAAAAAGAGAAGACATATTGAGAGTACTGGTTATATTCATCATGATTATGGAAGCTGAAAAATGTGCTCTCCTGTTATCTAACAAGGACAGAATACTTTTACTAACATAGAACAGTAAAATCAATTGTCCAGGCAACTCTTGAGACCCAAAATGTGTCCCCAACCGTGCTCATTAAATCCATTTTCAGTCAAATACCATAGAGCTCAAGAATGATGTGATTTAGTAATGAAAGTAAAAAGGCTAAAAGGACTGAACAAGTTATCTCATGATCTGAAGTAGCTTTGAGTAAATGGGATCCAGGAAAACATGAGTAGCTATGACAATGGTACAGGTAGTATATATTGCTTCTGTGTGCGATGAGTTCACTGCCCCAAGGAACCAACTAAAGTCATTTTCAACATTGGTGTTCAGGGACTTATTCACTCTTTGCAGGTGAGTAAGATATAAACAAAAGTCCCTCATTTCTATGTGAACCCCAGGGAAAGCAGTTTTACAGAACTATAGTAGCAAATCTTAAACGTTGAGGTCTGGTTTTATTCTTCTGACTTCTCTAAATTCCCTGTCCCTTATTATCAGTGTGCTGTATGCTACAGAATGGCTTCCAAATCAGGTTTATTAAGTATATGTATAAGATAGCTACCACCTTGTTCAATGTATGCTAAGTACCTTTTTCCTACTAATAGGATGTAATTTATGGATTCAAGTACATTTAGAGTTTAGAATGGCAGGATGAAATTATATCCACAGAACCGCAAAACCAAAAGTTTAGAAATGTATCCATCTGCATTGTCATGAAGTCAATTGCAACTCATGGCCACCCTGTGTGTTTCAGAGCAGAAATGTCCCACATTGTCTTCTGGAGTGCAGTCTTTATGTAAGCAGATCACCACATCTTTTCTCTGCAGTGTGCCTCTGTGGATTCAAACCTGCTGGTCTTTAGTTAAATAGTAGAGTACAAACCATTTGCGCCACCAAGACTACTGTTAAGTAAAAATTTAGGGGGGGGGGTTTGATCTTTTTAAGCAAACTAAAATGAGTCAAAGAGTTATTCTTTCCATTTAAACACTATTCTTCCTCTCAGATATTAAAAAAATTTGGATTAAAATAGTCTTAATTCGCAAATCTTTAAAATTCAGTGTGTGAATGTTTATTAGATATCTAGAGGCTTAAAAAAGTAAATAGCTATTGAGTCTATAATCTTAATGCTTAATTTGTTCCTCTAATTCCAAAGACAAGTAACTAGATTTAAATTTCAAAGAAACATTGTAAGCACATACCAGAAAGGAGAAAAATGCTTGTTGATTTAAGAATTCCCAACTCAAGTGCTGGGAATAAATTCATTACATTCTAAGTCTTAAATTGAAGTGCTGTGTCTTAAACAATTAAAATTAAATAACAAAGCCAAGCATCTCCACTATCATTAGATAAATTCATACCAAATGACACATTGATAATCTTCTAAGCATATTTCACTATTTCACTGAGGGGGAAAGAAGATGTATCTATGAGTTGATTTTCAACGCTATTATTCAAAGTTCATGCTCTGGAAAATCTAAGTCACTTTGTTACAGGGAACATGAGACAGAGACTAGTCAGAATTAAAATTCTCTTTGTGCTTGCTTTGAGGAACAGCAAAGAGAGAGAGCCAGATATAGAGAGGGTGACAACTAACATGTAGTCAATTTCTAAGCCCACTATACAAGAACGAACTGTTTAGAAATAACTTATTTCCTTCATAGTTACGTTGGATCTACCTTACTTTTGCTAGGATGACGTTGCTCTTCCCTGTTGCCTTAAAGTTCTGGTGTTAAAATGAAATCAGGAAGAAGAAGAGGAAAAACCATAGAAAACAAGCCTTGCTGTTTATTCAAGAATGACAGTCACTTTAAAAATCAAACCTAAAGCCCAAAACGAAGACACCTCTAGACGGCTGCTTACAAGATCATTATAGTAATCAATGAGTAACTAGCTGCATCCATGGGGACTTTAAAAGACTGAAAATAGGGCACCCTAAAAAGAAAATCACTTCGTGAAAAATAAGCACCAGGCACCCGTGAGTTAACTGCAGTGTCTGAGGCTGGTTGTTTTAAGTCACTATGGTAATACTATCAATGGCATCTACCTTTTAAAGCAATATTTATGCTTATTAATTAAAAATAGCAGCACCTGTGACCCTACAGAAAAACCACCCCCCATCTAAATTCCATTCTAAAACTGGTGCTCAGGTGCATGCAGTCTTTTGTCTTTAGACTTGCAAACAGCGAACTCAAAAATAATTTTGTCATTCAAAGAAGAAGCTATTTTATGGATAAAGATTATGAATTTCACAGCTGACTACTCAAGCCAACAACACCGGTTTGTACTTTCCATGCGGGACTTGTTCTGTAGATGCAGATTCTCAGTAAGTACATTTCCCTTTCAAAGGCCGATCAGATTTTTTTAATTACATTTTTAATACAAATCAAGTCTCTGATTATACTGGCACAAATTACAGTTTGATGCACTCTTTGTGCCCCTCCTTCTATACATTAGCTAAAACAAAAATAGATGTGGTTTCTGTCACTATTGACACTCTTCTTTTGTAGAACCAAAAGACAGAGGAGTTGCTTTAGAGGACATCCTAAACTGAACCAGAATTAAGGGTTCAAGTGGCTCCTTCATTACTTGTTTTTGTTCTGTGAGTTATTGCATGGCTTTTTAATAAACAGGGCTTCAGCATCGTGAAGAATACATCATAATGTTGATGACACATATTAGATAGTGTCACATGAAAAATCATAATGTTGATGACATATATTTGATAGTGTCACACTGTCAACCTCAATTTATCCCTTTATTGTCTTCCTTTTATTTGGTTCCTGATTTATCATCATTCTAGTTTTAAAAGCATGGGATATGTCAAATAAAGCGAGAAGTTCAGGGGTTTTTTTGTTTTGTTTTAATTGGGTTGGGGTGGGGGCAGTTTCTAACTGCAAACATCACTAAAGTCTGAGAAGCAATTTAATTAGTCACCAAACGTGGAGAGTCTATTTAATAACAGGCCTTAATTGGCATTATTTCTAGTTATCTAAATAGAATGTAGAAAGGTTGCAAATGAAATGGTAACAGACTTAATTACTCATTCTGAATATTTGTAAAAACCTAAGATCTTGCTTCAAACCCTGTTTAGAATATTAACCAACTTTGTTTCCCTTCAAATATTGGAGATAAGTCTCAACAGACTCATATTCCCTCTTTGTAAAAATACCAGGATAGCTTCTTTCATGGAGCTTGATTTATTATCAAATGTTTTCAGAATTCCTTATTTAAGAAGGTTGACCCTCTCACATGTCTCAAGACCTCCACTGTTTCCCCGCACCCTTCTGCTGAACATGTACATAATTCGGTGGGAAAGATTCTGCTAACACTGAGAAAACCAAAAAAAAAAAAAAAAGGAATACTGAAATCTAGGTAACCAAAGATTTTGTAGAATTTGGTTTTCCATATACTTAACCTCCAAAAGAGTCCTGTGGCTTAGTGCGTGATGTGTCGGCCTGCTAATCACAAGACCAGCAGTGCAAGACTAGGGTGAAGGAGGCAGCTTTGTCTCAGAGCTCCAGAGGGGCAGTGCTCTCTCCTCTCGCACCACTCTGAGTCAGAACGGACTCCATGGCAGAGAGTTTGGTGTGGTATTTAACCTGTCATCCATGCACAGGGAGGGTGTTAGGCAGCATTTAGCTCAAGTTCTGCAATGTGTCCTTGGGTAACTTATCTACTTTCTTCAAGCCTCAATTTTCTCATCACTGAAAGAGACCCGATTGCTATTTCTTATGCTGTCGGTATGGGGAAGTGCTGTTAGAGAATGTCATGGTACCAATGGATCTCCAGTAGACTCCAACCAATGGAGAATCCAAGGATATTGGACCTGAGTCCAGAGGGCTTCAAAGGGCTAATCAATTCAGAAGAGACTCATGAGAGAAAAAAAGACTCTTGTCTCTTATAAGGCCTCACCTATGGCAGGTTCCTCTTCGGGTGTCTGAATCCCTGGCCTGGTTTCCTCGGACAGCCTGCATGTTAAATCTGCCTCTTGTTGCTCTCAAAATCAGGGCAGATTGTCACCCAGAAAAGATGGAGAGGCCACATACTCCCAGCCTGCATTGTCTAGACTAATTTTCTCCTTCCTTTTGATGTCACCATGGGAGCCTGGCCAGCTGCCTCCCTGGATATAAATATTAATTGCATTTGCTGAAATTAGACCTTCTTCTATAGTCCCTCCAAGATATCCACAACAGGGCTGTCCCAGAGCCTGGGGGGACTCAAAGCTATCATCTTTCTCCTTTCTCCAGCTGCATACAGACAGCCCTCATAGCGAACATGCCCTGGAGTTCAGGTCGGGCTCCACCAAAGGACTCTTTATCGAGGACAGGGCGCCTAGAGGTTGCATCTAAATAAACCTTGTCAATTTTCAGTTGTGGATGGTATATATGATGCATAGAGGAAGAAAGTTAAGGAAGCTCTACACAACTATTTTTGGTTTGCAACAGAGTTTTTTGTCTTTTGGTTTCCTGTTTTATTTTAGTGTAAGCACAATGCTACACATAGAGCAAGAATTTAAGGATATGCACACTTGCTGAATGGTATTTGGGCAATAGATCGATCTTAGAATAAAATCAAAGTAAATTGTCTAGACTACACCACAGCTTTTTAAAAATACATTTGGTTGATTTGTCCCTGAGCAGATTTGAGTGGCTTTGCTTGCATCTATTTCTCCCAGAAAAGACCAGGCTTTTGGTATGGAGTTTGTATACAAGTTTCTCTGTTATCTTTAATTCCAATAATTCCAAGATTCCTAACTTTCTAGTAGTATTGGTTAGAGATGTTGCAAGCAAATTCAGGAGGGCTGTGATTTCAGTGTGAATTTTAGTTCTTGGTTGAGTGATATGGTCACCCGCAGTCAAGCACTACTTTAAAGGCCAATGGTTCAAATCTATCAGCTGCTCTTCTGGGCAAAGATGTGGAAGTCTTCTTCCACAAAGTTGATACCTTTGAAAATGCTACCAGTCTGTCTTACCTGGGTGTATGGTCACAACAAGGAAGAATAAACTCCAAAGCCTCATGATTTTTTGTTAATAAATGTGGTTCAAATCCTGATCTACCAAATGCTAGGATTAGTTTCTTAACCATTTGAAGTCTCAGTTGCCTCATCTACAAAATGTAGAAAAGGTTGTTACTTAGGTCTATAGCTATTGTAAGACTTAAGTGAATACGCTATGCCAATTAAGAATGGAGGACATGTTCATTGATGATTTGAAGTCATTCTAATTATTGTCATTGCTTTGTCCATGATGACTTCCCACGATAATGGGCTCTTCTTATTTTGTCAGTAAGGAAAACTCAGACATTTTTCTCAAGACAATAGTGTGGTCACCTTGGTTCTTATATGCCAAAACCTCCTATTGGTATTTGCTCAGACCAAGTTTGAACCGATCTGCTCACAGTACATCATCTGCAGAAGCCCCCTTAGAGTATTTAAAAGCCAGGACCATACTCTGAGGAATAATACACACCTGATCTAAGTTATGGTATTTCTAATTTCCCTATAGGCATTTGAAAGTTGGACACTGAATAAGGACGACCATAAAAGAATGGATCACTTGAATTATGCTGCTGGTGAAGAATATTGAAAATACAGTGAAACAAAATGATAATTGAATCAGTCTTCAGAGAAGTGGAGCCAGAATGCACTTCAGAAGGAAGGATGATGAGACATCATCTTATATACTTTGGCCATATTCCCAGGAGAGACGAGACTCTGCAGTACATCGTGCCTGGTAAAGTAGAGATGCAGCAGGCAAAAAAAGAAGAGGTTTAATGGGATGGATTGACACAGTGACTGCAGCAATGGCCAGAAACTTAACAATTGCGAAGATGGAACAGGACCAGGGAGCAGTGATCAGTGTGCCTATGGGTTGGAACTGACTTGATGGCACCAAACAATAATAACAACATTCACAGAAGAATGGGAGTCAAGTTTCAACACATATGTGATGTGACAGCATAAGGAAGAGATTTACTAACTAAAAGATGTTCCTATATAGTAATTCACATATTCATAGCCTTGTAGTTTGGAACCTAAGAGTTAACAGAGATGAGACCACACGTGGAAAAGAGAAAAATAATCTCTTCCTTAGTTCTAATTTAAATTATTTACCAGATTTAAATGTTTTGATAATAACAAACTTTTCTTATCCCAATAAATTGTGCAAAGCATGTTCTCGGCTGAATGCAGGAAATGAATGAATATTCCCTGTCTCATCCTATCTGTGATAAAATTTCATGGATGGAGATTATGGATTATTTCAGGTATTCCTGAAATGTTTCTTAGTTGTCTTCAAATATTAAAAGTTTGAAATAGAATATCAGCCAAGTCAAATGACTAATGACTTGATGCTATTGGATCAAGATTTTGATTCTCTTTGTGTGCAAGGACCAGATAGTTATAAATATTTGGGTTGTTTCATTGCTTCTGGAAGATGGGAGCCCCAGAGTGGTGCAGAGTTCCCATGTTCAATTGGTAATCAAAAGGTTGGGGTTCCAGACCACCTAGAAGGACCTCAGAAGAAAAGTTTGATGATTTACTTCCAAAGAACCAGTCATTGAAATATCCATGGAGCAAAGTTCTCCTCTGACACACTTTAGGTCTTCATGTCTCAGAAATGACTGGATAGTAATGCAAATAGTAGTTGTTTCTATTTTGTTGAGGCGTAGTGTTGTTTTGCTTGTTTTATCCCATTTTTCATGGATATAGTTCTGTTCCTTGCTATTCAAAGTATGATCTGAGGTCTGGCAGTATCAGCATGGCCTAGCAATCTGGAAAATTGCAAAATCCCTGGCCCCACCTGAGACGTAAGGAAAGAGATTATGCATTTGATGAAATTCAAATACGTGCATCTGTAAGTTAAAACAGACACAAGTCAACCGATTTTATTGACTAATAATATTGGTCCCTCTTTTTACTTGTAATCCAATGAACTCTATAGAAATAAATTGTCTGGTTTTCCTCAATGGGTTATAAGATTTTGACCCAAGTGGATCAATCAAATGTTCTATGCCTCCCTTGTCACATGAGTGGTGGCTCTTAGGATCTCATTAGGATATGTTTCTTACAATGTATATTTTCAAAATGACCATATCCCCATAAATACCATGACAGCTCCTTATGTGGTGATAGTGTCTGATGCTTTGGGATTTAAGTAGAAAAGGTGTTTAATAACTATGTAGTATGACATTGGAATCACGTATTAGATTTCAACGTCAGCCCACAAGTGAGTATTCCAAGTTGAGTGTAGCCAAAATAGAATTTTAGTGCCTCTAGCTGGATCCCAATGTCTCCAAAGGAGAGAGACAGTGAACTATCTGGGGAAGGAGAGAATGTCTTATTCGTTTTCGTGTTGGGCCAATCAAGTTACTGTTTCAGGCCTATTAAGCTACTTATGGATGTTCTATTGACCCACACTGTTGACTTCCCACTTCTTTCAATTCCTGGATAATGTAACAGACCAGTGAAAGAGCGTTCCTTAAAGGAAATGTGTGCATTCTCTAACTCTGAGAATATAGTCATAGAAAATAAAAACAGTGACACTAAATGGAGAAAAAGTGAGCAGCTGCCCCTCAATATATTTCATTGAGAACAAGACTGAAAGAAGAAATAGTCTTTTGTGCCTAAGGCTGCTCAATTTTAATGTTGCATCCTGTGTTCTCCAAAATAATATTTTGTTTCTATTTGGATCCCAGTATTCTAAAATCGAGTCCTCCTCAGGCAAATGTATAAGAATTCACCATAATTTGCCCTCAGCTAACTCAGCCTCAATTCTAATAGCTGCAAATTGGAAAAAACCCAAATGTTAATAGTAAGAAATTACGTAAGCTTATTCTGATATATTCAGATATCAAAACACCATACAAAAATTAAAAAAAAGATAAACAATAGTTATGTCTATAAATGTGGATGAATCTCCCCAAAACAAAATTGATTGAAAGAAGAAAGAAAAAGAGAATGTGTTATGTATGTTCCCATGGATATAAACTTCAAATGCCATAAAGGAAAAGCTAAACACCAGTGATAGTAATCAGCATGTGGCTATGTTTGTGGATGAGGACATTGGAAAATGAGAGGTTCTGGGGGACTAGCTTGACTCACAGGATGAATACACAGAGTCTTATTTGTGATAATCCACTTAACCATACATTTATGTTGGCTTCACTTTTCTGTGGGTTTCTTCAAACTCAAGCAAAAAACAAATCCACTAGAAAGAAAAAAAAAGAAAACTTTGTAGCAAACTAATCATTGCATGTGAAAACTGTTAAATTCCTTAACATATTTTAGAAGCAAGTATGACTTGCATGATTTTCTCATACATTTGTTCTCCAGACCTGCACTACCAAGAAGTCAAGCTGTCTTACAAAACCATGAACTCAAGGGGACCTACCTTATTTTTTATTTCTATATAATGACACCCTTTACATCACATGCAACCACTGATCTCTGTGTCTTAAATTACAATAAGCAATTACAATGTACTAAATGTGGGGACAACTGTGTTCTCTTTTTTAAAAAATTACACTCCTTTCACGAGTACCAGAACCTGACTCAATTTTTTGATGTAGCCAATCTCCTGCCCTCTCTGCTTTGCAGTGTTTTTTCTAAGCATGATTCCTATGAAAGGGTGGAAAAAGTTGTGCTATTGAAAGTGATACAAAGCATGCACTTCCTCCTCTCCGATACTACTTGAAGAAAAGGAATCTGTTCCAATTACCCCCATCATCTTCATCAGTGAGTAAAAAGGAAGCAAAAGGAATAGTGATGAAAATGAGCCACTTTATCTTTCATTTAAAGAATTTTGGATTTTGACTGGAGTGTTTCTTAACTTGGAGTACATGCAAGCACCTATGTAACTTATTAGCGCACCATAGGGGAATCTAGTCTAAGTCTCATCACTGCCTCTCTCTGAGAATCAGTGCCTTTGAGCATAGAGGATTGAGCATAGCTTGCTGACTGCAGACACTGGCCAAACATATTAGAGGGAGAGAGAGAGATAAATAGCATGTCATATTTGTTAAGGGCAAAAAATATATTACAAAGCAAATTTCCAGGAGAAATCTCAATTTCTATAGAATGGTGTGGAGGATTGATTTTTTTCCTGACATAGTTAAGCCTGAGTTGAGCCATAAGAAAGTAGAATAAGTTCCTATATGAAAATATATCGCATTCATGTGCATTAATGAAGGCCAGGATGGTAACTATACTCTTTCTTTAGGCCTTTTACCCTGGTTAATCCCCACCCCATGTCTTTGTCCAATTACGCCATTATGATTTGACTCTTTGGGTTCTGAGTTCTTTAGTCAATCCAACCACAGATGTAAGAGAAAAGGTCCCTTTAAAGAGCCCTACGCCCCTCCGCCCACGCCGCCACCCCTGCATTTCACAAGCTGAAGGTGCACGTTTCAATATAGCTTGACTCTAGTTGTTGGAAAATCTTTATCTAACTCTACAATGGAGAGAACCTAGTGTTCTCTAGAGTATTGAGGACTGATAAGAAATGCTAGTTGCTGCAGGTACCTTTCTTGCTTCACATAATAAGCTTCATTTCCATCTCTTGCTCATATGTGCTCAGCATGATTTTGCTTACAAAGCAGGGAAAGAGAGAGGATGAAATTCTGTTACACACATATATAGATATAGATAGATAGACAGATAGAATGATGATTGATTGATAGATAGATAGATGATAGATAGATACAAATCCTCTACAAAGCATTCCACCTCATTTTCCCCTTTCCTCCTAGGTCAAATCAGAAACACTTCACCACAACGAAAATAAGCCAGAGCAGTCTTCTCTAGCAGCTACTTCCACTCCCAATTCCTTTCCATTTTACATCACTCTTAAAGCCAGAAATCTCTAATCTCTCCATTTGGGAAAAGCATAGATGCCTATAAGTGAATTGCAACCAGGAGTATCCTGGATCTATTTGATCAAAGGCTACTGTGTCAAATTACCATGGATTCAGTAGTGTTGCTGTGCAAATAAAAGCAAACATATCCTCTCTGTGAGTGGAAGAGAGTAAGATAAAAAGTTCCTAGGACTGTGGAGTCACCACCAAGATCATAAAGACGGGCGTCATGTCACAGAAATAATTAATCAGCAATTAAAATAATGATCACAGAGACCCGGCTTACGTCCTGTGGGGCTTAAAGCAATTTCTGATCTCTTCTGGGCTTCATTTTTCTCCCTTTTAAAATGAGAGGGCAGGATTACACAGTCTCCAATCACCTCCCTACCCAAACACTGTGGTTTTTCCTTTTCTAATTAGAAGGTACCATATTTTTTAGGGGGGAAAGCAATGTAAATGTATATATGTCAATGACTAATAATTTCATCATTCACAGCTAATCAGAGTGGCATTTTTTTCCTAGATGAGAACCCACTATTCAAAAGCAAAACAAACAACTACAGAGAAGTAACCACAATGAAGGCCAAAGAGATCTCCTTTCTGCTTTCTCTCACTAAAGAATACGAAGATCCTCTTCCCGCTGTAGTATTTAGGCACTTAACAGTCGAGATTCTGGCAACTAAAACTGCACAGGCAGTGCCTCCATTTTTTTCAGAATCAAGTGAAACTGAAGAGGCAATGAAAAGTTACTGAACTGCAAGGTAAAATTATGTCTGCGCCGCTGCTGGGTGAGCAAACTAGGGAGACAATAGAAATCATAGTTAGAATTAAGATGGAATGATGGAACGTAGCCGTCTGCTCTGCTAAAATGGAATCTATAAACATTAGGTCTAATCAGAGGCACTCCACTCATGCTCTCTGCTTGCCGTTAGATGGAAGATTACACGAAACGAATGTGCAATGTTCAAATCTGTGGCATTGCCGGTTAACAGAAGGCCTTTCCTTCCCAGTCCACATGGTGATCCAAACTCTCGCTTGTACAGTCAGTGCCCAGCTTACAAATGGGCTTTACTCCAAAAGCCGATTTGTAAGTCAGTTGCTCTGAGTTTTGAATTAAATTTCCGATAGAATTATTGTTATAAATGATGCTCAGGTTCCTAGTCAAGCCCACAAGTTATGCTGATTAAAGTTAGTGCAATGGAAGGATGATACCAAGAGTACTATATAATATAACCATCTTTGAAAAATGTATTCCGTGTTCAATCATAGAGGCACAGGAGTAAATCTCCACTTCTGAAATTTTCTGGCCAGGGTTCCTAACCCTGAAGACAAATAGTGGGATGAGGAGTGCAGAGGTTAAAACAGTTCAGGAACACATTAGAGAAGAGTAGGGGAGAAGTGGAAAATGTCAAGAAAAAGAGTTTTGGAAATGTGATCTTGAAAGTATGTGAAAAAAAAAATCCTGACTACAGAAGGGAGGATAGGAGATGTCTTCTTGGGCTCCTTTCTGTACTCTATGATCTTGAACTCTAATCCTCTTAAGAAGTTTAAGGACTGCTTAGGAAAAAAGAAGCTTCCAATGAGCAAAAAGAGATACTGTAGATGCCTACAGCTACAATGACAGCTATTTCAAGTAATTTAAACTCTGGAAATATTATCAAACTTCAATTAATCCATCTTCATGCCAAATTAGAAAGTACCACAAAAAATAATAATTACTCTTTGGTGGAGACAGCAGAACATTTTTTAAAATTACACTCAAGTTCCAATTGCTGTCAATATGGTGTACTAAATGTTCAAAGAATCTCTTACTGGTACACACACATAGCAATAACAGATACACTATGAAAGATAGGTTAAAAAGCATGGAACTGACCATGAAAAATTCCAGCATACACGCGGTCAATATTTCAGGAGGAGAGGGAAAGAGAATTGAGAGTAGGCTGAGAATTTTACAGAATAAATGAATAACGTAGATATTCTGATAAAGATGTGTAGTGACTCTAAAGAAAAATAATGAAAGCACATCTAGAAAAAATAAAAACTCACACCTAGAAAATTATATCTATGGTGGTGAAGTGAAAGTATGCCAATGAAAAGAGGTCTTTAAAGTAGGTGGAATGAAAGAACAATTGGAAAGAAGCAATACTTAGAATTACAACTAACTTATCAACAAGTATGATGAGAAAAGGCAGACAGTGGAAACATATCTTTAAAATTCCCAGAGACAATAGCTTTTCTAGTATGCATGCTATATCCACTGAGGGAAACCTTCAAGAAGAATCCAAATCAAACGTCTTTTCAAGTAATTAAGAAGGAAAAAGAGAACCTGAGAGAAACCACTGCAAAAGACCACTATTAATGGAAATTCTGAAGAATCTACATCTGACAAAATGAGATTATTTCAAAAGTAGAAACTAACATAGAGGGAGGAGGAGAAGAAAAAGAGTAAACACCTGGGTAAATCTAAAGAACAATTTACTTTATAAATATACCAGCAGTACATAATTTATGAGATTAATGAAACTAAAATCAAAGCCATCAAATGCATATCAGTCCAATCAGATGATGATGGAAATCAAAACTTTTAAAAGATTTTTTTATTGTTTGAGATAAGGACAGCAGCTAAATTTAGATTTTGTAACATTAAATAGGCACTTTTTCTATTTAATGATTTCAAGTTAGAAAGGGGGTTTTTAAATAAGACATAAAATCCAAACTAAAAGGGGAAATATTGATTATTTTGACTACATTTAAAAAAAAGAAACACTGTGCACCAAAAAAAAAATCCACAAAATTTTCAAAGTAATAATTAGGAAAATGAAAAGGTATAAAGGTTTCCTAAGAATCCATAATGAAAAGGCAAACAAGTCAGTAGAAGAAACTGCACCAAAATGTGTGAACAGACATTTCACAGAAGAAACACAAATAGCTAAGAAATATGGGCAAACACACACAACTTCATTAGTAACCAGAAAAATTCAAATTAAGACCACAGTGGGATACCATTTCACATTCACCAGATTGACAAACATAAGAGTTGAGATGAGGATATGGAGCAATGCAAGGTCCCATTCTTCAAAGGGAAGGGTAAAACTGGAAAAAGGTCCCATTAGGAAAGTTAATATGTGGACTTCAGGTACATTACAATCTTCCAACTCTACCACTCCTGCTTCTAAACCCTAGGAAAATTCTTACATGTGATTCCCAGTTGTATAAAAGAAGTTTCAGAGAACACTGTTTGTAAAAGGTGAGATTCAACAATGACAGCGATCAATTACCCAGATATTCATAAGTGGGAGAGTGGATGAAATACTGCCTTTTATAGACACACCATGGAGATGGTACTGATGCACCCAGACCATGATATAAAGTGAATATTGAAATACTGTGAGTCACACCAACTAATGGTGCTGGGGGAGTAAATAATGAAGACAGGAAGGGAAATGGAGCAGTAGAAAGATGGTGATTGTATAACTCATCTTAAAGGTGATTAAGCCCTGGGTGGGGTGAGGGGCTCTAAAATTGATGTGGGGATGATTACACAATTCATGACTGAACTACTGAGCTATGTGGTATGCAAATTACTTGCCAGTAAAACTGTTAGGGGGTGGGGAGAGCTATGCTTATGGTTCAAATGCATTCACAGCATCATGCAAAAGTTTGAAATAGGGCAAAAGCCATCAAAGGTGGCCCAGAGATAGGAAGCGAATACCAGGTGTTGGAAGGAGGGCACCAACAGATGTGCTCAAAGGGGTAGTGCTACACCCCCAGATTTGTAAATCATCAAGTATCAGGGAAGTGCAACAAAGGAAAACACAATGAAACAAAATATACCATGTTTGTCCAATAGACACAATGCCTGAGTGATAATGAATTAATTAAATGCTGTGTTAATCTTAAAAAAAAATTTGAGACAAAAAGAAATCACAAACATTACTATGTCATTAACAGAAAAATTTTAAAAGTCGGCAGAATGAAACAATTATTTGTGAAATGTTATTTTTAAAAAAATAAGAGAACTATTAAAATTCAGAAAGTGCCTGTGTCTAAAGGACAGAAAAAAAAGTAGTGTTTTAGAAATGAGCAGCACACTACTTCTGAGGCTGTGTCCTTACCAGTCAGATTTGTAATTCGTCATTTCACTTCAATCTATACATAGATATCATATAGGGTTTTGTAAGAAAAAATATACTCACAAAAAAATTAAAGGGTCACATTGAATATAGTTAATTGTAATTAAATACAATTTAATTTGTTCTTTAAAAAGTTCTGTTCTGCTTTCCCAGTGCGAATGTTTCAGATTTAGGGCTTTTATCAACAGTTTCCTTTTTTAAATGGTGAAACTGTAGACTAAATTGGGGACATTCTCTGAGTCATACATTTTCATAGTGTCAGTGGAATAATAATGACTCTAGTTATACCGACTGAGAGTTTAAATGTCTGTTTGTTTAATTATTTTAGTTTGTGGTTCAGTTTTATGGTGTTTCCTCATCATTAATTATATATTGCAGTTGCATTATGCAAAATGAAAACAAATAAAATGAGAAATATTATGCTTCATAAAATGCAGCACAAAGTCATAGCAACTCATACCCGCAGTCATTTTTAAGTTTCTAAGAGTGTCCAGTCACTACATTAATAGCCACTGATATCAGATTACTTTCATTTCTAAATGTTGAGATTCTGCTCACCTAAAGAAAAAAAAATGAGGTGTGGGGGGTAGTCCCCGACAAGGCAAGTAATTCACTCGGCTGCTAACAGAAAAGTTGGAAGTTCTAGTTCACCCAGAACAGTCCTTGAGACCACTGGGAAGCAGAGTTTGAATCTGATAAACACAAGGTTACCATGACTCAAAGTCAACGGGGCAGCAATTGGTGAAAGAAAGGAGACAACCCCAATCCCACCCCTGACTGAATGGACCAGTAGTGAACTCGAGTGGTTTTGAGGATGGCTTTCCTCTGGTTCTTGTCCTTTTTTCCAAGGTCAACTACTTGCAGCACATTTTACTGCCTTAATATTCAAGCCTTAGTACTAACTTCCAAAATTAATTGTATACTCACCGGGTCAGCCACCAGAGTATCTATGAGTGTGCCCCGTATTAAGAACAAGGGACTGAAACTGGATTGAAAATTAAAATGCTTGGAAGTGCTTGAAACTGAAGATCTTCCCAGGATCCCTTCATTCAGTAACACTCTATCACAATTCCCTGGTTCCAACATTAACTTTTGAATGGCACGGTTCTGAAATCAACCCTCCATTACACACACACAACATCCCCCACCGCCCTGTTTCCACACAAGAACCCAAGAGCACAGGGACCCTGCCCATTCTAACAAAACATTTGCCCTCTCCATCCTTGCCTCTCCAACTCTCACACAAGTTCATTCTGACTTGACGGAATTACGATAAAATCACTGAGAGCAAACCCAGGTCATCTTCTGCTCCAATGGAAAAGCACTATTTTGGGGCACTGAACGGTTTGTGGAAAAGTGTAATTAAAAGACAATGGAGATTTTTTTGGTGAATTCTTGACTATGTAAGAAGAGGAGGTTATAGTGTCTGGGGTCTTAAAGGCTTGAAGGTAAACAAGCAACCATCCAGCTCAGAAGCAACAAAGGCCACGTGGAAGAAGCACACTAGCCTGTGTGATCATGAGGTGCCTATGGGATCAGGTATCAGGCATCTAAGATCCAGAACAAAATCATACCAAATGTGAAGGGTGGCGGACATGGAGTGGAGATCCAAGGCTCATCTGTAGATAATTGGACATCCCCTCACAGAGGGGACACAGGGAAGACATGAGCCCGTCAGGATGCAGTATACCACTGATGAAGCACACAACTTTCCTCTAATTCTTTGGTGCTCCCTTCCCCCAACTGTCATGTCCTCAATTCTACCTTACTAATCAGGTTAGACCAGAGCATGCACACTGCTACAGATAAGAGCCCGCAGCACAGGAAATCCAGGATAGACAAACCCCACACAGCCAACAACGAGGAGAGAGATACCAGGAAGATTAGAGGAAGGGGGGGGGGGGAGGGGGAATAGATCACAAGGATCAACTTCCAGGGGGACGATTAACAGAAAAGTGGTGAGGGGTGATGGAGGATGATGTAAGATATGAAAATAATAAGCTATAACTTATCAAGGGTTCATGAGGGAGGGCTGGGGAAGGAGGGGGAAGAAATGGGGAATGTTTTCAAATGCTTGGAAAGCAAAGATGGCAACATATGTGCAAATATACTTGACACACTGAATGAATGTATGGATTGTGATAAGAGATGTAAGAGACCCTAATAAAAGTATTTGGAAGAAAAAAAAAGAACAGGAAGCATGTGTCATGATAGTCTTAATATTTTCCTGAGAAAATTGAGGTTTCTAACCATCCGTACTACACCCTCACCCCTCCTCAGTAAACTGTTATTGAACCAAAAATTTCATTCCAAACTGTTAGATGATTTAAAGATACATAAGCATACAATCTCCATAACATTCTAAAATCACTAATTCCAGAGACCCATTTCTAATTAAAAAGATCTTAAACTGTAATGATTTTAAAACACTTTATTCTTATTTAATTAGATGAAAAAAATTATTTTTGAAGGCATAGTCGTCTCATATGTGTATGTGCTTATTTGAGTTAGATGATGTGGAATGGATTCTGACTCATGGAGTCCCCTCGTGGAGAGAGCAGGATGGCTTCATCAGGATTTATAACCTTTCAGAAGGAAATCATCAAGCCTGTCTTCGGAAGAACCACTGGGTGGGTTTGAACTACCAACCACGGTGATAGTAGTCAAGTGCTGTGCCATTTGCACCCACCTTGGCTCCTAGTATGTTATTAGCAAAGGACTTAGTGTGAAGGAGAGCTCTGTGTGTGTGTTTGCAACAAACAGAAAATAAAATGGAATGAATGAAAGCAATGATCACGATGGACCTAAGTTAGGGTCGTTGTCCTGTGCATATGACAGATGCTGAAATGACAAATGTTTTGTTACAGATGCATTTTCTAAAAGCTACATAAATAAACCTCCTTTGAGGGGAGTGGTGGTAGAAAAAAAAGAACATATAGTACCTATACTATAAAGATACCATATTTAAATAAATGAGGTGTGGTTTTCAAAAGAATTGGATGAAAATAGGGAAAGCGACATAATGAAGTGAAAAGGGATTTGGCAAGAACCATAGGTGACACAGAAGTTCAAAAGAGAAACATCGATGTGAGGAGGAGTACCAGGGAGAAGCTCTCACGAGGAAACAGAAGCACACCTAGGACTTAAGGGACAACTATGAAAATTAAACCCAGAATTAAGGTCAGCTGTGTGACAATAAGCAGGGAGCCCCAGGGTGTGACACAGGGAGGAGTGTGCTGTGACTCATCCCAGTAGCTGTTTGATGAGCATATGAAACAGAGGGCCACCAACATCCAGAAATCTGGTATTTGCATTCACTGAACTAATGGAATGTGCATCAAATGCCATCTGATTCAAACAGCCATGGTCTGTACTCCTCTATCCTCTGATAATTTGCTGGCAGCACACACCCTCAGCCATGCCAAATGACTGCAGCTCTGGAGTTGTGTAGGGAAATCGGTGGTGGCAAATTAAGTCCTTGTCATCCTGAAAGAATGCAGGCATTCAGGATTGATTATATACAACTGGAAAGCCAAGGAAGCAAGGAGAAAATCATCACCCTCTAAAGCCAAAGACCCAAAGCCAGTAACCATGTAAACATTAACATTAGGCAGTCTCATTGGAACAAAGCATTCTTTGGCTGCCAGCCATGTGCAATTCAGACAGCATGCTTTGCAGGCACACCAAAACATAATGGAAAATGTGTTGCTGGAATGCATGACCCTTCACCAATGAGGGGCACTAGTGGGGACTATTCTGCTGAAATCAGGAAGCTGTGACCTGGGAGGATGCAATTTTTCCACTGGGAAATAACCTGGAGGAAGGAATCTCCATGATTCAAAACAAGTCTTCCTATTGCATGTACCAGTGATGAAACTTTGACATTTAAGAAGTTTATGTAGAGTACATAGATTTGCAAAATTTATTTGAGAAGCAGGAAAACGTTTACAATTGTAAAGTGAAGAGTCTTCTGTTTTTGTAAAAAATGCATTTCTTAAATTAGCAGAGGGTGCTAAATATTATCCACTTTTTAAAAGATAACACATGGAAGAAATTGTTGCTTCTTGTTTGTTTGTATAAATTAGAGGGGTTGTCACCTTTCTATAAAAAGCATTGCATAACAATAATATTAACAACAGTAACTACCTAACAACTATGGAGTAGATGCTGCATTGAATGCTTTAGAACATCTCATTTAATTTTCACCTCCCTTAAAGCATGTAACTTTTCTGATAATTTGTATACATGTTCATGGATGAATGGATATGCTTTTCCAATCAAGTTGAAGTTTACCTTCAATCACCAAGAACTGCTTGTTCAGATGCAATGGACAAGGAGGTTGTCAAGGGACTAGGCTTGACCAAAATCAAGCACCCGAGCCACTCATGTCGCTTTCTTTTATCATCTCAGTTCTGTAACAGAAGTATAACCTCAAAGCAATCCTTTCTGAAGGTGAAAACATATATTCCAAATACTTGCTAATGATGGTATTCTGGTGTGCAGTTCAAGAAGGGGAGTTGAATTTTAAAATTTAGTCTAATAGGAAGCCATCTTATTCACTTCTCTATTAAGTTTTTATGACTAAATGTTTTTAATATCCTTTATCCTTAGGAGACAACCTTCAAGATTCACACATATTTTTAAGTAAGGAATTGACAATGATGATTTGTTAGTCAAAGGCTTCCTCAAGTGATAATTCATTTGGAATTACACTACCCTGTACCTAGGACATACTCTATAATCTATCACTAGATATGACAACTAATAAAGATGAGCAGAGGCAGAATATGAATTTAAATATACATTCAATCCTCATTTTCACCGTAGATTTACTTGTAAGGCAGTGCTATTTTCTTTTTCCCATTAGTTATATTTGAAGTCATTTTGCCCAAATGATAGGAAGGGAAAAAAAAACAGCTCTCAAAAGCTTAAATATCAAAGCACCAATTTAAAATTAAGTTCATGGAATAAAATTTTAAAGGATTGCACTACTCCAAATAGTAATTATAAGAAGGTGGACAAGCCCCCACCCCCACCTCATGCACTTCAGATATCAGGAGAGAATCAGTGCCTGGAAAAAAAATAAAACAACAATTCTGGTAGAGGAGAAGGACAATAAAAGAGAAGGGCGCTGAAGAGATGGGATTCCAGTGTTGCTGCAATAACAGGCAAGTATAACTGCAGTTTCAAGAATGGCATAGAGGGTTTCTGCAGTACACACGGGTAATTATAGGTTCAAACCAACTTGCCTGTACCTAATAACGACAGCATCGGCCCTAAACACAATCTATTCCGTGATGGCTGTGCTTGTTCATCAGTCCACTATTACGTTATAGAACCTGCTAATATGATGATTTCTCCCCCCAGTATCGTGCCACTTGATAGTATAATTATCCTTAATTCTAACTTTTAAATGATGAAATGATTTACTTGTATGGGAAGATATGTTAGACTTTAGTAGCAAACCTTAGCTTTTACCCTCGACTCTGCAGCACGAGCGTCAATCTGGACTCACAGAAACACTTTAGAACAGAGTAGAACCGCTCCGGAGAGTTTCTGGGACCGTAAATCTTTATGGAAGCAGACTGCCTCCTCTTTCTCCTATGGAGAGGATTTGAACCTCCAACTTCCAGGTAGCAGGCAAAATGCTAAGCCCGTTGTACTCCAGGGTTCCCTGCAGACATCAAAACAAAACTACTAACCACCATCTGTCTGTCAATTTGTCCCACTGTGGGGGCTTGCGATCCATCAAGATATGACATTTGGTATTTCAAGTATCAGCGGAGTCACCCAAAGTGAACAGGTGTCAGTGGACCTTCCAGACAAAGAACAGACAACAGGGCTGAGCCCCAGTGGCGTAAGTGGTTGAGTGCAGAACTACAGCCCGTGGGCTTGGCGGTTCAAATCCAGCGGCGGCTCCCAGGAGCGCCACTGGATAGCGCCCAGGACCACCAGAGGCAGTGATGCCCCCCAAAAAACAAAACAAAACAAAAAAGAACAGACAACAAAGAAGAAAGAAGCTGTCCACTTTGCAAGATATAGCAGTTGAAAATCTGATGGATGACATCAAAACAAGGTCAGATATTAAAAACCGAATGAACTGCAGCAGAAGATTGTCAAAGAAGGTACCACAAGATCTTAAGGTCAGAAGGCATTCACACTCTGATTGAAGAAGAGCTGCATTCTCCAAGTCACATAGACCATGATAGCGTGAATGCAGTAAAGCCAGTGGGACTAAAGCCTTTAGGATCTTCATTTGCTGGCAGGGCCTGCCTCGAAACCAATTGCTTAAGAGTTAGTTCTGACTAACAGATTGAACATATTATTGCTTCTACCTAAAAATGGGATGAACTTAAATTACAGCACTGGCAAACCATATGGAAAGTACCATGAACTACTAGAAGATGAACTACTAGAAGAACACTAGAAGATTCTGGAAGAAAGACAGCCAGAAAGCTCCTTGAAAGCAGGAAGGGTGAGATTTTATCTCACATACTTTGGAGCAGGTTAGGAGAGACTAGTCCTATAGAGAGAAATCCTATGTGAAGAGGGGCAACAGAATAAAAAAGAAGCCCATGGCAGGATGGAGTGACACAATCACTTCAACAAAGGACTCAGATACAAGAACAACCGTGAAGATGGCGCGGGACTGGGCTGTGTCGTGCTTTCTTGTGCATCAGATCCCTGCGAGGTGGAACTAACTGGATGTCATGTGACATCAACACCATTGGACAGTATTCTTGCCACTCTCAAATCCTTGGTCTAAGTTTCCACCCAATACAGTTTATTAGAAGCCTTCTTTTACCAAACTAAGCCAATCCCTAAGAGGTCTGCACTGTACTCTCTTCTGTAATGTAGAGGGTGGCTCATCGTTAGAATTGACTACATGGCAATGGGCTTTTGGTGGGCCGCATACGTTTTTAAACTGTAGTCTGGAATAGACTTTCTTTCAGGGTTTGATTAACTAACTACAGACGGTTGGTTCTCACCCTCGGAGTTCTTCATTTATTATGCCTGGGTAGAGTCCAAAATTTGCATTGCTTGCAAATCCCCAGAGGCTGTTGAAGCTTCTGCTGTTGGTCTAGGGTCAGCACTTAGGGAACCATTGTCTTATACATTTCCGCTTCCAAAGTTGGCCCCCTACTATGAGATTTGAGGCCCTGAGAAAGTGCCATGATGCCTGGCACATACTAGGCACTCAATACATAATTGTGAATCAAAGAATGTAATGTGATCCTTGCAGCATTGGAGATAGCACCAAATGGAAGAGTGCAGGTTTCCAGAAATTAATGAATGTACTATTGGGAGAAAAGTTTCTCCATTGTCTTAAATTTCATTTATGCCATTGAGAAGTCAATATGCAGACCTTATAAATGATTTAGTAAAAAGCATCATGGTTTTTAAAAAAAGATGGAAAGTGTTCATCAATACTTGATCAAGTTAATTCTAATCCCTTTTCCAAAATATTTCTATGTGTTCTGCTCAGTACACACTTAACTATAGCAAGTCTGAAAGCTGGGCAGCATGAAAAATAACAAGTTGAAGAAAACACTCTTTCATCTTAATAATTCCAACTAAATTTCTCTGCCATCAAGTTGATTCCAACTGACAGTGATACTACAGGAAAAGGCAGAACTACACATCTGGGTTTCTGAGGCAGTAAATCTTTATGGAAGCAGAAAGTTTCACCTTTCTCATGTGAGGCTCAAAAGAGTAGCTAATTTACAAGCCAATGTACTTTGTGAACTAGCTACGAGAAATATAAGTTATGCTGTAGAAATTCAAAGTAGTGCAGTATAGATGATGAGATGAAGTGGGTTGAGAGAGCTGTGTGTAAAGCTGGAAAGGTAGGGAAAGATTAAAAAAAACTGGGAACTGGGTCATGGCTTTGACTATGAGACTTTGATTTTGAAGTATTTGAACTTAGGTGATGGCTGAAAAAAAAGATAATACTTAATAACCAACAATTATTAACATGTAATCTCAATGAGTGCCAAATGATGTTGGGCGAGGGGGTGGGGGGAATCACGTCTGAAAAGAGGAAACTGAAAGCTGAAGGTAGGGATGCTCTAAAAAAAACCCAAAGAAACAAATGAACAAAACCTCACTGCCATTGAGTAGATACCAACACATAGTTGGCCCTTTACGGCAGAGTAAAAATTGCCCCTGTGGGTTTCTTTGATTGTAAATCTTTCTGAGTAGAAAACCTCCTTTTTCCTTTGTGGAGTAGCTAGTGGTTTCAAACTGCTGACCTTGAATCTAGCAGTCCCCCACTAGGCAAAAGTTGTTAAAAATGATCTCCACAGAGATAATGAGTCTAAATGAGATGGTGTTATTAGCTGTGGTATCAAAATGGGAGATCAATCAAGGGGACTGAAAAAGAGAAAGAAAACTTGGTTTAATGGGAAGATTGTGAGCCTTATTGGCTTAGTTTCCTTGAAGAGGTAGGGAAGGCAAGAACAGAGTCAATATACCTTGAAACCATGAATCTTAACCTTCAAAAGGACTTGTTTGCAGGGACTCCCTTCAGGACCCCGAGGAACTCTAGCCATGTGTTTGCATAGCCATATTTTCTTTTCCCCAATCTACAATCACATTCACTTAAGCTTCTCCCTTTTTCCATCCGAACTCTTTCTGTTATATGCCCCCTCAAACAAAGTGGTGGTGAAGAAGCTGTGGGCATTTTTTGGGGTGGGTTTTTGTTTTTGAAATTTCAGCTGTGACTGACACCCCCAGGATCGTATTAATGCTGACCCTTTGCTGTCAAGTTATTTTTAACTCATAGCTCTAGACCCCTCAAAACCTGACTGTCACCCTGCCAAAAATGCATCTGGTTCTAGGAAAGATGTACTGTTCACTTTTATCCTTGAACTTTGAAGTGTTGCCAGAAATTCAGGCAGAGAAAGTCAGGCATGGGTTTAAAAAATCCAGTAGGAAAGCCGGGGCTGGAAAAAGGAGTGGTGATGGTTTTGATGAAGTCATCACAAAAGAAAAGCAAGACATAAGGGAGAGGAACTAAAACAAGATCTCTGCACAAGAGTGTCAAGGAGATCAGGAGACAAGGAGAGAGATGGAGAGGATAGAAAGATTATATACGAAAGACAATGCCCGCCCCACCCCCCAAACAAAAGAAAGACAGTGAAATGTAATGCAATGGGTGCCAAGGAAACAAAGATCCTAAGTCTCTAAGAATGCAGACATCACTGTTAGTGGGAAGTTCAGATGGAACAGCCGGTCTATCCGTACCTTTTAGAACACATAGCTGAGTGATGAGCAGAGGAGAAGATGCAAATGTACAGGAGAAAGTCATGAATACCTTCCACCAAATCCTTTAGGGCCAACGAAAAAAAAGAGCCACTTTCCTAAGCTCAGTAAAGGGAAATATGACTAAAATATACTAAGTGTCCACTTTCAGGTACATATCCTTTGAATTACTATGAACCAATGCATTATTTTTGTTCCTATTTTACAGATGAGCAAATGTGCCTAATGCCATGTATCCAAGACAAACTCAAACTCAGATTCAAGTTTGCTTATCCCTAAGTCCATTGTCTCATAAGAACAAGCATCATGTATTAATAGCTCTCTCTATCTGTCCTCATGGTGATTACCAGTGCTATTCAAATAATTACCTGCAATTTAGAACATATCAGGAAAAGATTTGTTTATAATTAGAGAAATAGCTTTTACATTCTACTTCAATTCAGAGAATGTATGCTGTATACATATTGACATTAGAAAATGAATATTGTTCCTTTACTAAATTCATTGCTTTTCACTCTTTATCTTCAAATGAACCTTACTCCTAATTATTAACATGTTAATAAGGTTTCAGCAGGCTATGTGTTCTTCAGTTTTCTGATCTGCAAAATCTAATCGTTCGTTTACAATGAGTGATTTCTTTCAAAAGAAAATAAATAAAAACCCCAAAGTAATATATTTAGTGGAGAACATTTCTAAGTGCTATCTGCTCTTTGAATATATTTTCAAAACAAAGTGCAAAGTAAGCATTCTCTCCCTTCTTTGCATTCATATAACGTTTATCAGTTTTCTACAAAACAAAACAAAAAAAGAGCCCCATTGTTTGATTCTTTGGGTTTTGTTTTTCATTTTGTGAGGTGACTTTTTGTATTTTTATAACATTTCATTTATGCGCACAGTCCTCTATTAATATTTAACACAATAATGTATTATTTGCCCGGTGCTAAATAATGACTTGAAAAAAGTGCCAGTAATTATTAACAAGCAATTTCAACTAAAACTATAAAACAGTTCAGTGGCAATTACCTTAAATTTTCTTCAATTTTAAAAATGATTTTCTTCCTTGGATGTTTATTGAAATTATTTTATTGTACTTGCAGCATCTGAAGACAGCAAGAGACTTAGCACATATAAAATTAGACAGCACTTTTTCATAAGTATTTTTACTTCTTAAAATAACACTTTGCTATTAAATGAAAATTGCAGGCCTGCAGCTGCGGACCCAGACACAAGATGGAAGAAAGAGAAGATGATGTCAAAGGGGGCCAGGTGGTTAGGAAGAAGGACTTGCCTAGACTTTGGGTTTTCACTTGGGGCTTTATCTGCTATCTCCGAGTTACCATTATTATCATCGCTTCAGTACCCATCAACATTTTAGTTTGTTACTTTCTTTAATGATGCAAAATTGAAGTCATCTTAAGCAACAGTTTAAAGCATTTATTCTGTAATGCTGAGACTTCTGTTTGCTTTGACACCTTCAGCTAGTAAACATTTGTAGTTTCCCATTATGTTGGGACCAGTCAGAATGTCCGCAATAAAATTTTACACACACAGTAGAGATAAAACCTCAAAGATGAACACTACATAGTATAAGTAATTATGGGAGTGACTGGAATGCTCATATATTGTTGATGGAACTATAAAAAACTATGCAATCACCTTGGAAAACTGCACTGTACCGCTGTGCCTATATATGTTAAAACAAATCGTACCTTCGCTCCCAACCTCTCCCAAAGGAATCTGACATTAAAGTGACCATTCTTTATGATTACATTTATACGATGTTCAAAATCATTGCAAAATCATCTTTACTGAAAGATCAGAATAACAATTGCAAGAAGGTGGAAATGCTATGATGAAGCCTGAAAGCCACATCCTACTATAACAGAAGTGCCAGGTATCTTAAATGAAACAATTTGATTGGGATTCCTACAATTCCTGGTGCCTTGTGTTCTACTAATGCCTCAATATAATTTGGACTACTTCCTACAGTACAATCGATACTTTCTTAATCACATGCTACATCTTGAAATGGCTGAAGAGGACCATCAAAGAAGATACAATGTGGTTTGTTTGTTTTTTAGTCAACGTTTTAAACTATGGTGATTTAGAACAATAGTGAAAGTATCATTGACTGCCCCCCCAAAAAATCACTCAAATCTGTCTTGCCAGAAATACATCCAGAATGCACCTGAGACTAAGATGCAAAGAGGGTGAGTCTTTGTCTCATGTATTTGAGACATATTATCAGAAGAGACCAGTCCCTGTAAAGCACACCGTGTTTCCTAATATAGGACAGGGGGAAAAAGGAGTGGCTTAATATGGGGACGAGACAGGGTGGTGGCAACAATGTGCAACATAACATTAGTGAGGAGGTAGCAGAGCGGGTGATGCTTTGATTCTGTTGTGGAGAGGGTCGATATGATTTGAGACCGCCTTGAAGGCATCTAGCAAACACAGCAGCATGTATCCTAATTCGGATGGTCGCTACTGAGGATATAAATGAGTAGAAATTCCTCCATCAAGTTTTCACTTCAATCTAACCTGTTGTTTTGTATCTAAGTTATATCTCATTTAAAAAAAAAAAACAATTCCAAAAAGAAAAGTCTAAGTTTCTGAGTTAAATAGATAAAGATTCATTTTATGAGAATTCTGATCTTCCTCTTACAGTCCTTGATTGTTGAAAAGAAGTATTCCACATGATGCATACAACAGAGCACACTGAATAGGAGACGACTGCCTAACCGGAATCGACTGCTCAGCACCCTGGCTAGCAACACCGGGGTGCCTTCCCCATAGTATCTCCTTAGTTCAGCATCCTTTTCTAGAGGTTACAGCACTCTCAAGAGCTGGGCACCCTCAAATCTCACTGCCCTTTCCACTCCTACACTCTCAGATATCACTCTGATGATCATCGATTTCTGCACTTCGGTCCTGACCCAGAATTATTTGCTGGTTCTTTCTATCATCACCATCTGAGTAGTGGCTGGTTTAATACTGACCACCTGTGGACAGACAGACACTGCTCCAGCTTGTAAAAATCTTCTCAAAGAGGGTGAGGGATATGGCGTGGCATTTAAAAGCAGTTGCAAAAGACAAAAAAATTACCAGTAGATTAAAATATCAAAGGAGAAAATCCCTATTCATTAATGTCGGCAATAAATACAATGAAGAGGCAAGCATGAAGAAACCATGATTAAGAGGTAAGTATGAAATAAGTGAATAAAAAATTAAAAGCCTGAAAGCATGTGTTTGACAGAAATGAAGGAGAACAAAAGGAATACAGGTACTTTTCCATTTTTGTGAAAGTTTGCCTATACATGCCACTTCACCTTTATGAAGACCTACAACAGCCCCTATTTACACTGACTGGGAGAAACGCAAAAAGGATTTTCACTTTTATCCAAACAAAAGATGAAAGCTGAGCTACTGTTCAGGGTTTGGGCTGTAGGACGCCCATAAAAGGGGAGCGTGCACTCTGAGCCTCTAGAGTGGCAGCGTCCTCCGACTCCATCTCTGGGAACTGCGCTCAGCCTCTCAGCATCAGGCTGCCCCAGCTTTGAGTCGATGAACACTGCATGTTAGTGCCATTTCAGGTTGGTTTCATGGGTCATTTGGTGTGATCTGGTGGCTTAATTTTTGCATCTGGAAACACTCAAAAGCTTTTCCCCATTGACATCCACGGCAATTGGTTCTTCCTCTGACGCTGTTTCAGACTTTCCATTTAGGAAACATCTGAAACATCAGGAAGACGTTTAGGAAAAGTCTAAAACATCATAGGAAGTTCTACTTTCCGATGGGGTCGGGCAATACTTGTTTCCCACCAGACCATCTAGGAAAGGTAAAAAGAAGAGCCCTTTGGTGGATCGACACGAATAGCATACCATATTTGGTCTATTAAATAATAAAAATAGTAGTTACAACTTGAGAGGACCAGCGTGTCAGGAAATGAAAAGGCAATCTTGTGCAGGAACACTTCCATGGGGAGGGGAAGAGAGAGTGTTTGACAGCGAAAACCAAAAGCTCTACGAATAACTAACTATACCTTGTAACCTGCAGAACTCCCGGGGTGGGGGTGGGAGTGGGGTGGGGAGCAAATGGCTAGGTGCTCTGCTAGAGGATGAAAGGTTGATGAAAAAGTTGGAATCTCACAACCACTCATAGGAGTCTTGGGAGGGTGGGGGGGGAAGGCTTTTGCAAGATAACCACCAATGATGCTCTGGAAGGGCCACTCCCCTTGCACACAAGTGAGTCTCCAAGAGTAGAAAGAGACTTGATGGCAACTGGTTTCTGTGACTGGTGTTGATGCTGTTTTCTAACTTAAAACTTTCTTTCAAGCTGGGCCCTGGCTGTGCAGTGGTTGTGTGCGAGACGGCGGCCCACAAGATTGATGGTTCAAATCCAGCAGCAGCTCTCCAGGAGCAAGGTTGGGCTTCCTACTCCCACCAGGGCAGTAATGCAAAGGAAAAAAAAAAAACTTCCTTCAAGCCTTTATGGGCCAGATAGCTATTTGTATCCAAGTATCATTTAAACAGCAATGCCTAAGAAATTTTAAAATATCATGCATCTAAATATACAGTGACAAAGGGATTGATGGAATAAGTGCAGATGGAATGCCATGCCATCTGCAAAAATTCATAGTTTAGAAAAAAATAATTTTAGGGATGCTCACCATATATTTTCATCTGAAATTAATTTTTTTTGAAAAGGCTGCAAATCATGAAGGGCAGTAGGATCCCATTCTTTAAGGACCATTGATAATATAAGAAGTTAACTGCAGTTAACCCTGTTGCCTTGGATAGGTTCATGGTGGTTGTCACTCGATATACCTATGGACATTTCATTTTCTCTTTCACATCAAATTTTCTAGAGTAATAGTGATCACCAGTACTATCGCATAGCACTTAACATGTGAAATAAATCCAAATGCTGTCAAGGTTTAGCATTGGAAAGAATGAATTTATAGACAGAAGATGGCTCTCTTTTTCCTTCTTTCAGTAACAATGATAGAACATTAAAAAATTATAAATCCATGTCCTCTGGCTTTAATCTTTCATCCTCAAGGATTTCCACATTAGAGAATGTTTCCTCCCAGTACCTTTCCCTACCTCCCCCAACCTTGAGGTTATTTTCTCTCCATTTAAAAAAATCTCCATAGCAATATAAATTAAGCCGGGAAACATTTTAAACTGTCAGCTTAATGGTGCACACAGGAGTTATGGTTGTTCTCAGTTCAAGTAAATTTTAATGAATAAAGTAGCTCAAAAAGTAAAAGAGATATGCTAAAACTATAAATGGAAAACTTGTTCCATTTCTCAGCCTTGTTTACTGTCAGGGGAATTACTCGACTTGAAATTCTTCACAAAGAGATAGTTAGATCACTCTGGGTTTGGTGAGCTCATGAATAAAGTTGAGAGGAAAAACAGCTACAGAACTAGGGAAGGAATCCAAAGCAGGTCACTTAACTCTCTCCTGGGTTTCATGCGGAAACTGGTTAAATTCCGAAATGCCATCTTACACTTCAAATTCCTGTGGAGCTCTATGTGCTGTGCACATTAAGTCACAGAGAATGCAATTATGTCCTAACAGGAATATTAATTTTTTCCAGCAAAGTGTAGATGATTTTGGAAGAAAACCAAGATGAAGGGGGTCCATAAAAGATTTAGCATATAAAAATCACAGACATTAAAGGGAAAAGCTTGGGAAAGCATTACAAAAATCTCTATCATTATAAACAGGGTCTGATGAACTATACGGTGAACTAGCACCTGCATCTAAGCTGTTTTAAGCAACGGGTCAGACGATGGGGGTGGGGGGCAGGGGCAGTGAGAGATGTTACACACTACTTTTTGGTTTTCCTTGAAGAGGGAAAATAGAGAAAACCTTAGTCTCCCTTATTGTTGTCGTTAGCTGGTGTCAACTTGGAAGGAACTCCACAGAGAGCCATCATCCTCACAGTTGCTGCTCCTACTTGAGGGCATGGTTGCAGCATAGTATCAATATGTCCCCTGAAGGCCCTCCTGTTTTTTGGCCCACACTCTACCAAGCGTTATGCCATGAGAGCTTAGAATAATCACTTCTAAGAATATTGGAATGGGGCGCCAAAAATGTGCTTTAAAATGGAAAGAGATTACAGGTGGATATTTAGACTGTGTGGGGAGCATGCATCCACTTATATCCACATGTGGTGGCCCATCTACTTATACACACAGTACAGACACAAAATCATCATTGTAAAGCACACACAGAGAGATCACTGTACCTTGTTACACCTTATTCCATCAAAATAATGACTATGAGCACGTAAAGGAATCATCTTAGTCTATTTCTTACATGATTACTTTGTATGTACAATAATACTTCCTAAAAGGAATACAATTCATTTAACAATTTAAGAAGACCCTCACTATTTTGTATCATGATCTAGTGATCATTAATGTCAAAGTTTGAGAGATCTTTTCCGCACCATTCTCCCTGCATCCCAGAGATTTTCCTACTACCTCTGGATATAAAGTCATCACTGCTAAAATGTTTTCATTAGATAATGTGATTTGGAGGTCTACAAAGAGCGAGATAGCAGTCACAAGTTGGAAATAATAACTGTAGTGTGTGGTCTTGTTCCTAAAATAGGTATCCAAGGATAATTTGCATGAGGATATTTATAAATGAATATATTCTTGGGCTCCAGGTCAAATTTAGGATTCTTGCTGGCACAATGGAGAAAATTGCTCCCCACTAATCGAACATTTGGGGGTGATCACTTGCCAGTGGGCCTAAGAGAGAACAGGCATGGTAAACTGCTCCAGAAAGATCCCCACTGCCATTGAGTCCCAGCCCACTCATAGAGACCCTCTAGGATAGGGTAGAACTGCGGATGTGAATTTCTGAGACTGTAACCGTTTAAGGGAGTAGAAAGCCCCATCTGTCTCCCAGAAAGATTAGAGCCCAGGAAACCATATGGGGCAGGTCTATTCTATCATAGAATCATTAGACATCAGAACTGACACAAATGAAATATCTAACAGATTGTGGCTCAACAACTGCGTATTGTCATTTACAGACCCATTTTCAAGAAATTGACAGTCAGCAACTGGCACCTGACCCCAATACCATGTATTTTCCACATAAATAAACTTTAATAAAACTACCACAATGCTAAGGAATGATGAATCTCTAATGGTGAAATCATGGGCAATAGGAGAAATATTTTGTTGTCTCAAGCTATTTACATAAGTCAAACCCTGCTCACTCTTCGTAACTTCAACATTAGTTCCGATGAACACAATGGACATATGATTGCTTCTACTTAAGACGAGGGGACATACGAATCATGTGCTGGAGAAGAATATTGAATGTACCATGGAATGCTAAAAGAACAAACAAACATATTACGGAAGAAGTACAGCCAGGATATTCCTCAGAGGCAAGAACGCTGAAACAAAATCTTACATACTTTGGACATGTGAGGAGAGAGCATTCCCTGGAAAAGAATATCATGTCTCGTAAAGTCGAGGGGCAATGAGAAAGAGCAAGGCCTTTGACAAGGCCCACATTGCTACAGTACTGGACTCGAACAGAAGAACAATTGCCAGGACAGCGCAGGACTGGCCAGTGTTTCATTCTGTTGCACACTGGTTTGCTATGGGCCAGAACCAACGAGATGACACCTAACACCAAGAATAACAGGCAGGGGCCCGGGTGGCACTGCGGGGTAAACATTGCACAGCTAAACTCAGATAAGTCACTTGAAAATGCCTGCCTTCATCTGGTTGGAAGTATATCTCTGCTTCTGAAGGAAGGGTGACTATTTGCAAGCCAAGGGCCATCATTCAAGGTGAGGCAAAGGACATCCCTGAAGCAAGACTCCATTTTTTAACAATTTACCACCCTTGTGAAGGATCAAATTCTTTTAATAACATTTTTGAAAGAGGATCTCTATTTTCCAAATGTACTTTAATAATTCCCAAGTAATAGGCGGCTTCAATTATATACGACTTTTTGTCACAATTCGTCTTCTAAATATTACAGCTTCAGTTAAATAAAGTTGTATTGTGCTTGACTGTTTTCCTGAGTTACAGGTATGCTATTTTCAGTTATTTCAACAATGATCAAACATTAATGATATCAACCTTCTAGATAAAATTCTCATGTATTTTCCAGAAGACAAATCCTTATAAGCAATCAGAAAATTAAACCATAATACTATCAAAATGTATTAAAAACCCATCTCTAAGGGAGGGGGGGGAAGAGAAAGGGGAGTTTTTTTTTTTTTTTTAAAGAGGAGCTTGTACCAAGGGCTCAAGTGGAAAATGTTTGGAAATGTATGTGGCAACATGTGTGCAAATGTGCTTGATACAAATGATGTATTGAATGTTGTAGTAGCTGTAAGAGCCCCTAATAAAATTATTAAAAAAACAATCTCTAATCATAATTATTTTGCAAAATGGTTGTCCCTTTCCCCAGCCCTCTCCACTCCCTTCTTTTTCCTCTGCTTTGATCTCTTGTACACTAGTCTTGCTAGCAGGTCCATAGAGACTGGATCTTCCAGGATTTCCTTCCCAGAATTCCTGCAGAATCATTAGGTCCACTCATCCACTTAGTCCTTTGAGGACAATTCACAAATAGCCTGTGTTCACCCACGTGGGTGGCAGAAGCTGCACTGCAAGCGGGGAAGCAGCATATTGAGTTAAATACCCAGCTCTGCCAGTTATACACATGTGACTAATCCAGGCCACATGAAGTGGTTAAATTGCTCTGTTCCTTCACCCTCAAACTAGGGCAAGAACCTGGCTAATTTACAGAATGTTAGATTCTGTAAACCACATCCTTGGTGGTGGGTTTCTGTAGAAAACAGCTGAGTTCTTGTTGGTTCTTGGGGAGACACCTGATTCCAATTCCATTTCCTCATTTGTCTCTGTGCTAGGTCATGCTGTGGTGGAGTCAAATCGTCCAGTATGTCAGTAAAGCAGTGGTGCAAGCTCAGAGGGCTCTCAGCAGCCCCAGGCCACCAAAAAACTTTTCCTGAAAGGTATGGAAAGACACAAGAATGCCAGAGGTGTTAACTACCTTCCCAGATCTTTGCTCTTTTGGCAAAGAGTAAGATGATGTCCTAGCTCCAGCAACAGGCACATGGTAAGCAATTTTTCCTTGACTGGTGTCTGCATTCTTGGCACTCGCTGGAAGAGCGGAGTGTGTATAAACACCCACATTTGGGTAATAACCTAAATATCTGCAGATTGTGAATGAGGGGGTAGAATGAGGGAAATTATGCAAAAACAGGAAGTCGGTTCCCTGTGGGACTTGCCTTTACTATTCTCTCTTGACAGATAATGGGCTTGTAATAGTGAAGGTATCCTCAAGAATGGAGCTCTGCCCTGCTCCTTGATTGGTTGTTGTTGGTGGTGTGTGTTCTGCTCATCTTTCAAAAATGTGTGCCCAGCCAGTTTCAAGAGTACACAGTTGTGTGTTTTCCAGCAGGGAATCCGGCCTTTTCTACATCTTCTTTCCCCAAGGTGAAAATGGATTATGCTGTTGGATTGGCCTCATGTCTACACTAAACCCACACAAAGTCATTCCATAATCTAAGCCAATTGTTTGGGATGGCTGCATTGGTAATCATTGCTTTGTGTAAATGTAAGGTACAAGAGCAAGCAGAAGGAAGGTGGCGTTATGTGTTCTGGTCACTCTGTGTGCTCCTTGCGTCCCTCCTCTCCACTACTCATCATACAGACAGCTTGTCAAGTTTCCCTGGCATCTCATATCCTTCTTGAAGCTTCTCCTGACTTCAAAACTGCAATATTTATTCACATTTCACATCTACTGTGCAGTGCTGCTCAGGAGAGTTATGGGGGGGTCTCCGGGCCTGAATGACATGTGCCGTGGATGAAGTCACAAGAATGCCTGTAAGACTAAGAAGAGGCCCCAAAAGACCAAGGGAACTGAAGCATGTGTGAGATAGGACCTAGACACACACCAGCAGCCAAAGGAGGCAGACAGTGCTTCCTTTGGGGGAATACTTCACCAGGATTTACTGTCTGCAAAAGTCTCTTTGTGTTTCAGCTATGTTTGGAAAAGTTAACATCCACAGATCAAACTTGCTCCTGGCACTCACACACTCTAAGAATTCCCTGGGAAGGAGCAATAGAGACAAGAACTCCAATCATATCTGCTGCTTAACTTACATATGTCTTATATAGCATGATTATAATTGATCCTTAAGATCCTGAAATTGAAAAACTATGGATTCAACCAACTGCTGACTGGAAATATTGGTAAAGGGGCAAGGGAGAAATGACTAACTAGTCCAAGAAGCACCTCAGAACAAGTAGCTTCCCTCAGAGGGAGTATCAAGTGCTGTTCACATGGTATGATAAGTAGTCAAGAGATGATTTAAAGTATAAAAGAAGGTACACATAATTCATATGCAAATATCAGGTAATTTAATATGTGGGATATGAGTATCCACAGAGTTTGGTATACCTTGAGGGGAAAAGATGCAACTCATGGCCATCAAGTCAATTCCAACCAGTTATATATGTGTTGGGCTGCTACCTATAAGGTCGGCAGTTTGAAACTTCCAGCCACTCTGAGGGGAAAAGATGTGACTTTCTAGTCCCATAAAGATTTACAGTCTCAGAATCTACAAGGCTGGTTCTGCCTGTCTGACAGGGTCACAACAACTTGATATCCACAGGGGTTCTGAAGCCAGGCACCCTTGAACACCAAAGGATGAATGCATGCTCATATTAACAAGTTCTCACTGCTGCCTCCAAGGGTTTGTTTCTGTGAATGGAACCGATGGGTGTGAAGTATCATAAGGTGTTTACCATCATCCCATCTAACGACACCATTGAAGTACATGTATTGCCAACTGGTGTGAAATCTTGTCAAATTCACAGGACCAAATATTCCACCTTGTAAAAAGAGGAAGAGATCCTATTAAAATGGGTTTTGTTGTTGCTTTATTCCTGCTTTAAAGATACTGGCCAGCTAATTTTCAAATCAGTATTAGAACTGCTGGGCATATTCATTTGACCAAGCATCTAAAATGCTTAGGTTCCATTTAAATGCAGGGCTCTTAGTATTTGGCTTTGGCATAAGCATCAGAGTGTCCACAGTGAAAGATGTGGCATTAGCAATTCTGGGCCTAGAAAAACTGTTTCTCTTACCGAAATCCCTTTCAGCTGTAATACTGCCAGGTAACGATGGCTTTGTGCTTGCTGTCATTTTCAGAGGCTGAATGGGCAAAAAAAGTTGGAATCCTTTTCCTTAGTCTCTCCTCATCTCCACTCTCTCCTCCCCCACCCTGTCTTAAGTGGAGAGACAATGCTAAATTCTCAAAGGGAAGCGGGAAGTAAATAACAACAAAACAGCCCACGCTCAGCAATACCCTTGCCAGGTCAGCTCTACTCTGGGTTTCCTGGTGAAAACTCCACATGAAGAGAACATAAAGCTTATGGAGTTAATACATAGCATCCCTTTCTTAACATCTGGAGGATGAACTGAAATCCAGGAAACACCCTCAGTTCCAGATCCTGGACTTTACTCCGGGAATCTGCCACATGGATCTACAACAGTGAAGGTTGTGGGCTTTCTGAAGACATTTGGAGGATGGAGGATAGGCTTTGTTACCCTGATCCTCTGTCCTTGCCAGTTTTGATCCTGGATGGTGCCCACAGCACAGATTAGCCATGCTGGGAGAGCAGTTTCTTTCTCACTTGGAGAAGCAGCTGTGATTCGTCAGGTCCTGAGTTTGGTGCCTACGGACAGCACCGCACCTTCCCTACAACTCTACAGAGGACACGCCTTGGGACCTGAGCATGAGGCTCATGAGAGGCTTAGACACCTGCCCAGGGTGAGTTAGCAAATGAATACATGTGAGCAGGAAGAGTGAGCTCTTATTTTTCTACAGAATATTTTGCAACCCTGGGGTGTTTCTGTGAGGAGAATATATGGAATGCCAGTAAACCTATCATGAACTCTATGGGTGAATGGAGAGACAAAAGAATCCTTAATGAAAAAGAATGCATTCAAACAACTCAAACCACCAGGCATTTACCCTCCTTTTTCTGAAGGATGTCCAATTTATAGTAGAGTCTCCAAACCCATAAGAAATGAGCGGTGGCTACTGTGTACTCTCCAGGCAATTCAGATGCCCAGCAGTCCCGGGGGAGAGAGCATAGCTTCCCCAGAGTGTTCTCTGGCTGCATTTCTGCCAGAGGCACCAGGCAGATTCAAACTTCCAACCTTGTGGTCCGCAGCCAAGTGCTGACTGTTGCATGGCCAGGACTCTGGGTGTACATGGGGAGCCTCTCGGGAAGACCCAAACCTGGTCGAGTGTATAGTGTCACCTGTGGACTGGGTGGGGTTGGGCAGGGGAAAAAAGCAGAACCTGTGAAGGTAACTCTATCTTTCCAATCAGAACTCCTCTTTTGGATTCAAGGCCCCTCCTTTCCAACCATTCCCCACAAGGGTTTTGCAATCCCTAGAAGTGGACTCTTTTCAGTCTGAAACCCTTACGGGGTCCCTGGACTGGCATTGGGCACTTTTCATGCACAGTGTGTACTATCTGCAACTGTTCTACCCCAAACTTCCTCTTCTCTTGAAAAAAGTTACTTGGACTTAAAAGGCTACTTTTGCCACTTTTAAAAATGAACTTAATGAATCATTTCATGCTAAAAGCATGAACAGGGGAAAACCATCCCCAAACCTAACAATTTGATTTTTTTTTTAATCTTCAAGGCCTTGTGATTGAAAAACCATAATTAAAAACAGGGTAAAGCTCCAGCTGGTTCATTTTCAATGGCTTCTTGATACCTTGCTTTCAGAACTACATAAATTTGCTTAACCATTTATAAAAGGGTCCCCTCCATTCTCGTGAGAATGTATTCATGTGATCTGATTCACTGCAACTATCCCTGTTTAGTTGAAAAATATGGCTGCACTTGCAAATTAGCCTATTACAGCAACAGATCCATCAATTTGGTGGGAATTGTATTTGCCAACCAGAATCAAAGCTCTTAATAAACATCTTAAATCAATCAGTCTTTTTCTCATGATGTGGAAGGGGGTACTACGATTAATACATAAATCAAAACATAAAATTATGAGGTAGATGAAACAGGAGACCTCTTATTGCCCAGAGTAGTTAGGAAACACAGGCTTGAAAAGGCAGACTGGAAGACAGTCGACCTGTAGCAAATGAAAATTAAAATAATGCCACTTTAGATCATCCTCCTGAGTTGGATGTGCCTGGTTTGGAATACTGGAGATAGAAAGTGAGGCATTTCTGCTTTTCCATACATGAAACCCAGGATGGATGAACCTCTGGGGCCAGCAAGTACAATAAGGGTTTTTGGACAGGTACAGTGGAGGTGGGAGTGACGTAAAAGGTAGCTGGTGTCAAGAAGTCCACGAAGAAAAAGAATCTTTTGAAAGCGATATGGTAGAAATTGTACAATACCGTTTGATGTGACTGAAATATGGGATGATGTGATATCTGCATTACCTTCCAAGGAAATGGTGTATGGGGGAGAAAAAAAAAGTGAAGGCATCAGAAAGCCTCAGTCAGGAAGTAATCGTGTTGGGGTTAAATCACAAAGGCTTTGGAGTAAGCTTACAGGGGTTATGTCCTGGTCTCACAGCTTTAATTTTGTAACCACAGTGGTTTTCTTTCTTGTTATGTTATGTAGAATGAGATGATGTCAAGTTGTGAGGATTGAGTTAGTTGAGCTTGTGTTAAAAGCTTTAATACTGCTAACATACAATAGGTACTAAATGATTATTTTGTGAAGAAATGATCAATTGCCACTTCACACACTCCTGGCGTTCTTGTAGTACAGCCCTTTTGCTGGCAAGATTTCTGATCATGAAAGTACCACGGTAATATCTATTTTACTCCCTTACTATAAACCAAGAGTTGGATTTGTTTCTTCCTTAACTATATTTTTAAAATTAATTTATACTCTTAAAAGGCCAAGGGCAAAACTTTACATTCAAGAATAAGCTGGTTGATCAAACAGGGAAAACACAAAGCCCACATGGAAGGAGCACACCAGACTTTGTGATCACACAGCAGAAGACCCCAAACAATCATGTTGATATGGACAATGGGGGTCCAGAGCGGAGACCCAAATCCCATCAGTAGATAACTGAACATCCCCCCCTCACAGAAAGGTCAGAAGAAACGGATGAGTCAGCCACGGGATACTATAGCACCAATGAGACACACCATATTCCTCTAGTTCTTTAAGGCTTTCCCCTAGAATATACCATGCCCCCATGTCTACCTGAAAAATCTGACTAGATCAGAGCATGTGTACAGATACCGATAAGAGCTCTCAACACATGGAATTCAGAGATATAAACCCCTAAGTAACATTAATCGGTATAGAGATATCACAAAAGTAGAGGAATGGTGGGGAGAGAAGGAGAAGAAAGCAGGAATAGATAGCAATGAGCAACAAACACCACCACCACCCCCACTACCACCCTCAGGAGGACAAACAACAGACACATGTTTGAAGGGAAACAGCAGACAGTGCAATATATGAAAACAATAATTTATCAAGGGTTCACGAGGGTGGGAGTGTGGGGGAAGGAGGGGGGGGGAGAGGAGTTGATACCAAGAACTAAGTAGAGAAAAAAAATGTTTTGAAAATAATGATGGGGACATATGTACAAATGTGCTTGATAAAATTGATGTATGCATTGGTATACGAGCCCCAAATAAAACATGCAAAAAAGTTTTAAAGAATAAGTGGCTTAAGTAAAGCTTCTATTACTGGCAAGAACAAATACAGTGGTAGTACATATCTCATGCTTTACAAAGACACCCCCCCAATCAGTACCTGTGTAGACATTAACACATAGGCCTCTGTGTAAACATGTTTTATCAGAAAGCTGTCAGCAGCATTCCACTTTTGATTGCAGTCTGCTAAGTGGTCCACAAGCAGGATCAAATATTACATGTCTCACTTGGGATGAGTCCCAAGGAAGAGAACGACTGGGGAAACCAAATACATTATTTGCATATTTAACAGCATGTCCAATTAACCACTTTGCTGACAGAGATTAATTTGCTATTCATCTTATTCTAGCATATGTTAACGTTTTGACAGTAGACATGAAAAATGACTGATACAGCACATTGCAATCTTGGAAATGTGAAGTGTGGACTTCAAGGAAATGCAGCTTAGTGCAGTGAGGCATGTTTCACGCAGTTCAGGAAGTAATCTAGAAAATGATCAAGTTTGCAGCAGCAAAGGGCTTAACTCTTAATTGAAAGGTTTGCCTTGCAAATCCCCCCACAGACACCTCAGAAGAAAGGCCTGGTGATCTACATCTGAAAGATCAGGCTCAGTATATGACTGAGAAGCACCTGGGGGCAAGACTTTTAGGGTCCAGAGATGAGAAACTGCTCAGAAGGCACAGAGAAACATAAAGGGAGCAAATGATTAACTGAGAACCTGAGAACCGAACGCAAAGCTGTTGCGCACTTCTAAGCAAAACTTCCCAGAAGCACCTACCATAAATGAATCATCTTTCAGCATTATTTCCCCATGCCAAATGGAAACATTATTGGCACTTAAAAGAATATGCACACATAAGATGGCATAGACATGAACTAAAACAATGATTGGATTAACCATGTGGGTAACCCTTTTAGATAACCCTTTTTTTAAAAGGATTAAAAGGAGACATACCATCAGAAACATGGTGAAAGTCAGACTTCCTGCCATCAATGGAATTGCACCTCTTAGCGACCCAACAGAACAGGCAGAGCCAACTCTGTGGGTTTCCAAGACTGTCAATCTCTGACTGTCTTGGAGTAGAAAGTCTCACAGAGCAGCTCAGGATTTTGAACTGCTGATCTTTCAGTTAACAGCCCAAGACATAACTCACTGTGGCGTCAGGGCTCCTTAGAAAAGCGATCCACTTCTTTAAATATGCTGTTTGTGTGTAAGATGAAAGTGCCAACTGGATCATGTGACGGTATAAAGACACGGAGTGCTACTTCTGCCATGACTGTGTTTCCATCGACATCAGAATCCCTCACATTGTGCCTTCCACAGTTTAACTAACCCACGTTTTAGTCTCTGGGGAGAATTTGAGAGTTGCGTGTCAAAGTCATCTTGGTTTTAGGAAGCATCAGAAGTATATTTCTTCAGAAGCGTTCAACCCTGTACATCATCTCGAAAATATGTCATCACCAGATGGTAGCTAATAGACAGGACGGGCCCAACCACATACATAATTACATGCACTTCACATGAATCCAGTGGCACTTCACTCCAAACAAGTGTGCCCATGCAATGCCAAAATCTGTAAATGCCACCCACACTAGAAATGACTCCCTTACTGTTTACTTGAAACTCATGTGGTTTTATAGTTGCTCATTTTCTTTTCTTTATGACTCATTCGTGTGTTTGTGCGCACGCACACACAGACAGCACTTGCCATTTTATAAATTTTGGCAATTTGATACACCTCCCTTCCCCCCCCCCAAAAAAAAGTACAAAAAGCAAACAAAACCACCACTGCTGTCAAGTTGATTCATAACAACCCCCAAGGGATGAGGTGGCACTGTTCTCTAGAGTTTCCAAGGCTGTAAACCTTTACAGAAGCAGACTAGCTCAACTTTCACCTCCTGCAAAGTGGCCAGATATTGACACCGGTGACCTCTCGGTTGGCAGTGGGCTACATAATGAGGACCCACTATCAAAACCTAAAACTTCACTGCCCCAGAGTCGATTTCAAATCAGAGCGCCTCCAAGGAAGTCAAAATTCAAACCCATTGCCATCAATTCCATTCCAACTCGTCATTCCAACTCGTAGGATTGGGTGGAACTCACTTGTGGCTTTCCAAGTATATAACTCTTTGCAGAAGCAGAGAGCCTGATGTTCCCTCTTTAGAGCAGCAGTTGCTTTCACACTGCTGACCTTGCAGCTAGCCCTCAACATGTGGCCATCAGGGTTCGCAGTCACCCTCTAAAAGAGAGCCAAACTGTTCCATCTGAGGCTGTCACAGAACAGATGGCCTCTTCTTTCTGCTGAGGAGGGCCAGAGAGTGTGAGCCTCCGATCTTGTAGCTGGCAGCCCAACAGCAGCCCCTGTGCCCTTGGAGCCTAGTTACACCTTAGCGACATGAGCTACAAGCATATGTTGGACAACCACCAGGTTGTCCTCCTTTCCAAATGCCTGTCTCTAGCTGTTAATTTTCATAGCTACATCCTACACTTCATGCCACTTATTTCATTTGGATGAAAAATATTCACCAAATACATTAACATATCACCAAATCTAGAACCCTGCTCAAAAAAAGTAGGTCGCATTATGTAATCCATGGGAACTGCAGACACCATCATCATCCAAAGTTTACCTACGTTGATTTTGCAAGGAAAGTTGCTACCTGGCCCATAACAAGGCAGGCTGTGGAACTTTACACCTGTGTACCCAAGTGTCTTGACAGTGCACTTGAGAAGTCCCTCATGACACTGGTCTCAGTTTCCAATTTGCAAATACCACGTTATCAAGAGATAAGTGCACTTGATGATCAAAACAAAGTTTGCCTAGGAACCAACATCTTATAGTCCTAAAGTATTGTATGATCATAATAATTATCTGACTAACAATATTCTGTATTAGAGGACAGCACTTCAAGATGAATTAGAACAAAAAATCTCATTTATTAATTCATCTCCTCCTTAGAACTTCTTTTAGGTAAAGTCTATACCATCAGAATGGAGAAATAATTTTCTCATCCATATTCCCTTGAAACCTTGAATAACTGTATGAGTTAGTGAAACTGTCTTTGACTAATTATTTTCTTATTGAAGAAACAGTATTTTGAGAAGTGAATCAAGAGGTGACAATAATGGGACCAGAAATCAGGCCTCCAAAATTCAAATATAGAGTTCTTTCCAAATCTGTTTCTCTTATCATATCATAGTGGGGAAAAAAAAAAACAGAAGCATTATAGTCACTTACTAATTATGTGACCCTCACAAAATCATCACCTCTCTAAATCTGTTCCCTTGTCAGCAACATGATCATCATCAGCACTGCTAGGGATATGATGATCATTAAATAAGACAAATGATATCAATGCACTGTGGGAATGTATACGTATAAAGCTGGGGTTTTTTTGTTACAAAGTTCTGTTGAAAACTTGAGGAAATGCTTTGTTATCTGATCCACATGCAAAGATCTTATACATGGTGAAAAGAAACTATTTGAAAAGGTGATTATCAAGGTCTATGTCAGTGGCCATTCTATACTTATGTAGACCAGAAAGGGTCTGAGTTGAAAAAAGAAGAAGAAGAAGGAAGAGCAGGGAGAGGAAAAGGAGAAGGGGAAAGAAGCAGGAAGTACCATGGTACCTTTTTAAGAGACACTTTTCGGTACTTTTTCTGAGTAATGCATACTAGGCAAGGTAGGCCATGAGTTTGACCCCACACCAGAGTTACTTGGCACGTAACTACCAGTTAGCTTTGTCTTGAGTCTAATTCATAGTGATCCTATAGGAGAAAACAGAGATTCCCCCAAGGGTTTCCAAGGCTGAAGTCTTTGAGGAAGCAGAGTGCCACGTCTTCCCCTGAGGAGCACGTGGCAGGTTTGAACAAAACATTTCAGTTTGCAGACAAGCCCTTCAATAATGGGGCTTCATACATCTAACTAAACCAGATTACATCAATGCTCAGAACAACCTCGTGGCCAAGAACCTAAGAGCAATCTGCAAAATTATCCTTCGGTTCTATATCTCTCCTAAGACAGCTGGAGTAGGAGGATATGAAGAGGTCTTTATTATCAAAGGACTCTTAGAACTCAAATTTGGAAATGACGTTGGATATTTTCTAGTTTTGTTTTGTTTTGTTTGTTTTAGTAAGAATGGAACACAGACAAGAGCCTAAGTGGTGAAACTACATAAAATGTCATATTCAATATTCCTAAGATCACAAAAAAACTAAGTGTGTCTTTCATTAGAAAAGAAACCCACAGTGTAGCGTCAAAGAGACATTTGATGGCTGGTTATGAAAATGGGCCATAAGTAAGAATTCACAGAAGTTGTGACCTTGTGCTTCTGACTCATGACTCATGCCCTGTGCCGCACACACACACACACACACACACACCCACCAAGTAGACCTGCTCCAGAGGGCTTTCAAGGGTGGATATTTCTGGAAGCAGATTGCCAGGCCTTTATTTTGACATTTCTGTGTTGCTGCTGTTATTGTTTTTCATTTCCCAACCTTCTGGTTAGCACACTGTTTGTAATGTCCAGGAAATATACACAGTATAGCAAGGATGGTCTTCTCAAGTCACAAAGATTGAGTCTTCACCCCAATTAATCCCAGTTATTCTCCGCCATGTAAGCACTGGTGGCTAGCAGCAAGGTCCACAGTTCAAAACCACCAGCCACACCTAGACGACTATAAGTTGGAATCAACTCAAAGTCAGTGGGTTGGGGTGTGGTTGGTTTCATCATCTCAAAATAGTTGCCTTTGAGTAGACAGTGTCCAAATAAAGTGCAGATGAACTCACATTCAGCCATTCCCTATGAGTGCAACATAAATCGCACAGAAGACTATGCTGTGAGGAGGAGGAAGACGTGGGAAACACATGTTCTCCTTCCAGCTCTGCGATTAACTTGCTACGCCCTCCTGAGTCCAGTTGACTTAAAATATTTGCATCTCTATCTTTACATCGTTGACATGAGAAGAGTCTACTCCTCAAACATTAAAGCTAGAAGAAAACTGATATTTGAGGAAATACCTAAATTCCAGGGTTCTCCCAATACTAGAACCCATGCCCCCCCCCCAACTTCAAGGTTACTGCTATTTCCACTACACCTCGCTTCTCTTTAAAATCTCTCTCAATATTTTTTTACAGAAACATTTTGAGGAGTCTATCCCATAGGCAGTTTTTAAATCCCTGCCTTCTTAACTGAAATGTAATCCATTTTATTTTCCTCTGATAGGTGGGAAAACATTTTTACTGAGACTAAGTAGTTGAGAAGGTTTACACAATGTAATTAACTGACTGTGGCTAAATTTCCACCAAGATATATTTCTAGAGAATTATCTTCACCAAACCAAATCACCTTAATTATTTAAGTATTGGTGGGCATTTAAATCAGTTCACCTCACCTTAATGTATTTGCAAAGCAAACCTAGTTTCTATTTAAGAATTAAAAGTCTATTTTGTGAGAAGAAATATAGGAACAACTTAGCAGAAGGCAACTGTGCATGAAGCACATTCTAGAGAGTGTTAAAGGACAGGACAGAGTGAGTTCCATAAAGTACAGCGCTTTGAGGTTTTTATCAGATCATTTCTTGTCGAGTCCCAGATGATTGCTACGTATACACAACCTTTCCATCTTCTATATTCCTGCTGAATGGTACCTGTTTCTAAATGCAAGTCTTGTCTATTCCAAGACCCACTCTAATAACAGATGGAATGTTTAAAGCTAACTCGTAAAGTCATCGTGGCTGAGAATTGGCTGTCTTGTCCTCCTCATCACCTCTGCCCCCATGTCCCCTGCCCTGTCAAGGTTCCAGTCTCTGGGGTCCACGCACAGAAGCAAACACACAAAGGCCTCTCATGTGGAGGAAGAGGCGGACTCCTAAGGATGATGATCTCAACATCAGTGATGATCTCAACTTCAGGGTAACAGGAATCACCGAGAGTGCTATGAGTACTTGGATCCTAATTGATTATAAAATCCTTCTGGAAATATTAGCTGGGCAACTTATGCAAACCAGCATCTACGTGGTGCAAATATTTGTCCAAGAAACTAGAGTAAGGAAGTGGTGTGGAGTAGCCAGATCTATTTCTCCAGAGCTGAAAATGTCCTGGGTCACACACATGAATGGATTGATTGCCAGAAAAGCTAGACATTTTGTGCAATACAGTAAGGAATACTGTCATGGGGTTTGCTAACTCTATTTGTTGCTGAAGAAAAGAGCAACTTCTTCTTTCTTAAGAGAACAGAAAAGCAAACAACAACAACAACAAAAATCCAATACCTCTTCAGCAGAATTAATGAAGTGACCTTCTTGACACATTAGGTGGGATCAACCTTTCTCACAGACCTGCAGTCTTTACTACCATGAAAATGCACTCACATGCTAGAAGCAAAATGCTAAGCCACTCTCCCTGAAATGGTTTCTGTTCCAAGACACCAAGCAGTAAGCCGCATGGAGGACTCCCTCCGTTTGTTTTGAAAACTTCTGGGCTCAGGGAACTTCTCTGGGGTCCCTTAGCCATGACTCTAACTCTTCTTTGACTCTGATCAGAGTTTCGGCCTGCCTATGTCTCTGTAGCTAGATGTGGAGAGCAAGATTCTAAAGTACTCCTAGACTCAGGAGTGCACTAGAAGTTTGGGAGGTGGGTTAAAAGTGCTGTGTGCCTAGGAAAGAGGAACGCCATAAATTCAAGGTATGATTATGGTCTTCTAGAACAGTATTGAAATACTTCACCTGTAAACCACTTTCCATTGTTAAATCCATTACCGTTCTCTTCTGGGAGAGCCTTTTCCCCTTTGATAGTGTAAGCTAATCATGGCAGTATAATTTCCGGAGCTCATACTTGTAGGAAGAGAAAGGCTGGCACAAGTGACTCTAGTTCCCTTGGTGGCTTTCCTTTCTTTAGCTCCTGAAATTATTGAGAGGTTCTACACTCATTTTCTGTCTAAGGTGTGCAGAGGTGCTTAGGAAAGCCAGGAGAGGAGGTGGCGCTGTAAGCATTGCACTGACATCATTCTCTATGAGGCACATATGGTCCATCGGGGAGAGCGGTATTGGTTGAACGTCTTGGTCTATTCTGGGTGCTTGCTGACTTGAAGTGGCATTCTTAGTTAAAACCGGGCATGCTTTTTGTCACTTACTGTCTCGCAGTCCTTCGTTTATTCAACTCCAATCCCCCCACTCCATGGACATAGTGCCATTATTTATATTGTTAAGCGTATGCATAGAAAAGAGGGGCCCTGTGGTGTTCTTGAATCCGTTTCTTATTTGCAGAATATGAAATTCTCGTTGTAATCTCTTCGCATGGGTCAGCTCGCACAAAGATGCTCAGGGTAGGCCATCAGCCTGCTCTGCACCCTGAGACTCTCATAAGTGACACCTCATAATACTGCAAATGAAGCATGGCACGACCAGAAAATGAAGAAGAATGAACCTGGAGAATGAACGCCACAGTTTTCAAAACACAGGAGATTCTATTTTATTCCCTCAAACATGCTATACATGGCTTTTCTTTTCCACATTCAAGCATATACATGCCTACCCTATTTTGATAAGAAGGTCTTATGATTTCCAGAAATGCTAGTAGAAGCAAGCCTTCACACTTCTTTGTTCATCTACACATGCACATTTGCTACAGACTTTCATTGTGACCATCATGTTCAGTCGGGAATTTACCATGCTGCCATTCACCTTTGTGAATCCCCCGAGCCTTCCTCTGTAAGGATTGGAGATTCTTTCTATGTGGATTCTTTGTCTAATTAGCTGCATGTTCAGGGAGTTTATTGACCCAATAAATTCAACCTCACCTCTTCTTATTAGGTGACTCTGAAGTCATCACCTTCTTGTCTCAGCTCTCAGCCCTCTGTGCCCCCATCGTCTCCCTATCCATCCACACCCTCAGAGGTTTAGTGCATCCTTAATGTTTCCTGATTGCTTTCTGTCCCAAGTTAATTTCATCTTCTTTTCAAGAGAGGCAAGAGATGAAGAACGGAAAACACACAGGCTTCTTTTGGGGGGTGAGGAGGTGATGGGGGTGAGGAGGTGACTAATGAGGCAAGTTGCTTCTCTGATTAAAAACAACAACAATAACAGTGAATCCCAAAGAGCAACAGCATATATGTGAGGTGGAGAGGATGGGGAGAGTGAAAAAAAATTAAATATATATATATGACAGAATCTCAGAAAGAAAAAGTTCTCTGACCCCAAAGAATACCAACCAGTGTTCACACGCAATTTTTTCCAGTACACTCACTCTTCTTTCTCTTTATCAATGACAGATGTGCCTGATGTTTCATTCACAGGCAGAAAAACTCACTGCACTCTGGAAGGAAATAAATGTTCCCAAAGACCAGCAGACGGCGCCTGTCTGGGGTAGAAGCGGCAATGGTAGGGGTAGGCAGTGCCCTCTCTGCGGCAAGGTACCCTGTGTGTGTTCTCTCCAGATCCCCAGGCTCCCTCCCCTTCAGCCACCTATTGGTCTGGTGAGAGCCAGAACCACGGAGAAGAAGTTAATATTCATATGAGCTTATTAGCCAAGGCTTGTCACTGGTACAATTAAGCGCCCCTACCCCCTGACGTACCCCCATCTGGCTCACCGCACCCACCCACGCTCTGTCTGCCCCTCCTGCGCCCTGGCTCTCCTGCCTCCCACAGGGCGCACACAATTCTGTAAAAAGGCAAGGCGGTGCTTGAAAACGGTGCCCTGTTGAAGGAGGCAGCAAGCTCCGGCAGTAAAGCGACCCTAGTGACAAGAGCAACAAACTCCTACAGTTTCAGAGAAATCTGTCCCGCTTTTATTCGTAGGGAAAATGCCCAGATCTGGGGCTATGACTCTTTCTCTTTCCCGGCCATTCTTATTGGAGAATCCCTGAGAGGAAGCAGAAAAAGGGACAGGGGGCCATTCCTGGGATCCACACACAATAAGGGGCTTCTCTATCCCTGCAATGGGATTGCCAGGGGCCTTCATCTCCCTTCCAGTAGCTTAAGCTTTAGTGTCCCTGGGGGAGGGCCCACCCTAAGGACACAGGAGGGTGCAAAGGTCCCGTTTGAGGATGAAGCTAGAAATAGGAAGCCCTCAGGCCCCGCCACCCCACAACAAGAATGGGATATGAAAAAGTACCCACAACTTTTACTCTATTTCTAAGGAATGGGTTTGTACAGTGGAAAGCGAAAGATTGGAGGTGCATGTTGGGGGGCGGGGGAAGGGGAGAGACTCACCAAAACAGTTCAATTGCTTGTTTGTTGATGACTCGCTTTTGTGTTTTGCTTTTTTTATTTTTTAAGAAAAAATGCAAGGACCCTGACATCATATATTTGGTCCTTCCGGAGTGGAAACTTGCCAAATCCCAAGCCCTGCAGCCTTTTCTTCAGCACCCAGTTCTTTATCAGGGAAGCCAAGGTGAGGGGGCATTGCTTCCCCTCGTCCTCCAGCCAGCCCTCCCAACCTTGAGTCACGTAATCCACCCCACGGGTGGGAAAGTAAGACCACCGCTCTGCCAACCACCTTTGGACAGGATCCGCAGAGATGGGGCCGTGGGTAGCCAAGCCTCTCTCTGCTCCATTTAGAAAATAAATCAGCTCAGTCACCAAGGAAAATGAACGGTAGAACTGGGTGGAGGGGAGTTGGCAGGCAGAGAGGGGAGATGAGGCTTCCAGGGTCCTCAGCCTTGGGGGCGCTCTCTGGAGAGCATGCCCAGGCTACCCCGCTATCCTGCTCAACTAAGGGAAGAGGAGGGGGCAAAAGGCTGGCCTCCTGTTGAGCGCGTCCTGGGACTGCTTCTCCAGCAAGGAGGTCTGGGTAGACTTTGGAGGAAGGCTCCTGCTGGAATCTCTCCAGCCCCCAGCCCTCTGAAGATGGGCAGAAGGTGGGGCAGCGCATTCGGCGCAGACAAAAGGTTCTGCAGAGCCCTCCTCTGTAGGGTGCTGGGGTCCCTCCACAAAGCACGGCGCCCCATCTGGCCACTGAGTGACCTTCGGGCGAGTAACGCCCCCTTCCTGTAGGACCAGCCACCAGACCCGGACGGATCTTTTCATAAGTACCCACGTCTCCCCACCCCACCCCGCCCCGCCCCCGCACCTCGACAAGGAACGCCCCTCCCACCTCCCATCACAAACACCCGCGATGTCTTTCCCTCAGCCCCTTCCCATTGTCTTCAAAGAGCTAAGTGGCTACCACCCAACACACCCAACATACCGAATGCTCCCCTTCCCACGGCCACACTTTCTCTGAGCCTAGGGGACGGGGCGCGGGGTGGCAATGGCGGGTAGGAGGGGGGGGGGTGTCGAGCGAGAGGTAACGCGCGAGAACTTGGCGCCGCAGACCCACCGTGTCCACCTCGCAAGGATGCCGGTGACCTGTAGATTGCAATAGGCACTGAATGATGCTTGCTGCTGCCATGGAAATGGTGGATGTGGTGCGCTCCCAAAGTGGACGCCCCCCACGCCACTCCGAGGAGGCCGCTGAGGGTGAGCGGGACGATCCAGAACAGAACCAGGCGCCCCCCGGCGCCCCCGCCGCCACCGCCCCCGGGCGAGCCCAGCTCGGCGCCGCACCGGAGCATCCTCGGGGCCATGGCGGGGCGCCCGCCGAGGGGCCGCCGCCGCCGCGGGAGGCAAAGTTTGGGGCTCGTGGAGGGCAGAGGGCGCAGGCTGGACGGGCTGCGGGGCCGGCCGCCTCACCGCGCCTGGGCGCCCATCCTCTCGCGCCGTCGGACAGTCTTCTCGAGGTCCTGCAGTCCGCCGTGCCGTGCGCCCCCAAGCATCCGACACATATCCGAGGCGAGGGCGGCTGTCGAGGGCGCGGGTCCGAGATGGCAGTCCCGGGGACCCGGGAGCGCGGAGCCGGCGGCTGCTCGCCGATGCCCAGGGCTCCGGCGCTCCGGAGAGACTCCCAAAGAGTTTGGGGCGAGCGTGCGTGCCGGGGGGTGGGGAGCCGGGCAAGGGTGGCGAGCGCCTCGCCGAGGGTCCTCACTTCGCCAGGCCAGCCGACGGCCGACGAGCCACTAGGTACATCCAGTCAGCATCGCGCGGGGGGGCTGGGGAGGCCACTTCGCCGGCGCGACCTCCTCTCAAGGGAGCAGCAGACCCCACGGCATCGCGACGCCCCTTCCCGCCACGGTGCCCCGGCCGCCCGGTCGGCTCGCGCCAGCCTCCCCGGGGCAGCGCGCGGAGCAGCGGCGCGCATCGCCGGCTCCCGACCCGGCCGCCGGGCGAGGGCTTCCGAGGGTACGGTCCTCCCTTAAGGAAAAAGAAGCCGGGGCCGAGGGGGAGGGGGGGGACGGAAGAAAAGCAAAAGCAGATGAAGAAGTGGAGAAGAGGGAGGGCCTGGGGAGGAGGGGGGAGGAAAAAAAGAAAAAAAGAAAAGAAAGAAAGAGGAAAAAGCACACGCGCTGGCGGAGCGAGCGGCTCTATGCAAATCTGCAGTCTCCAAACAGCAAATCGCTGAAGCTCGGATGCAATGCAGAGGACGAGCCTATGTAACGAGGGAGGCTGCTCGCGCTTCCCACCAAAAGCGCCGCGCCGGGCCGCTCCCGCGCACGCCCCGCGCATCCGAGGAGCACGTGTACCGCGGGGCGGGGAGCACCTACCCAGCTCCTCTCCCTCCCGCGCCAGGTGATCCCGCCGCTGGATTCCCCACAGCCAGACGCCCTTCCCCTACCCCTCCGGTTTAGATGTAACCGCTGTCTTGAGGCTCGCTCACATCTTAAAAGGGACTGCACTGGGCCTTTTCTTTTCTCTCTCTTTTTTTTTAATTGGACCAAACTTGGTCTACCAGGTGTCCAGACCCAATCTGCTGTCTAGGACTTGACACCGTGGATTCATATATCGGTGTGGATGCTCTGTTCATGAACACGTTACTCATCACAGAGAATTCTGAATGCCGCTCAACAGAGAAAGCACACAGAAGCTGCCCAAGGAAAGGAATGAGCAGGCCAAGGTGGAGGAATGCAGTGGACATGGAAAAGGGAAGACTGGGAATACTTGCACAGCAGTGAACTATCTTACGGGTATTTCAGAGTCCCAAAGAGGTCTACAGAAGCAGAGCTATGATGATCGTTTCTCTCCTCTTATCTCATAAGTACTACAGTATCCGAGAACAATATAATTCCTAAATCTACTGCCCCCTCAAAGAGAAAAGGTTTGTACTCAGTGGTAAAACACATGGCATCTTTTACTGTTCTGCGTGTTTGATTCGGCTCAGCCAGCACACATCCAAGAGTATAAAGCGAGTTCATCAAGTGGATTTGGCAAGGAGGGCTGCTGTCACTCTGTGGAGGCTGGCAACTAGAATTGGGGATTAGGATGGAAACACTGGCTGGATTTCCAACAGATGAAAAAGCTGTGCCTTATCTAGTGCCTGGTGTGTGTGTGTGTGTGTGTGTGTGTGTGTGTCGTCTTCTCCTTTTTCCTTCCTCCCTTTCTTCTAATTCTCTCTCCTTTTTTTTCTGTTTAAAAGCCAAGGACCCTAATGGAAAAAGCTCATGAGTTTCTCACAGTCTATATAGCTCTGTATTCCAAAGCTTCATATAATGAAAGACAGTTCTGAGAGATTTTATTTAAACAAACAACCCACTCAATGGCCATTTAGATTTTTTTTATTGCTTTCTTGTCCATTGAAGACTCTAATAAGAGGACTCTGATATAAACCAAATCAAAGTCACAGCTATCAGGTCATTTCTGCCTCATGGTGACCCTATAGGGCGAGGTAGAGCCATGTCAAGGGCTTTCCAAGGCTATTAACTCTTCACAGAAGTAAAAAGCCTCATCTCTCTTCCACCGAGCAACTGTGGTTTGGTTTCAAATGACTGACCTCACACCTAGCTGCTCCACACATAGCCACGTCACCAGGGTTGCCCAACGCTGGCAATTCAACATCTCACATTCCTGTGCAAAGCCTACGTGTCTGTTATAAAAACAAAATCCATCTATATATATCATTTATTGATAAACCTAGGCATGTTAGAGAAGTTGCTACTCTCTAACTTCTAACATCCCACACCTGCTCAAAGACCAGGAGAACACCAGCCTCCAGCTTATACTTTGAACCGATCCTTTGCTTGTCCCCAAGCCACTTGCTTTTCATTGTATTCTTTTTGAATACAAATGTCAATTCACTAGTAAAAGTCGTTCGTGCTCTTCAAATATATGTATCAAGTAGAACTTTTAAAACAAGGAAGAACTTTTAAAACTTTTAGAACAATAGGTTCATACTAAATTCACCATTTCACACAGCTATCAGCAGGGAAGGACAGTGGATTCAGAGAAACCTGTGTATCTCCTTGGCTCTGCCACTGACTTGTTATGTCACATTCATTGCTTACTCTCTTCCAGATCCTCTGTGACTTCCTTAGTAAAATAGTCATGTGCTTTTCTTTCCCAATAAGCCCTCAGGGCAGCAAGGGTGTAACAATATTTTCAGTGTGAGTTCCTTAAATTTCCTCAAGTGATCCCACAATTAAGGCAATATGCATCTCCTCCCAGACATTCAACATATTCAACTTCCTGTGATTGCACCCCTGAGTTCCCGTCTATCCAGAGGACACACTGAAAAGTACTGTGTTCTCCAGTACATTTACAGAGGATGTTAATCTGCCAGTCCTTTTCTGGCTAGACCTGGATTACTGAAGAGTCAAGGCCTCATTTGTACACCCCCTAGTGTCCAATAGATGTAAAGCATAAATGAACATCGCATGATATGTTTGCTAATCTCTTGTTTGCCAAAAAAGGGTGGGATCGGAACTACAGAGAATGGTTAATATGAATTGAAATCTTAGGAACAGAATCATATCAGTGAATGTAGACAATTCCTATCGACCTTCCCAAGAGCATTTTAGAACGAAGAGGTTCCGCTGCCTCTTATCTGAATGGGGTATTGGGAGGAAAAGGTGGAGTAGGAGGGAAAGGATAGATCAAAAATGTAAGTGTGATTGGACTGTCAAAATATAAAGAGAAATACTGATGGCTTGAGTAGAAGAGGACATTGCAGTTGCCCTCATTAGGAAAAGAGCTGGGGCATCTCTGAAGCACTGGGGAAGTTCCTGGAGTGGGTGTTCAGGAGCAGATGCTGCAGTTTCTGTTAGAGATACAAGGAATGATTCTCTGCCCAAAGGGTGGAGAGAAGTCTTGTTAGCAAATGTATGTCCCTTCTTGATGAATCAAATAAAATTGTGCTTCCTCTTTAATGTCCACAATGGTCAGGCCTTGGGGCTTATAATGGCATATTCTAAGGAAGAACCTGACAGTCTGTGGTTAGATGCATAAAGAATTGTTTGGAGGACTGTGAGCATACCTTCCTGAACTGTATGCACACCTTCCTGAGACTATCACTGAGGACACGTGTGGGCAAGAGCAAAAGTGGTGAAGAAAGCTGACGGCACCTGGCTATCAGAAGATATAGCATGTGACGTTTTAAAGACTTGAAGGTAAACAAGTGATCATATAGCTCAGGAGCAACAAAGCCCACCACAGAAGAAGCACACCAGCTTGGGCAACCAGGAAGTACAGAAAGAATCAAGTATCAGGCATCAAGGAACAAAAATCATATCATTTTGTGCCCACCGTCCTGACATGACTGCTGGGGACAAAAGTAGAAAATCCCACAATTAAGGCAATATGCATCTCCTCCCAGGCATTCAACATATTCAACTTCATGTGATTGCACCCTTGAGTTCTCATCTATCCAGAGGACACACTGAAAAGGACAAAGAAGCAGACAGAGTGGAGGAAGCTGATGGCACCCAGCCACCACAAAATAAAGTATCTGGGGTCTTAAAGATTTGAAAGTGAACAAGCAGCCATCTAGTGCAGAAACAGCAAAGCCCACATGGAGGAAGCACACCAGCCTGTGTGATCATGAGGGGTCGAAGGGAGCAAATATCAAGCATCAAGGAACAAGAGTTACATCAATATGCATGAGGGGGAGAGCAGGGTGGGGACCCAAGACCCAAATGCAGGCAATTGGACACGCCCTTACAGGGGAGTCTCAGGGAGGAGAGGTCAGGGAGCAGTGAGGTAGTGATGAAGCATAGAACTTTCCTCTAGTTCCTGAAGGTTTCCTCCCCTCCAAATATCATCGTCCCAATTCTACCTTACAAATCCAGGTGGACTGGAGGAGGTACACTGATAGAGATGGGAACTGGAAACATGGGGAACACAAGACAGATGAGCCCCTCGGGACCAGTGGTAAGAGTGGATTTACCTGATGGATGGAAGGATGGTAGAGTAGAGAAGGAGAACTAATTACAAGGATCTACACATAACCTACCTGGAGGACAGACATTGGAGGAGTGGGAGAGGGGAGATGCCAAGCAGTGTTAGATATGACAAAACAATAATGATCTATAAAATACTGAGTGTTGGTGGGGGAGGGGGGAGCAGGGATTGAGGGGAAAGGATGAGGAGCTGATATCAAGGGCTCAAATGGAAAAGCAGAGATTTGGAGAATGATGACGGCAACAGGCATGTGAAGGTGCTCGACACAGTCTATGTATTTATGTCTTGTGAAAAGTGATGTATGAATCCCCAATAAAATGATTTTTTTTTAAAAAGAACTGGTTGGAGCTCCTAGTGGAGGGGCAACTGCCCACACCTGGGCAAAGAACTCCTTGGGAGAACAATCCTTGGAGGAGCTCATAAGGAGATAAGACTAGATTGTGTCTCCACCTGCCACAATGGAAATGTCTTGTCATTTGTGGGACAAATGTGCATAAAGAAGAATATTGACCTCAGGGGGGCAGGGAATGAGTCCTAGATGAAAAGTTATTTTAATGGAAACTGTGATGGTCATGTGCCTATGTTAATTTCATGATTGAGATGTAGGGGTGGAGTCTAGCCTGCTAACCTGAAGATAGCCAATGTGCGGCCTCATTGAGTAGTCAATGATGCCTCTGTATGGGCATGCCTTTCTCCTGAGACTTCTAGGAAATCTCATGATATTTCCCTTGTGAAGAGGAGAAGCTATTTCCCTTTGTTGGGAGTTAGTCTCAGAGATGATGAATCACAGACAAGACAAGATGGCAGCATCTGAGGAGCCGGAGGAGAAGCCACATGGTTTTGCCTTGATGGAACCAGACCTCTGAAGCTGGAGAGGCCATGTGAATCCCTGCCAGCGATGAGTTGCTTCTGCCACCATTGGATGCTGTTGATGGACCCTGAGCCCTGGAAGAGAGGAGCCATGGGGAAACCCCTGCCAGCACCGGGATTCTGCACCCACTGACCTGTGACTTCATGAGGCGGAAAGAGACATTATAGACTGGTATTGGGCATATGGGCTAATGTGGGACTTATGACTTTGAACTGGACTAGGTTGGGATATTTTCTCAGTGTTCCATTCCTTTTGTATATAAACCATTCTCTTATATCCATAAAAAAAAAGAACTGGTTGGAGGAACTTGGTGTTCACCTGCCTGTATTTCAGCTGAACAGAGTGCTATCAATATGTTCGTCTGGACCCCAGGACAGTCAGTTGCTTCTAGGATGGTCAATTGCTTTCAAAAGGAATTTATGCTGCAGAGCCTCCAGCAAATTTGACCAGAAGCTAGAGATGGGTTCTATTAGCCTTCTGTGAGCAACATCTCCAGTTACTATGTGTTCTGCTGATTCATTTTAATGTGTTGAAACTGGTTACCACTGGTGACATTAGCGGCTTGATATTTGAAATGAATAAAAGTTAAGAAGATAGTCTCCTTGAAAGCCCACACTATACTGCCAGGACTCCTGGTGCAATCTTAGTTAAAGGAAGAGTGGTTATTTTTAAGAATAAAATATTTTATGCTTTCACTAAACAGAGTACATCAATGTAATGCACCCTGGTGGTTCAATGGTGGTTAAGCACTCACCACGATGTAAAATTTGCAAAGCCTGGAAAAACAAGGCAGCCCCCAAGGAGTGCCAGCCTTCTTGGACTTCACTATGCCAGCATTATGATCTCATGGTCAAACCATACGTAAGAGGCATGTGTTGTTACGGATTCCTAAACAACCCTAGACTCTACACTCCAAGAGCTTCTGCACAAGAGCTGCCGCTGACACAGCAGCCGAGATGCTCCAGAAAACCCTTGTTTGCCAGACATTTGAGGGCAAAAGTCGAGCCCAAGTCTGCAATTTCATGGAGTTCCCCCAAGAGTCTATCAGATGTCTTGTGCCTACATTACCAATAAACGTCTATTTCTGTGGCCCTGGATCAGAGTCTTCCAGGCTTCCTATCACGGCTGTCCTGCTGTGAGTTCTTGAGAGAACTCGTAAGGTTCACCTGTCTCTCCACAGTAGTGGTTTAAGAGATTTACCAAAAAGAACCCAGCCATTGTGTTCGGAAGATGACCTCAGGTCAGCTCTCAGTCGGTGGCTTGAAGTGAGTAGAAGGTGGCAGAAGGTGAGTAGCTTGGGTGGGAAGCCACTGGTCAAAAACAGGCAAGGGTTTGAAAGCTGAGCAGTGAGAACAGAGAATTGGAAAGAGTGGATGGGGTTAGGTTTTGTGCCCAAGACAAAGAGTGAAGGCAAATGAGTATGTAGAGAAATGGAAAAGGACAGGGCACTTTAAATTATTTTTTTTCATATCCCCAAATCAACCTCTGTCTCCAGAAACAGAATGGCTGTCACGAAGACACTCGCACCCTTTACATGTTTTTCTTAAGCTTAATTGGAGAAAGCCTTATAGCTCAGTATTAAGCTGTTTAAGTAGAAAAGTAGACAGGAAAATCAGCAGAGGGAGTGGATATTAAAACCCACTGGCAGCACCAAGCTTTTAAAAATTAACAGTGAGGAGCACATCAGTCTTGAATTTTGCATAGCCACTGATGTCAGCATAAGGAAATCAGCAGCCGACCCCACAGGTCCATCTCCCTGGAAGGAAGACACTCGGCAGGGGTGTGCGCCATGAGACCTACTACCATAAACCTTCCAGCTTGTTACCTTTCTGGCTTAACAGAAGTTCCCCAAGGGGTTTCTAAGGAGGCCTGGTGGTGCAAAGGTTACGTGCTGAGCTGCCAACTGAAAAGTGGGTGATTGGAAGGAAGCAGCTGGTCTGCAGGGAAGGATGAGGCAGTGTGTTGCCATCAAGATTTCCAGCTTCGGAAACCCCGGTTTTCTGAGTCAACATCAACTGCACAGGCCACACCACACATGTGTCTGCTCTGTCCTGTAGGGTTGCTGGGTGTCAGAAGGGACTCAACAGCCATACAACAAGGACATGAAGAGAGAGGCAAAAACCAGAGGAAGATCACTGAGAGAGAAAAAGCTACACACTCAAAAATGTATGGCCCAGGGCAAAAGTATTCCTGGAGGGTTTCTAGTGTAGCTTCTTCACTATTCATTTACATGGTACACTTGATGCTCAGAGAAGGGACACCGATGAGAAAAAGAAAGTGTTCCAATGAGGTATCTACGAATGAGGACCTATGATAAAGAAACTCCATCTAGAATCCTGTAAAGGGATGAGTTTGGCCAATTTGGCCATCCCCTCAACCTAAGCCCACTGCGATCAAGCCATTTTCAAACCATATTGACTGCATAGCACAGTGGAGTTGACCCTGCAGGTTTCCAAAGTTGTAACTCTTTATAAGAGCAGAAAGCCTGGTCTTCTGCTTTCGAACAATTGACCTGGCAGCTAGCAGCCCAATGTGGAAAGCATTTTGCCAACAGGGTGTTTTAGCTCTTGCTTAGAGCCCCCCCCCCCATATAGCTATCAGAAGGAAGAAGGGATGGGTAAGGGGCCAAGAGTCCCTGTATCATTTGAACAAATAAATATGCCTCTGCTAACTAGAAGATTGGAGGTTCACACTCTGCCCTGGGGTGTCTACGATTTTGAAACAAAAAAAAAGTACTTGAAAAACGTATGAGACACAGTCCTACTTGAACACATAAGGATTCTCCATGAATTGGAGGCAACTACACAGGCATTTCAATTCACCCACATTCAATGACAGCCTGGAGATTCAGGCTGACCTGTGAGAGATGACTGGATTTGTTCAATCAAGATACGTTGTAGTTGGGGCTGAAGTCTTTTGTGACCTCTCCTCTCCTGCCCTACTTGGTTTGTTTCAACTAAACTGCATAGTGGATGTATTACTCCAGAGACTCATGATTTTTTAAAATTTTGATGGTCTCATAATGTAGTGAAAGGGCATGTTGCCCTGAGGTCGGATCTTGAGTTTTTATCAATATTCTGCATGGCTGGGACAGGCATTCCATGGTTTCCTCATCTTGTAAAATGTTCCTCATCTTGTAAAACACATTAGGTTGTAGATGGTGGATTTTGAGACAATTTCTAGATCATAGTATACACTCAAGAAATATATTATCATCATTTCCTCAAGTGCACATATCCGGGGGTTAAAAACAGATGGCCAATTGTGAATTAGCTGAAGCAAATTCAGGTTGTCGTTAACTATTGCCACCTCCCTTTCTCCAAGTCAGTCTTTGTTTCTCGGTATCTGTGGTTCTCACACTGTTGTGTGCATGCGAATCACTAGACAGCCTTGTTAGATGGTAGGTTTCTGTGTTTCTGATCTTTTTCATCTGGGCTGGGAACTGATGATTTGCATGATCTCAGTGGACTACATTTTGAGAACCACTGCTCTGTCTGCATGTCAAAGCCCTTGACAAAGCTTATATCAACCAACACATGGAGAGCTTTCCCTTTAAGCTTCTTATCATTTCAGACAATCCTATAACACAGGGGAGTCCAAGTTTACCCTAAGCAAAATCTGAGAGCAGTACTGCTCCTTGATCCCCTAAGAGATGTTTGAACGACTTCAGGATGTCTGCCATACAAACCTAGCTGGCCTCGTCATACACTGTGTAACTATAAATGCCTCTGCTCAGAAGAAACACAGAACTGTCTTTTTTCCTTCCTTCTGTTTCACGTCGGAGCTGCTCTTCAGTTCGCATAGCTAGTTGCTTGGGGCAAGAATTCAGGCACCACCATAGAGTTCAGTTGTTTATCTCCTCATGTAAGAACCCTTGGGAGATGATTTAAATTTGGTTTGTCCACCTGTTAAGAGGGGTTAATGTGGGCTGAGCCCCGGTGGCATAGTGGTTGTGTGCGGGTCTGCAGCCCACTGGGATGGAGGTTCAATTTCAGCAGCGGCTCCACAGGAGCAAAGGCTGGGCCTCCTACTCCCACCACCAGAGGACAGTGATGCCCCCCCAAAAAACAACAAAAAAAGAGGGGTTGATGACTACAGCTAGCCTCTGTGCTATTGGAATGATTGTATGAATTGGAGCTGACATACGCATAGCACTTAGTTTAGATCCTGGTGCCGAGTATTTGTTTGTTTATATTATTCCTCCCCCCCCCACACACACACACACCCCACTTCTTTACTGGAGGGAGAAAAGGAATCAGAACTAATACAGTGCTCATTTCCAAACACGGGCCATCCAAATAGTCAGTCATCATAAAACAAGCCGGACGTCTTTCCCACAGCCTGGCAGGTGAGCCCTCCAGTGTAACTAGCAGCAGCAGGAAAGAGGGAGGTCAGAAACTGACAACGTGTAATCTTTCTGCATGTCTCATGTGCACAGTCTATCCTATATATCCTTCAAGGTCAGAACAGAGGAAAGATCTCATATTACAGGAAATAGAAGTAGAACTGTATGGACAACTATAAGGTGAGTTAGGGGTGATAGTAAAACCCATAATTTGCTAGGAAAGTACCTAGCAAATCCATATATTCAAAGTAGGAGTTAGCAATCACACACATACCTAGGGTTTCATTTTCTGACACCCAACCACTTAAAGCACAAATCAGCTCCACCTGTCTTTATAGAGACATGTTTTGGCTCATGTACTACCATTTGAACATAATGAAAAGTATTTAATCATGCAACCGAATTGAACTGAATCTCTTAGTGGGGTTTGTCTGAGATCTATAATCTAGCCTCCATTCACTTCAGAAAAAAAAAATGGATTCACATTAGGTCAGAGTGATTTTTTTTATGCCTAGTGGTCTGAATCTTCCACTTAAAACAGTCTGCTTTCCAGGTAATTCTTCAGACCTTCCAAATGCACCTCCACCCTGCCTTTCTCAGTTTGTCCTGAGCTCAATTTCCCCACAAAGCGCCCCAGGGCTTCTGCCACAATAATTTCTCATTTCGCCCCAAACACACTCTAAGCTTTCTTCCTCTTTGCTTGTGTACCTGCAATCAACCCTTTAAAGGGTGCCTTTTCCTCCTCTCTCTTTCTGTATTCATATCCATTCACTCTCCAACCAAGTTCTACACTTACATCTCTGCTGGATACTTCCCTTAAGTCTGGCAGTCGTTTACCATCCTCTAGAGTACAGACCTGGAAAAATACCAAGGACATGTCATAGTGGACTCATTCTGATCACACGGAATGGATGAAGGGTTAAAGATAATAGTAAAATCCCTCTCCATGCTTTAACATTTAAAGTAACCAAACCAGCAAGGGAAAGGCATTCTCTTCAATCTGTCAGTGGAGATTTTTAGCATGTGCAGATGATTGAAATTGGGTTTCAATTGAAATACTCAATCAATAAATGATAATGAAATTCACTGCTACATTATTCTTCCACCACAACCACCAGCCACTACCATCAAGTCCATTCTGACTCAAAGAGCCCCATGTCTGGTGTCAAAAGCTGTGGCTCTTCATGAGGGTAGATAGCCCCAACTTTTTTGAGAGGAGCTGCAGTAGATTTGAACATATGATCTTGGAGCTCACAATCCACCATTTAACCCCACAGCACCACCAATGCTCCTCGGTATGGTCCTACTCATCAAAAGTAAGCAAAGATGTTGGCTGTCAAGTGGAAGTGAAGAGTAAATATTTATAGCCAATTTCCATCAGAAAATACTGACGTGATCTTAACTATAACCATTCACATGGCATCACCATGAAAACACTTGTAATCCATTATATTTGTTTTGCAATGGACCGGGGAGGATTAAGCTATAGATGTTAAAGACTTTATCAGTTTTCTCTTTTGTTTGCTTTTTAAACTGTCTCTTCCTTTTGTGAAAGAATTTCTTTCCCCCACCCAGGTTTTCTCCATTGTCTTATGGAGATGATGCCCCCTGAAGAACTGTGTGTTTATCTTGACAGGTGTTAGTAGATCTTCAGACCTCTGTGGAATTGTTCCTGGTTGTGCCGAGGTACAGAAGAGAACATTACGCCGGCAAACTAATGAATTTACCTTTATTGCATTCTAAATAAAATAAACCACGCAGCGAGTGGAATTAATCTACTAATGTCTTCCTAATGAAGCTTTCATTAGGCATATGGTGTGGTCTTCATTATTTAACACATGATTGGTATTAAAGCAAAGCATCTCTGATGATTTCTAAAATGCATACCTGATGATTGTCTCTTGTATTATTTTCTAATAGACCCTCAGATTGCTTTAGGCACCTATTCAAAAGTATATGTGAAACCTGTATCATGTTAAAAGAACATTTTTATCCAAACCAAGGGGGGGAACCCTCATCTTCCACTTGTCTATAATTTAAACAGGATTTAAATCATAATTTAAACTGGATTTGTTGACCTCATTTTGAAGGGAAAGGGAAGCTTTTACTGTTCTGTGCTGGGCAGAGGACTTAAGGTGGTTCTGTGGGCTGCTAACTGCAAGACTGGAAGTTCAAACTCACCAGCTTCTCCCCAAGAGGAGGATGACGTTCTCTCGAAGCTTCACAGTCTGGGAAATGCTATGTAGGGTCACCATGCGTTCAAATTTACTCAGTAGGTATACTATAAATTTTCATTCATTAATAAAATTTAGTAGATTCTTTCAGATTAGAACTTTTTAAAATGAGCTCCAATTAGCAGTTGCTTGTTTTAAAGACATGCTACTTTTTTAGCATAGTAAACACAGCTCAAAATATGCTAAGAACTGTATGATTTAATGAACAATGGAAGATTGATGGCAAACAAGCAAAATCAGTTCACTTCTTGTTGGCAATAGTTTGATTTACCATGTTTCACAGAAAAAAAAATTCAAAGCATCTCAAAAGTAAGGCTGTTTTCTTCAGAAAATTATCTGGGGTTGGGTTTTATTTCTTTATTTTTTAGCTGTGCTTTCCCATTCCATCGAACCTTTACAGTGGCACCTACTAAAGTAACACTATGTCAGACCTGCATGTCTCTACTCTGTCAAATGCTTAATTTCTCATTTCAGATTCCCATTTAAATTCTCTCCTATTTTAGTATAATCACACTTGTCCAATTGAGACTGGGAGATCTTATCAACAGTGCAATTTACTATTATTATTTAAATGTTATCCATTTAGGTTATGATTTACTTCTAAACTTCAAAGAGACAAGAAAACAGACATGGTAAAAGGAGAAGAGAGGTGTGTTCCTTCTTTTTCAGGGGTGGCAGCCGGAAACAGTATGAAAGCCATGGATCTTGAAGAAAAGCAATTTCCTACCTGAAGGATTAGACAGTACCCTCTTTTGTATGGCTAAATCAAAGTTTTAGTTTTGAGGTTGTTTTTTTTTCTTAGGTAATGCTTACTCCTTCCATTTGCATAAATAATTTATAGAGAAGCTTCAAAAGACCTCCCCCAAACAGATAGCCCCTCAGCCAATCAATATAAGAAATTTAAAAAGAAAAATGTCATTATATTGCACTGCTTTTGACCAAGCTTTTACACGCAAGGAGGAAAAAAAGAACTGCAAGAGAAGCTGAAGGTAATTAGCTTGACACAGAAGCATTTAAGTTTATACATCAGCCTTTTTTTCTTTAGGACGCATATATAGGAGGTTCTTATTTGAAGCTGAATTTATTTGCTAGCATTAGAAAATTGGAAACTATGTAACTTTCAGCTAATGTTTGCTTTACCTTTTAGATTCATGACAATATTAGCCACTGCTGATCAGCTGGCAATAAATTCAGGTTGGTGAAAATATGCAGTGGAGAAATTGTGTTCTGCCTAGCATGTGGAAATCTTAATCAGCTTAAATGCACTTACTTTCAATGAGGAGTAAAACGTACTCTTAAACAATAAAGGCAAATAATAGCTACATGCATAAAAATGTGAGGAAAGACAATTATGAGACTGTATGCACAGTTGATTTTTGTAAGGTTTATTGAATATACTGTATGGGTCGTGTTTAAGGAAGTTGTCCATTTTATGTGCTGAAATCTGGCATGTTATATAATTTTAGTTATAGGACAAAAGTCCAATAGGCAAATGGTGGGGTTGTGACAAAAACCTTAGAATTTATTTCATGTTACTCCACTATTGCCCAGTTTTGACTCAAGAACTCTCCCAGGCCTTACTTTTCTCAGTTACCTGAGGTATACTTGGTGGACAAGTGCCAGTTTCCAAATAGAATGATAATTTCCATTCATTGCTGTTGTTTGTCAAAATACAGAGATTATTAAAGTCTTTTAGCTTTAGTATTTTAATTTTTAAGGGGCATCAGGAGCAAGAAGACAGGTATGTTAATAAAGCAGACATTTCATATTTCACATAAAACTGGATTAATGCTTTCTAAATCAGGTGCAACAATATGCTATATAAGCTAAGAAATTATTTGTGAATTTTAAAGAGATTGTGCTGGGTTCAATATTGTCTCAAATCCTCATCCCTCTGGCACCTGAGAATTCGTTCTTATTTGGAAAAAAATGACACATGCCTTCTCGTAGCATGACTTGAGGCTTGCATCCCCTAGAACTCTGAAATAGAGTCCTATTTTTCTAGGCCGCCGAGTTTATTGTATTTTGTTAAATATGTCCTAGGAATCTAATAAGGAGAGAAAAGAGCTGTGTATAGTAGCCGAGTAATAATAGCACTTAGCTACAAGGGAGCTGAAAAATATCTGACTATTCCGATCAACGAAGCTTCAAAGAGAGCTAAAGTGATTTGGGGTGGTATAAAAAGAAGGATTTGGAGAATTGAGCAATGTTATTTTGAACTAACCTAATTTTTCAATACAATAATACAATAGTGGTGTGAGTGAAGTGAGAGCCCACCGAATTTCCTAATCTGGCTACAAACAACCACAGTTAAGAGTTGGATTTGTTTACTCCAGTCCATATATATCCTAAGGACAGAAGAGCCACAATATGGATGGATATATGCACACCTACATTCATCACAGCACCATCCACAACAAGGAAAATATAGAAACAAGCTATCCATCAAGGGAATAATGGATAGGCTTTGATACAGACACACAATGGAATACTAGGCAGCTATAAAAAATAATGAAGAATTTGTGCAATACTTCATAGCATGGATGGAGCTTGAGGACAGCATGCTCAGTGAAATTAGCCAAGCACAAAAGCACAAATATTGTATGAAATCACTCTTATAAAAAGTCACAAGGAGGCTTTCACACTAAGAGAAACAGACATCGATGGTCACCAGGAGTGGGTGGGAAAGGATGAAAGGGAAATCACAGACTAGCAGGTAGGCAGGTGTTAACTTGGGTGAAGGGGAAGACACTAGTCAATAAAAGCGAGATGGGCAAAAAATTATGGGAACAGGTCAAGACAGTGGGAGATTAGATAGCTATTTGACTGTGAAGTGATGGATGATCTGCTTTATAAACCTTCACCTCACTCACAATGAAAAAGGCCTTTTGTTGTTTGATTATTAGTTTTGTTTTTGTTTTGTTTTGTTTTTGAGGGGGCATCACGGCTCTCCAGCGGTGGGAGTAGGAGACCCAGCCCCACTGCTGGAAGTGAACCTCCGTCCCAGTGGGCCGCAGTTCCGCGCACAACCACTACGCCACCGGGGCTCAGTCCGATTGTTCGTTTGTTTTTTAAAGAGAGTTGGATGCTTATAGGTCAAAGAATAGAAAATATGAGATGTTTTCCAGATGAAAAAAGGTACAATTTGTAGAAAGATTCAACTCTAAACGAAGAGCCCAATAGTTTCCCATGCTTTCATTGAAGTGGCTACATAGAAATATCAAAATCTATTTTTAAAAATCAGCGTGGCTGAATTGCCGTATTTTCAAACAGACGAATCCTTGGTTCACTAAATCTAGCAATCACTTTAGAATGGTTACTGTAACAGTTTCGTATTCCATACCTTTTCTGTGCTCACCCTACCAGAAGAGAACCAATCTGGGGGAGGGTGTACGGCCTGACAATTTGTCCCAGGATTTGGGTTCCCAAACTCCATTTTAGTCAGGGTAACTTGTAACCCAGTTAAACTCCAAGAAAATGCACATGAAAGTAGTTGGAAGTACATTTAAACACAACAGGGAAGGCCTGTCCAATGAACCCTTCTGCCTCACAACCACATTGCAACTATATTCGTCCAACTATCCTGTTTTTTATGTAGATTAGATGGGGGTGGTCACATTCATCCGTCAAAACCATAAGAATGGAGAAGAGGAATGCAGAGGGCATCTTCTAAGCTCCCAATGTCTTCCTAAAGCAGTACGCATGAGTCATGTTTAAGGAAGTTGCCCTTTTTATGTGCAGAAATCTGGCATGCCATGTAATTTTAGTTATAAGACAAAGTCCTATAAGTAAATGGTAGGGTTGTGACAAAACCTTAGAATTTATTTCACGTTACTCCACTATTGTCAGTTTTAGCTCAAGAACTCTGCCAAGCCTTACTTTTCTCAGATACCTGAGGTACACTTGGTGGACAAGTGCCAGTTTCTAAACAGAATGATAATTTCCATTCATTATTGTTGTTTGTCAAAATACAGAGACTATTAAAGTCTTTTAGCTTTAATATTTTAATTGTTAAAGAGGCATCTGCTTGGGGGAAGCAAAAATTCATACCTGAAGGACAGACCCAATTACTGAGAAAAATGATCACTTGGATAAGTCAACTACCTGAGACTTCTGAGCTTCTTTAGGACCCACTCATCTTTAAGGAAAATGTGCAACTTGCTGCACCACAATTATGATCTTAAAGAGACCTCCATGAGGTGTGTTCATTAAAAAGAATGTAACTGTCTTTGATGCAAAGGAAGAATAGCTTTCGGTACAAAGCTATCCAAATTCCTTGAAAATATAAAAATATCCTGGGGTCAAGAGACATGCCAAGAAAGGTAGGATCTCCCTGGGCACGCTGTATAAATGGGAGAGAATAGTCCATTTCCTTGAGATGTGGGATGGGAGTCTGTAGATGACACATAGCTCACTAGGGGATTCTCTGAAGTAAGGTAGGCATATCAAGAATATGCGTATTCACAGAGAATTCACACAAGTGTGGGGAGATTCATCAAACTGTCTTCAATTATCTACCAACAAGTAGGTATCAGGCCCACGATGGCAGCACCGATATCAGGTACCGGGTTTTTCTAGAAAGAAGGAAACCCTGAGGGTTTGGGTGCAAGTTGAAGAAACCTGTATTCGGATGCACTATTCTCCTTAACCTGCAGTATAAGTGGACCAAGGCCAATCCTCACCCAAAGTCCATGGCACGAGGATATGTACCTTGAAACTGCATGCTACCGGAATTGAGCTGAAGCTGAGCAAGTATCCTTCCCTTGGCTAACATGATTTTCCACTCAGAGCAGCAGGGTGCATGACTCAGACATGCTTATTGACCAGGTGCTTGCTACCAATTTGGCAAATGCTCTTCATGAAGTTTTCAAGAAACAGATATTGATTCCAGTAATTCCCTTGCATTTAATATTCTGTCATTCTGCAAGGCCACTATTAACTTTGATGAACGCATGCAATTACCTGTCTAAAGAGTTTCAATTGCCCTAACTCTTGGGTACCACACCATGATTAAATGCATGTGAGCAACAAGTTGTTGACTTGGGCAGCCAGAAAACCACTGCGGGATAAGATCAATAGTTATATCGCTTACTAAAGCATGTCTTTGTCATTGCTTCTTACAGTCCTCAAGGGTCTAGATAAATATTTAAAGCTGGACTTTGTTCTTTCTTCTGTGCACACGTGGGCCATACAAGTGAAAAGGAAAATTACCGGGAAGATTCCCGAGGAAACAGTTAGAAGGAAAGACTGTTTAAATCATTGTAGTGCTCATAAAACACAGTTGCAACTGGCAGGGCATCTTCATCATTGAAATCCCGCGTGCTTCAGAGCAAGTAAAGTTAGCCAGGATAAATGTGAAATCCTGGATGTCTGTTTACGAAAATCAGTTGGAGAAGCACAGGAAGAGCACCTGCTTCTGTTGCCATTGGAGGAAACAACAGCCAGTAGTATTTCATTGAATAAAAATGGAATAATGGCATTGGCTTGAGATAGCCATTTAAACATACTACAGTCTAGCTCATGGATTTATTTTTTTCCAGATTTTTAAATATGGAATATGATTTGCCATGCTCGGTGCCCCACTTTAAAAAATACATCGTCCATCAGGAGAGTGCGCAGATGGCAATACAAGTTAAATTCTGCCTGGATATGGTCGGAGATGACATCTCTTGTGATACGTTGGCTCTGACTTATGGTGGCCCTACATCCAATAAAATGATATCATCCTTGGACCTGCTTCATTTTGTGTCAGTATACTGGTGATGTCCTTCAATACTTGAGGCATTTTCAGGGAGAGTGCTCACGTTGGAAGGCCCTCGAGATATGATGGGGAGAGCTGCCTCCTCCGAGTCCCTCCACGTGGACTTGTTCACAAAGCTAGAGGTGAAGTACAGGTCTCAGACCCTTCACTGGCTGCTGAGACATGACTCCAAGGGCACCAGTATGAATCTAGGAAAATTAGAAATCATCAAGAATGAAATTGAACCTTTAACCACCGATGTTCTAGGCATTAGTGAGCTAAAAAAAGACTGGTCTTGGGCAGTTCAAGCCAGACAATCATATGGTTTACAATGCCAGTGAGAGAATTAAAGAGCACTGCTGTTAAAATTCATAATTAAAAAAACAAACACTTCAAGAACTAACTTGGAGTTACAATGCTTTCTGTTGTCAGATAAAAATTTATGTGTGTATGTGTCTATAAGGAAACTCAGTTAATTCACCTACTAATTAAATTTATACATTCACCACTGAAGTTACTGATGAAGGAATTGAAGAATCTACCAATGTTTTCAGCATGCAATTGATCCGACATGCATTAATCATTAGAATGGGAAAGTTAGAAACAAAGACGAAAGAACAGTAGATGGGAAATATGACCTTGCTGACAAAAAGGAAACTGGAAATCACATGATAGAATCTTGCAAGACCAATGATTTCTTCATTGCAAATATCTTTTTTTCCCCAACAACATAAATGGCAATGGTATAACGGGCCTCACTGGACAGAAAACACAGGCATCAAATCGACTACATTTGCAGCAAGAAACAATGAAAAAGCTCAATATTTTCAACCAAATTGAGGCCAGGGGTAACTGTGGACAAGACTATCAAATGCTAATGCATGAGTTCAGAGTGAAGTTGAAGAAAACAAAAACAAATCCAAGAGAGTAAAAAATAAGACCTTGAGTTTATCAACCTGACTTATGAGAGCATCTTAAGAACAGGTTCGGGACCTTACAAACGAAGAACAGATCACCCAATGAGCTGTCCATTCTATGTCCATTCATAAGTTTAAGAAGTGTTATACCGGGCTAAGGCCCGGTGGTGTAGTGTTTGAGTGTGGGACTGTGGCCCATGGGCTTGGCGGCTCAAATCCAGCAGCAGCACTCCGTGAGCAAGGCTGGGTAGCTCCTACAACTACCAGAGGGCAGTGATGCTAAAAAAAAAAAAAAAGAAGTTTATACCAGGGATACATATAGCAGCCAACCAAGTAAGGGTGGGGGGGGTAGACATGGGGTGTCACAGTCACCTAATCTGGTGTCAATTTGAGGAGTAAGAGTGTATGGGCAGGGTCTAACCCTTCTCTTGAGAATTCAGGGAAATCTGGGAATTCCTTCTTGGAGGTGGGGACACTGGCTCTCTTGGTTCACTCCCTTGGAGACACTCAACTGATAAGGCTGCCTTCCTGTGAGACGTCTCTGAGGAGACGTCACATGGACCCACCCTGATGCAGCCCTCGGTGCTGAGGAACCATGGGGAGACCCCTGCCAGCGCTGAGATGCTTCTACCGCCACTGGAAACACAAGACTCTGCACCCACTGACCTATGATTGTTCTGGTGTCATTTGCATGTGCTTAATGAGTCTGAAGAGGACTTATGAATTGGTTTAGGGCATATGGGCTAATATGGTACTTATGACTTTGGACTGGACTGGGATGGGATGTTTTCTCAATGTTCAATTGCTCTTGTGTTTAAACCTCTTCCTTATACACATGAGTGTCTATAGATGTGTTTCTCTAGTCTACCCAGACTAGCACATGGGCTGTGGAGGGAGTGGAGCACCAACCTACCCAAGGGGAGGGTATTGTTTACATCTCCACAGGAGAGGGAGAGAGAGACCAGACTTCAAACTGAAGTGCCAAGATTCAATACAACATACTGGCATGTACCAGGGAAAGAGGGGAGAGTTCTGTGGGGCCAGCCCCAATCCCAAGTATGTGGACACCCCACTTTCCTCTCACAAAAATGCACTTCAGAGGACAGAATTGGAGCTAAAACTTGGGGAGAGGGGTGTGGTGGATTAGAGCACATGGAGAGGGAGGAGAGGACATCTTGTCCACCAAGTCCTGAGGACAGTAGAAAATCCTGCTAGAAGCAGACAATGCACAGAGAAGAACACAGGGCTGGCCCCATGATTAGACACAATGTCCATCATTAAATCTTAGTGCAGTGGAGGGCAACATGGGTGACACAGTGTGCATAACCTGTCCCCATCACGCTGGGGTGGATCACTAAAAACATGGCAACAGAGCAGGAAGGTGATGGCAGGGGATACCAAAAATAGACTTTGGAGCCAGAGTGTTGTGGCACTCTATCAGACACAACTAGAAAATACTTGCAAAGGCCAACAGACTTTGAACTACTTATAGGCTTTTCCATTTTTATCAGTGGCATTCTTTTTGCTATTGCTATTTTGGTTCGGGTCATTGTTATTGTTTTGTTGGCTTTGATTTCCTTCGTTATTTTATTTGGGTTTGTCTGGTTTTTGCACTAAGTAATGTATCATCATGTCTCTCTAGATAAGATAGGCGGGATAAATAATTTGAAGATGAAAAGAATGGGAGCAATGGTCTTAGGAGCAGATGGGAGAACGGGGAGGTAGGAGAAAGAAAGAGGAGGTGGGGCCAAACCCAGGGAGAGGGGGGACAACAAGTGAACTAAAATCAATGAAAAAAAGGGCACAGGATGCCTACTTGGGCTTAATCCAGGGCAATGTAGCAGCGAGGAATTACTAAACCCGAATGAAGGCCAAACATGATGGTGGGATAAGAGAAAAGTAAAAGGAAATAGAGGAAAGAATCAGGAGGCAAAGGACATGTATACAAGTCAAAATACAGGCAGGTATATATATATATATATATATATATATATATATATATGTGTGTGTGTGTGTGTGTGTATGTGTGTGTGTGTGTACATGGTATATATATAAGGGGAATAGAACAATATACTTATATCTATATATTAAGAATTAAGGTTGGAGATAAACATTGGGTCTCTCCTCAAGTACTCCTTCAACACAAGAACATTTTGTTCTAACAATCCAGTATTTCTTCCTGACACAATTGCTGAAGACAAAAAGTCTGCATAAGCAGATGTGGTATAGAAAGCTGATGGTGCCTGACTACCAAAATATATAGCATCTGGGATCTTAAAGGTTTGAAGAGAAACAAGTGAACATCTAGCTGAGAAGTAACAAAGCCCACACGGAAGACACCCACCAGCCTGTGTGATCATTAGGTATTGCTGGGATCAGGTATTAGGCATCTAAGACCCAGAATAAAATCATACATAATGTGAATGAGGGGGGGAGTTGGAGTGGAGACTCAATGCTCACCTGTAGACAATTGGACATTCCCTCATAAGGGGTCACAGGGAAGAAACAAGCCAGCCAGGGAACAGTAGAGCACTGTTGAAACACAATATCCCTCTTGTTTTTGATGCTTCCTTCCCCTCACTATCATGACCTCAATTCTACCTTACAAATCAGACTAAACCAGAACATGCACACTGCTATAGATAAGAGCCCCAAACACAGGGGATCCAGGATAGATAAAACCCTCAGGGCAAACAAAGAGAGTAGAGACACCAGGAGAATTAGAGGAGAGTGGGGGAGAAAAGACGAATTGATCACACGGATCAAGGAGAACTCCCTCCCAGGGGGATGAACAATAGAATCGTGAGTGTGGGGCAACAGAGGATGATGTAAGATTTGGGAAAAAAAATTATCTATAATCTCTCAAGGGCCCCTGAGGGAGGGAGGGCAGGCAAAGGAGGAAAGGGGAAGAAATGGGAGCTGCTATCAGGAGCTCAAGTGGGAAGAGAAGGCTTTGAATATGATGATGGCGGCATATGCACAAAGGTGCTTGACACATTAGATGAATGTATGAATTCTGAGAAGAGCTGTAAGACCTTTCCAAAAAAAATACAGAAACATTTTTTTAATCAATTCTCTTGTGAGACTTAAAATCTTATTTTTTGCAAGCCAAATCACATGGCTAGAACTCACAGAAAGTTAAACAGTCTTCCCCTCCCAAATCAGTAGGCCAAAATAAATTTGAATGGGATGTTGTTATTTGTATTCTAAATTATGATAGAATTGATGCCTGGCTAGTTTGTGTGCTTTCAATCTGGGCATGTAACCAGTTCCTGCTGTTCTTTTTTTTTTTAATGCCTAACTGTAGTTCCCCTGGACAACATTTCCTATGGTCTCAAATATGCACATTCTCTGAAGTAAACCACCATCTCTACAGCAGGTGAGACTACAACAAACCCTGGCAAAAGCTCCCAGAGGGGTTGCTACTTAAAGTGGCACCGCCATAGCCCTTCCAGGGCATTTTGTGATCTCTGACTCTTCCAAAATGTCTAGAAGCCAGTCATGGCCATCACCTCTTAGTGTTCGGTGGATAGAGACAGAAAAATTTAAGCTCACAACCCAACTGGGTGGATGTCCTAATGTAAGCTAAGAAAATCAGAGAATGCGGATAAAATCTCATAATGAGTACATCTATCAATGAATGGATTCTGACACATGGTGGCCCCCTGTGTAACCAAGTGGAACTGCTCCATGGCATGGGGGGTCTGTGATTTTCATGGAAGTGGATCACCAGGGCTTTTCCCAAGGCTTTTCCAATGGGTGGATTTGAATCGATAAATTTCCAGCCCGTAGCTGAGTGTTTAACAAGTTGCTTCATTGAAGAACTACTGAAGATCGCCATGTCTCTTCATAATAAGTTATGTATTCTCTTTCTACTCCTTTCATAAAGATCACCTTGTCGACTGCCCGACAGTCCTCTCTTACTTTCTGTGCTATTCATTTGACATAATTTCAGTCAGCATGAATTGTTCTTCCAGATCTGTAAGTGCAGACATGGCCTCTACAACTATTTTCCACATTAAGGGAGGAGAGTCTCTGTTTCATAGGCTGCATTTTTTTTAAATTAAAGGCAGTCTGTCAATACTTGCAGTACTCTCCCAGAAAGTGAAATGATGATTTACCAATGCAAAACACCCCACACTGACTGAATTTCTGGGCTGTACGCACAAGAGAATGCATGGCATGGTCCGGACAAACAGTTGCCAGTCTGAAGGCACATGCAGAACAGCTGTCCCTCAGAGCTGCGTCGTTTCCTGCTCTGTTCAGCTGATGCTTTCTGGAAGGTCCAGTTGTATTTATTACAAAGAGATGGAGATTCACTCATGATGTCCTTTCTCTGCCACTGTACAATATTGCCTTGAGGAGGAGTGTCCTGCTTGAATTTCCCCCTCAAACAAAGGCTTCCCTTTTTCCTGTAGTACTAAAACCCTCTGCTAGGTACTTAATTTCAACTCATAGTGACAGACCACTAAGACTTTTTAGGGTTTCCACTGCACCGCCACAGTGCTCCTTTCTAGAGCTCAAGGCACCTTCTAAAAAGAGTCCTGGTGGCACAGTGAGGTAGGCACTGGTGTACTCACTGTGAGCTCAGTGGTTTACTCTGTGGGAGAAAGATGACCTTGTCTGCTCCCTTAAAGATACGCTGTCTCAGAAACTCTGTATAGGGCCACTGTGAGTCAGAATGACCTGGAGTCTGTTTGCTGAAACACTTTCTAATGCACTCTAGTGTGACAAATGGTAACGTGCTCAGTTACTCACGAAAAACTTGCAATTTGAACCCACTCGGAGGCCCCTTCAAAGAAATATGTCTGGTAATCCCTGTCCATGAAGACTGCACTCAGCACAACCTTATGGAGCTGCGCCATTCTGTCACGTAGAGTCATCATGCAAAATCAGCCCGACACAGCGACCAACCACAGCAAAGGCACTTCCCTAGACTGTACCATAAATAATCACTTGGTATTAACAGGAGGGGGGATCGGCTTAAAAGATGAAGGTTGAAAGACATATGGAATAATGTTTATTCATAAAACCCCTTGGTTTTGATGGACAGGAATTTTAAAAAAAAGTGGTAAAGAAGTTACTTTGTCTTTTTCTCTGCTCTGCTCTTGCTAACACTGTGAATTCCTTCTTTCCATAATGTTTTTGGAATCACTCAAGGTCGTTTTGCATGAATTGAAGACAATACATGCCTAGCAGAAACCAACCTGACCTATGATATTAGGGAAATGTTGATCTCTAGTTCCTTTCCTAAGATCAAATCTAAGGAGATCATTTCTATTTCCGGATACATGTGAACGTGTGTATGTATATATGTGCATGTATGCATAATTGTTTCATATGAATAAGCTATTCAATAGTCCCTGTCAATTAAAGACAGTGTTAATGAGCTGTAAATTGGACTCATCCATGCATCCATGTCTCTAAGTTGTCTATTATTACCAATGACATCCCTCATCTTTCACTCATGTATAACACCCACACAAACCTTCTGTGCTCTCATATTATTATTATTATTATTACAAAGAGATCAAAGTCAAAGTTGGGTAGTGTGACTTAAGAACACATTGTTTATATCATAAATCAACAGCAAAATGAAGACTTGATGCTTCTTTCTTTATTTTTGAATCCTGTTTCTCATTTTTAATTTGGACAGCTGAAAACATGCTTAGAAAACTCAAACACTGCTTACTAGAAATGGCATATATCTATCTGGTTATTTTAGGAATGGGATTTATTTATCTACCTTAAAGAGTTAACTACTGGAAAGGTTTCTATTAACCTTAAAGATCATCTCATTCAATCTCTTTGCCTTAATTATGAAGATTCTGTGGCTTAGATTACTGGATTCCCTCAGAGTTGCAAAGTTAATTAAAGGAGAAAACTGTGCTCTTATAGGAGGTTTTCGGTTAACTGACCATCCAAGGAAGCATGACTAAGAGTTTGGTTCACACTCAACAAGGGTGTTTCGAGATCCTTAATGGAAACTCAAGTCCAAACTGGTGCAGGTTCAACACGTCTTATAGAAGGTGATCACACGTCTCTTGGTGGGAAAATGAGGTGGGACAGCCTGCCATTTGGGAAAAAAATAATGATTAACATTACTTATGTAGAGCCCTCAGTGAGAGAATATGCCACGTCTTGTGTTTGTAATTGGAAACTTGTGGCCTAGTTTCTATCCAGTCCTTGATGATCTGAGCTGGATATTATAGACAAATGGAACTTTAGATTCTATCCTTTCTTTCTTTTTCTTTCTAGACTCTATCCTTTCACAATGCATAGGACATGCAGAAGGAACCAATTTGGAAACAGCACTAGGCAAACCAAACTTTATCTTAAACATATTGCAGAAAATGAAAGAAGATGAAATCCCCTCGAGTAAGAAGTAGATGATTTCTACCCCAGGATTATGAATTTGAAAGTCCTTATTTGGAGGACTCCCAATATGTAGACCCAAGTCTACCATACATTTGCCATTTTCATATTTTATGACATATTTAAGGTCCAGTAAGCACAGTTCTGCCTTTGTGAATGAGCATTATTGAAAGTCTTGCCCTATCTCCAACCCTCATTTGTGTGCAAACAGTATGCAGTCACTTAAGTTTCTCATCTGTGCAAGCCAGTGGCTCATGCATTTCAGTACTGGTGGCAAGGTTACTCATTTGGCTGAGATCTGCAGGGTCCGCAGTTTGAAACCAGCAATGGCTCCCTGGCTTTCTCCTGTCTTGGGGCAATTCTCCTCCTCATAGGGGCAGTTCTGCCACATCCTACCGGGTTGCCAGGAGAAAACACCGACTTGATTGCCCTGAGTTTGGTTTGGTTTGGTTTGTCTAAAACATTGTCCTATACATATATATTTTCTTTTTCTCGACAACATTTTAAATTCAATACCATTGACTAAATTAATGATATGTCAATAGAATCATAGGGTCTCTATGAGTCAGAAATGGCCCAATGTAAGTTTGAGAGTTTTTTGTTTTGTATGATCTATAGAGTTACCATGTGCCACATAGGGATGATCTTTCCAATAAAACGATAAGCATGTGTCTAAAGTGAACCAGCAACATATATAAACCATATATGTGTGTGAATGGATTTAGAGCTCACACTTAATGACAATAATACATTTAAAGCAACTAGTTCTTATCATGTGGTCCTACTTAATACTTGCTCTCCTGAACCGATCACTGAAGCAATATGTGCTATAGGAAAGTGTGGTGAAGAAGTAAATGATGCCCTGCTATCAGAAAAAAAAATAGCATCTGGGGCCTTAAAGGCTTGTCTTGAAACAAGCAGCTATCTAAAGTGAAGGCTAACTAATCTTCATAAAGTCCATAAAGAAGAAGCATGCCAACATTAGTGATACAACCATTATGAATAATATAATCCAAGATCAGAGGAGGGAATGGTTTTCGAGCCTATATTCTGAGCACTCAGTTTGTGGAAGGCTATGGAAGACAGCAGGAGGCACTACCACCCTGTCCTGTAAGAAGACTATGAGTTGGCCTTGGCTCAATGACAGGGAGTTTGACTTTTTGGTTAATGGATGATCAGTGAAAGTCCAAGATTCATTTGTAGAGTCCCTGGTTGATTAAGCCTTCAGTGAACTTTCTCTGAACATACATCTGGCAAGTAAATATCTTTACTTTCATGCACAGGGAATTAATACAGATGTAATTAAGATAAAATCTAGTACTGTTATTTCTTCCCCCTCTGACCCAATTTGTTTGTTCTTAGTTTTTTTTTTCTTTTCAATTAATATTTTTCTCTACTCTACTCTGTTTTGGGATTTACTTTTGTTTCTACTTCTTTTGGTGTGTTTTTCTGTATATGAGATCCAGGATAGGTAAACCGATAGTGATAATAAAACCTTTATTTTTTTTTCATTTTCTTCATTAAAATAGTATTCCAATCTCCATATACTTTATTATATAAGTTCAAATTCTTCCCTTAGAAAACACAGAAATCACTGCTACTTTCTTCTACTTCCTTATTCTTTGTTGAATCTAAACTTCTCTGGCTTGAAGAAAGAAAATGCCTTCTTGTTCTGCTCAACTTTCTTGGCTCACCTTTCCAGACTCTTAAAAAAGACTAGAAGGGATACATTTCAGTTTGGTATGCCTCTCTTAAAAGTGTATGGCCTCAATCTAAAAGCAAAACTCTACTTGTCCCAACATAAGAACAAAATTAGGCTTCTCTGAAGGTGCCTTGATGGTGTGGTGGTTCCACATTGGGCTGCTAACTGCAAGGGTGGCCGTTTGAAACCAGCAGCCAATCCAAAGGAGAAAGACAGAGTTTTTCTACTCGAGGAAAGAGCAAGTCCCCAAAGTATACCCACTGTGGTAGCTCTGCGCTGTCTTGCAGGGTCACCAGGAGGCACAATGAACTCAATGGCAATACATTGTTTTCTCTCTTTCTAAAGAATATTTTGCCTTTTTTGTTGGGAGGAGCAAGGTACTTCATATGTTTAACTGGTGATATCAGTAGCTGAGTGCTTTTCTAGAGTTCGACCTGCAATGCCTTAGAGCACTTCTTAGTAATTTAATTTCCAACTTTGATTGCAATGAGGTTCACATGAAGAAGATATTTAAAATCTTAAAGGGAAACAATAAGTATTCCTAGTTTATATGAAAAAATCTAGCTGTGTTTTTTTTTAAAGACTGAGTAAAGAAATAATATCAAAACAACTTCGATATATAATGTGAGTAAGAGGCTGGGTGAATTAAAGAATACAGCTTAAGATTTTCCATTTCCAACAGCAGAGAAAATTTTCCTTGTTTCTGCTTGATTCAAAGTTCCAAAAAGCACTTTCTTGTAATATGTACTCACAGTTCAGATTTAAGAAATGCAACGACTACTGCAAAGTAATTTATCCAATGTAATACCAAACATTTTTGGCTTTTTTTCCTCACTGATAATCTGTGTCAGTATTTCTCAAAGAATTTATGAGATACCATCCTGAGTACAATGAGTCTTGGTGAATCAGTGGTTAACTGGTTGCCTGATAGCAAAATTGCATAATCAGTGGTCTCAAGGGAGACAGAGCTGGCAAAGCGCTCTTAACAATGCTCACCTAAGACACCATGGGGGGCAGCTCTCCTCTTCCGTCGAGGATTGGGAGGACTTGAAAACAACTCAATAGCACACAGCAACAGTGCTGCCATGTTCTTGATGGAGAAGAAAGACCTAGACTTTCAAAAACATTCGCACTCTATCCTCTTCTTCTTAAGTCCCACTGCATGCTTTATGTTTCAAGCCCTAAGAACATCCCTTTTAGAAGACACCCATCTGCACCCATGACATGAAGGTCCCTCAGTTTGTAGAATCCCATATTTGATCAAATTCTCTTCAATCCTCCCCCTTGTTCTCTGTTTTAGTATCGTCACAAATGCAAGATCCTTCCTTATGAGTCACATCTCACCAAAGGGAGAGTTAAAAAGATGATGAATTATATAAGAAGAGTTCTGAAATGGTTTTACTACAGAGTAGAATGTCTATATCAAAAACTCTCTTGTTGCTTAGCATCTAGATAAATGAAGGCTCTGGTATGAGGCTTAAAATTGCTACTGATATTTCTCTTCTACTTCTCTGACAGTCAGATGTCTGCTTGACCAGCCATCCACTCTTATTTCTCGCCTCCTCACTTTGGAGGCTTGCCATCTAAGAAAAACAATGATAAGATTCAGAGTTGTGGAAGAGCTCTCACTTGGGCAGCAAAGCCATGTTTTCATTCCATTGCCTACTGATTTCTACACTGGAAGAGCTGGCTATGCATTCTGTATTGCTCTCTGAGACTCGGGATGGTAAGAGCAACTGGCAACACAGTGTTTGAGAGAGTGTAGGTCTTTGATTATCATCCATATAGCACCAAAATTAATATGGCCCTAATTTTTATATGTTGATTTTGTTTTGTATGTGTTTTTAAAATTCAGAGTGAAGTATTTACAGTGAATGGAATAAAGTCCTGGATTTGCTTCAAAATCATCCAATTAAAGGGGTGATTCTCAACCTAGGGGTTGGATCCCTTTGGGGATCAAATGACCCATTCACAGGTGTAGCCCAATTCATAACAGTAGCAAAATTGCAATTAAAAGTAGCAATAAAAATGACTTTATGGTTGGGGGTTCACCATAACATGAGGAACTGTATTAAATTTGTAGCATTAGGAAGGTCAAGAATCACTGAATTAAAGGAAGAATGGCATATTAGATAATCACTAGAATTATGTAACAAGATTAGTAGAATCATTTGGATTTTCTTTACTTTCCTCTTCTCCATACATTTGACTATTATTGATGTGCTCAGTAATTCAAGTTGAATAATAGTAACAATAGTAGTAGTAAACAATCAAAATTCCACATACAATTAACAGCCCCCATATATTAACTGAGAGGCATAAGAGAAAAGAATTACAGTTTGAGTCCCATGATTAAGCTGTTTACTAGTGATATATATGTGTATATATATATATATATATATATATATATATTTGCAGAACCTCTCATTATCTACTGCTGCACCCATAAATGTAGCCATGGGCACATTCTTTAGTTATTTGGACAAGTGACTTCAATTTACCCCAGAAAATATTTAAATCATGACCAAATCATCTAATTACTGATGGCATGGCAAGCTCTATGTTACATGATTTTCAGAACCAGCATCAATGTTTTGAAGTATACTTATTTAATCCTTCTTTTGTGAATTGCAAATAAGTCCACTTTGAATGCTCACAATTGCAACAAGTGCCTATAAAAACGTTTAGATTTCAGAGGCTTCCTTTTGACAGATTTCTTAAGTTATGGAATGCAGCCATCAGCAATCTGTGGAAAGATGAAATGCTGCAAGTCTATTTTTATGCAGCTGGGATCAAGTTACTAAATGGATCAAAAGAAATAATTTCTTTGAAGAGGTGGCTGTTGACACCAGTGCCCTAAAAATAACGGCAATTTTGTGGGTACAGAAACTTGTTTATATCGCAGTGGAAGCAACTATAGATACAGTTCCCCAAATACACTGCACTCAAGACGCCGTGGCTACCACTCTGAACATATTTTAATCTGTCTCAGTTTAATATTACTGCTCTTAAGAGCAAAACTGCATGCTCTCTCTTGAATAATTGGCATAGCTAAAGACAATTATGCCTACCAGGCTTAGCTTATTGTGTTAATAATAAACACAACCACAATCATTTATCAAATACTTACCCTGTGCCAAACATCAGCCAAATACCTTCCGACATTATTTAAGTAGATTTTAGAATTTAATTAGATTTTAATAATCAGCAATTATTGTCATCATTTTACAGATGATATTGCTGATTCTGGGGAAAAGTCTTAAGTGTAACTTGCCAAAGGTTACACCACTCATATGACTCCAAATTGGAATTTGGACTCTTGTCAGATTCATTCCAAAAAAAGAATAGGGACTGAGAGGCATGGTTCAACTTAGAAGGCTCATGAGAAACATCTTAAATAAATAAAACCATTTTTGATGCTTAGGTAAATACTAAACACAATTTTCTTACACAGGAGCTGAAGGGGTTCTTAATGGTGAACTAAAAACAATTTCAATTTTCTCAACTTGCTAACATGGCGAGGAAGTTCTAGAAAGATGACTTGTTGATGTGGCTTTCTGAGTTTCCAGTCTCTCATTCTTACATTGAAAGGACGGGTCTACTCCATCTCAAAGGAGCATCGTGTTGAACAGCAGTCAGCTTTATAATTTACTGAAGGATATTATTATTCTCTCTAGGCGATTTCTTCTCATAAGGGCAAAAGAGAAGCCCAGTTAATGGCCCACTCTGAATGGGGATCTTGGCTTGTTCATTTCTATACCCTCTGTTCCCACCAACCAGCTCAGCGTGTGGTCTGTCATTGTGCCCATGCAGGACTGGCGCTGTATACTTATCACGTTCACAAATGGCAAGAGAAGAAAGTGTCACGCAGAGCATATTGATGAAGGACCACTTTGTAAGGAAGGAGCAAAGCGGCTGTAGCTGTAATTCCGGACAAGACGATGAAAAGTGAGAACCAACGGGTTGCAGCGTGGCGAAGGCTGGTTCCTCTAAAGGAGAAAGGGAAATTCTTCAAGAATTCGTCAAGAATTATTTCATTTGTTTATTTTCATTGCCCCAGTGCCGTGGCAATATCATCCAGTCATATCACTCAAAGTATTTACTAAGAGCCATTGGACCTTGGCCTCAAGAATCAATGAAAACCAGATTAGACAAAGCAGGCACAAAGGAAAAGAAAGCTCCACGATCCAAGCTGTCCAAGAAACACTACACTCAGTTGCCCGTGCAGAGGGGTACTTGGCAGTATTTTGGAATGTAAAAGAGTGAGAACTGGCTTAATAATGGTCTTCTTTGTTCAGTGTAAATGTTCACAGGCACACATATTTATATGGTACCATCAAGAGCATCTGCTGCATGTGATGTGTGTTTCATATAAAGATTTGGGGCTAGTAATAATATATAACCAGTGAGAGGAAGAACAAATTAGGAGTCGGTGTGAATAGCCCAGCCCCATTTTGTAGGTTAAGTAAAGCAATTTATTCACAAAAAGTTACAGTAAATTTAAAATCTGTGGGAAATAATTGAATACCAGACCAGGTAGCTATATGAGAGAAACTTCTCCTGAACGATAACCAGACTAAGCAAAATTTAGATAAATTCTCTTACTTCAGACACTTGTCCAGTCCCACACTTTTTCTCTCATTGACATAGTTTAAAAATAAGTTCCGGGACCATGTGTTCAAGGGGTATATATTCCCTTATTTCTCAGAGCAATAGCTGACTTGTCTTGTTCTTGCTACAATGCAACCACTTAGTAGACTACCTGTCATGCATCAATCATTCAAGAAATATTTGTGGAATGTGTAAACCCCCATGTGGCAATGTGTGTGAAGAAAGAAGCAGAGAGAACATGAAATAAAAGAAAAGACTATAGACAGGAAAGAGAGAGACAGATACAGTTCGAGTGAAAAGGGAGAGAGAGATGGACAGGTACAACATCGGCAGGATGATTTTCCAATCTGTCCCTTTCTTTTATGCATCGGGGGGGGGGGTCCAGGTTAAACCCCTCAGGAATTAACATGCTTTCTATCCCTAATTGACATATACTTTGCAAGCGTGGCTTGCAAAGAGGGGATAGGGAACACTAGGATAGGAAGATAAACAGACAGAAAACTAAAAGAGTGAAACAGATGAATTGTATTGTGTTCAACTCACAGCTGAAGAGTGTGTACCTTCTGGAGAATCAGCCTAGCTTGCAGGTAGAGAGTATTGACTTGCAGGCAAAGCACCATGGCTATAAAACAAACCACTGAGCTAGGCAATAAAAGAGAGAGAGAGAATAAGAGGTCTAATGTCTTGTTTATGTCCCCTTTATAGCATCTTTGAGATGTTCTGCAGTCCCACAGCTGGCTTTAGTTCATATGCTTTTCTGATTAAGGCAATACATACCAAAGCAATCTAGAATTAATGTGCAATTTGAAAAAAAAAGGAATGGACGGGGGTTAGAAAAGGAGGAATCCTTCACAAACAGTGTCACTGAACAGTGACAGGATGCAAGACAAACTTAATTCTTTGTTAGATATATGACATATTGTTCAGTCCCCAAAACATTTGTAATTCTCTTACCCACCAAGTTCTACCATATTGTGCGTAGTGACACTAATCCTTGTTTATAGGCTAACTCTTGCAAAATAAGATCATATTCCCAGTAAATAGTTGCAAGTGGTTTTATTACACTAATCTTGATCACAGGTTTACAAAAACTCTAAATGAAAAAAAAATGAAAATGTTGGTGATCAGGATGATATTCGATATAAAGAAGACTTTTACTTAAAATAAAATGTAATGCTTGACAGTGGAAGGGCCTCTAAAAATACAAACTTCCAAGGCATGTTTTTTAGACTTTTCATTAAACTTGACTACTATTTTGAATCTGGAGCTTCATGCTTTGTAAACCTTGCCTTTGTGAGGTTCGGGAAGGCTAGAGGAAGTTTGGAGTTGCTTGCAAATATACTCAAGTGCAGCTCTCCAAATGGCTGACAAATGATTCTAAAGTGATCCACAGGTAGAGGGACAGATAAATTGAGACCTATCCTTTCTTTTTTTGCCTTTGAAGGGAATCCATCTTAACTGGGTGCGAATTCTAAGTGATATCTAATGGCTCTCAGAACGTTAAACATACTCCTAAAGTTTGTTTGGTTTTGGTCTTTTTTTTTTTTTTTTGTATCCTGTGGCGGTCATGTGCTTATGTTAATTTTATGATTGAAATGTAGGGGTAGAGTCTAGCCTGCTAATCTGGAGACAGCCATTGAGTAGCCAATGAGGCCTCAATGTGGGCATGGCTTTCTCCTGAGACTTCTGGGAAATCTTGCGATATTTCCCTCGTGAAGATGAGAAGCTATTTTCCCCAGTTGTTGTGAGTTAGTCTCAGAGACGCTTAATCATGGACAAGAAAAGCTGGCAGCATTTGAGAAGCTGGAGGAGCCGGCGGAGAGACCATACAGCTTTGCCCTGATGGAGCCAGACCTCTGAAGCTGGGACGGCCAGATGGAGACCTCTGCCAGCGATGAGTTGCTTCTGCTGTTGATGGACCCTGAGCCCTGGAGGTGAGGTGCCCTGTCAGCACCGGGATTCTGTGCTCACTGACCTGTGACATTGTGAGTCAGAAGAAGACTTAATAGACTGATTTTGGGCATACGGGTTAATATCAGACTTATGACTTTGAACTGGACTGGACTGGGATGCTTTCTCCATGTCCCATTCCTTTTGTATATAAACCCTTTCCTTATGTTGATATGCATGTCCTTGAATTTGTTCCTCTAGTCTACCCAGACTAACAAAATCCAAAATTGGTTTATTGGAATGGATTCCCACTCATCTTGATTCAGAGTCTTTTAGTCTGGGGGGAGGTGAGCATGTTACCCTGATGTGATGTATGCCTGACTCATTGTTTCTTTCTCTCTCTGTCATGATTTCTACATCATTATTATAATAAATAATAATTATTGCTGCACAGCTGCCTGTTGAACCCTTGCAATAAGTGTATCAGACGACTGGCCGCCCTCTGATAAAGAAGAAGTTTTTTCTTTTTCATGTGGGTTGACTGATACCAATCATTTACAAATGCAACCATATTCTATTATTGTGAACATAGGTATTCTGGAAGGTCACATTCTATGTTGTGTATGAGGAAGAGGGTGAGAGGAAAATAGGAAGGACTCTTGAAGGGTAAATTACCAAAGACTTGGCGGAGGAATGCAATCATTCCCTGGACTCAAAGCATGCGAGTCTTATTAGTTTGGGAGAGAAAGTGACAAGTATAAATTGAAATTTAGTGAGAGATCTAAAAGGGGCTTGAATTTTTTAATAGAAAGAAAATCTCCCTTTAGCTGTCTAAAGGGGTTAGAGTAATACAGAATTGCATCTATCAGCATGATGCCCATGGTAAGAAACTAGATCTAGTAGTTAATTTAACTGCTAAATAATATAGACAAACAATCTAATGGCAGAATCAGTCTCCTTGGCCTCATCAATTAATGTCATTAACTGATTCAAGGGACTTTTACCAGACTGTGCTCTACAGACTCTATGGACAGAGTCATGGGTATATGTCAGACTAGTGTGGAGTCTACAACTTTCAGAGATGTCAATGAGAGAAGCTCTTTGCGCACTTAGTCTGCCAGGATTAACTCTGAAGGAAGATGCTAAAGAATAGATCCTTCAGGAGTTAAAGAGTTGTTTCACTGGGCCAGCAAAAAAAAAAAAAAAGGAAATATAGCAGTATGTATTGGCAATATTTGACAATCTATCAGGGGTTGTATAAACTCTATTCTAAAGCTATGAATTTTCATAGGACATGAGAGGGAAATTTTACCCCAGTAGGTACTAGAAAATGAAAAAGGCAAAATTTGGCTGCTCTTCTTCAAAAGTACTGGACAACAAGAAGACATCCTTTTACTTGGACATCATCAGTTATTTTCCTTTGATCATTATGAATCAGGTGCTGCATGCCAGATCTGAAATATCGTATGGCCAGAAAGCTTTTCCTCCTGGATGGGGATCATTTGTCCCTAAGTTGTGATTTATCATGAAAGTTCAAAACAGCTTTGCATAGTCACCATCTGCTATTCCCACAGGCACACTAGTTGTGACAATGTACTTGATGTCAGCTTCATGATTGAGATGTAAGGGTGGAGTCTAGCCTGTTAATCTGGAGATAGCCACGAAGTAACCAATGAGGCCACTTTGTGGGCATGGCTTTCTCCTGAGAATTCTGGGAAGTCTCGTGGTATTTCCCAATTGATGAAGAAAGACTTGGCTCACTCTCTCCTGGAGAGACAAGCTACTGACAAGACAAGATGGCAGCATCCAAGGAACCAGAAGAGCTGGAGGAGAAGCCACAGAGCCTGACCCTGATGGAACCAGAGAAAAGCCACAGAGATGTTTCTATCACCAATGGAGGATGCTGCTGATGGACCCTGCCAGCACCTTGACATCTCTACTGCACGTGCTTTGTGAGTCAGAAGAAGATTTTATAGCCTGATATCAGAAATACGGGCTACTATAGAATTTATGACTTTGAACTGGACTGGATTGGGATGCTTTCTCAATGTCCCATTCCTCTTGCATATAAACCTTTCCCTTATATCCATATGCATGTCTATGAATTTATTTCTCTAGTCTACCTGGACTAACACACTAGTTCAGGCCCAAATCTGGAAAGGAAGAAACCAAGAGGTAGAAGACTCATCGAGGAATGCATTTTTCTCTGGATCTTTATTCTATTGAAAAGTCATGGCTTACAAGGGCAATCCCCAGAAGGCTAAGTAAATGACAAATAACTTTTCCTTAAGAAGTCTTTTTGTGGCTTTAATTTTATGTGTGTATATAACAAAATTTCCCACTAAGCTATTCTTCCTATGTATAACCTGGTGGCAATGATTGTATTCATCGTGTTGTTCAACCATCTCCACTGATTATTTGCAATTTTCCCCCTTACCTTCTTTAGGAAGCCGCTCTTAATTAGCTCAGGACCTAGTAGATTTTTTCCACAGTATTGACTTATCTGTTGGCCTTTTCTTTCCTTTCCTTAGATAGATTCCTAGTTTGTGTCAAACCCATACAAGTACATGTTCTGGTCATAAGTGATATGGGGATAGAATAGATACTATTCGCTTTTCGTTTTATAGTTTGCTTCAGAATCAACCGAGTTGTAGATCGATTGAGAATTTCTGATTTTGCCTTTCTAGCATACTACTGCTATGATTTCAGAAGTAACAAGGTCATAGAAACATCTGGCTGCCCTCAATAACTTCAGACCAAGCCCACTGCCATCGATTGAGTCTATCTAAATTGAGAGCAACACTATAAAACAGGGTAGAATTGTCCCTGTAGATTTCTAAAACGATCTTAGTGAAAAGTCTCATCTTTCTCTCATATGGCAACTGATGGTCTAAAACCACCGACCCCGTGGCGACACTGTGGTCAAGCCTAAGAAGCAATCTCCGACCCCAACAGGGCTTTCTCTTAGGCACTCATTCATTCACTGCCCTTGAGTAGATTCTGACACAGAATGGTGGAGGAGAGATAAAAGAAAACTCTTACTTCCGCCAAGAGATTCCATTATCAAGTGCTCTGAGGTTTTCCCGTCTCAAAACAGAGGCACGTGTAAGCACCATTTTCAATTATGCATCAGCCACGCCCACAGCCAAAGCTTTCTTCTCTACCAGTTACCTGGGAGTCTAACCCTGACCCCACCTATCCGTCCTCTCCACCCACCAAGAAGAACCTGAGTACATTGTGGGTCAAAATGGGTTTTCATATGTTCATAAAGCATCTATTTCAAGCATTGGTGAAGCCCCTTTCACGATTTCTTTCCTTCATTGTACCTTTAAACTTTAAAACAAAAACCAGAATGACTTTTATTTTTCGGGGGAGGGGGGAGCATCACTGCTCTCCGGCGGTGGGAGGAGGAGGCCCCGCCCCACTACTGGAATTGAACCTCCGTCCCAGTGGGCCGCAGTCCCGCGCACAGCCACTACGCCACCGGGGCTCAGCCCCAGAATGACTTTTTATGGATTTGTTGGGTTCCAGGAGTTCTTGTTACTATGCTTCTAATTAGTCAAATCTATTGATGACACTCCCTGCTTCCCTCAAAAGTGCCTCTAAGAGACTTGTTAGGAAGTAACAGTGCCTCTTTCTGAGAGCTCTGTCGTCAGCCATTCCACTTGAGCCCACTTTTGCACGGTATCCTTGCCTAGACGGTTGACCTTTGTGAGATTTTTTTTAAGATAAGGGAAGAGCAGGAGACCTCTGTTTTTCCAACATTTTACTAGTAATAAAGTTATACCTGAATATTAAATGGCTCCAGGCTTCTGGTTTTTGTGTGCAGTATGAATTTCAGAAATAAACTAAATCCCAAGTAAGAAATTCGCTAGTAAAAGCCTCCCTTCCTACTAACATAAATTCAGATTATGCTTGGCTTAACCAGGGGTGGGGGGAGGGCATCCTTTCTGTAGAGCATTAGTCTACGGTTCAGGGTGTAATTTCAGTAGCTCATTGTCTTCTTTTCTACTGAAATCTTCATGCCTGTGGGTGGGTGAGAAATTCCCAACTCCACCTCAGACCAGGAAATTTTACTCCTGGCTGCTTTTTGTGATGATTGGTTTCACTTAACCCTATATCCTCCACACTGTCCCCCTTTTCTGTTCAAACTTATTTTTTGTTTTGCTTGAAATTAAGATCACTTTCAGTACCGCACACATCTCGGTCTTGCATCTTTTTCTCCACCTCCACACACTAGCCTGTTTCCTTTGATTCCCCCAGGTCTGTCCCAGCTGCTCCTTAGAATCCTGCACCCACTCAGCTCTTGGCAACTTCAACAGAGCTGCCCCTTCCTCTGGGAACAGTCATGCAATGTTTTGAGCCGCATCCTTTACTTCAAAAAGAAATAAAATTCCTCAAGCGCCATATGTTTAGAGAAAGCATCGAGCTCCCATGATCCGTTTGCTCACCGTTGCCAGAATCCCCCTTACTGTTTACACTGAGAGCTGGCTTGTTCGCTTTATGCTTCCTGGTGTACAAATTCGTCAGCAGTTTAAGTAGTCGAGTCTCCCTCAATTGTCCCATTGTACAAATGGGTTTGTTTTGATGCTCAGCCTTAAGCAATACATCCCCACTGCAGTCCGCCTATCAATGCATGAATAAAGCAAAGCGTGCATTGCTCTGGGCAGGGTCAAGCCTCCACATTACTCTTGTGCACAGTGTTAACAATTTACCTCCTTCCCACAGTCATAAATATTCTTATATCAAAGCCCTAGATATCAAATGCTCTATCGATCACCACAGGGATAACTTACTCAAATGATTGCCTCAATTCAGTTCTGCCAGGACGCATTTGAAAGGGGCAAACCGTAAGTAAGTGTGAGGGACTTCTGCATAAAAACCAAGGAAACTCCTGCATGCATGACACCAGGGATGTTGGTGAGTGGCTTCACCTCCGGCCATTACTGCTTGTAGACCAGTGGGTAGACCAGGAGTAGGAAGGTGCCAGCTTCAGAGTGCTTTTCCTGAGCTGCACTTAACCACCACTTGAACGTCGGCCACAGCTTACTCCCACCTAGAAAGTGTTCCAAGCTCATGCTCACCCTGTGTCTCAGAGAAGGTGCTTTTGCCTGCTCTGACTCACTTAGAATACCAGTGATCAATATTGTGATACTTCCTATACTGTTCAATAGTTACATTAATGAACTTGATTAAAAATAACAGAAGGCATGTCTCCTATACTTATAATATGACTCCCAAACAGGATGTTAATTATAAGAGAAATAAGTTTTAGAAAATGTGCTGGGATGACACAAATTATTGTGAAATTTTGCTTATGTAAACTGAAGTCTCAACATATGCAAAGGAAAACACAGTATAAAATAAACCAAAAATTGTGGTTGTATTTCATCACTATCATTAATAACTAAACTTATACATTTATATCTCCAAATAGATAGAGATAGATAAAGATAAATCTATATGTGTATTTTGTATATCGGGAGGTTTACAGAAGTCTAGGTAGATATCTGTGCAGATCTCTTTATAAAAATCTTTCAGTACTTTCTCATTTCTATGTAATCATCCTGCACGACTTTGATAACAAAAAAATAAACCAAAAGAATTCCTCATAACTGAAATGTGTTTTTAAAAATTTTATATTGACTACTTAGAATTGATCACTGTAAGCAATGTATAATTTAACAGAAATAAATTTGAACATTTCTGCATTGAAGATGTAAAAGATGAAACTCGTAAATACAGATGATCTGCCTGAATCATAAGAGAAATAAGTAAATACAGACAGATCTCCCTGAATTGCAAAACTAAGCCTTTGGTGATTTTAATTCATGATGACCTCATGGATGCCGATCTTGATGCTTGTCTGCCTAAAAAAAACCTCTGTGTGTGTGTGTGTATGACTGAATACACACACACATATATATGTATGTATCTATATAGCTATATATTCAGTCATGAGTGAGAACTCAGCTATGATCTCTTTCCTTCAAAATCCAGGATGAATCCAGGGCAAAAGACATAAGATTGCAGAGCTATCGAAACAAGTATATCCAACAGGTAGTTCTCACTGTGCTTGAGTCAATTCTACCTCATCCAACTGCTAAAGAGCCCCGTAAGTTTGGCATTCAAGTAGGAGTCAATTGCCAGGGGAGTGGCTGAAGAGACCCTTAGTGTGCAGGGCTACTTGAGACAATCCCTGTGCTCCTTTGCAAGTATTTATAATAATTCCCAAAGAATGAGAACAGCGATTTCTTTTTCCCTCAGTCCGATAGATACTCCACACTGGTGGGTAGGATCAGGATAGTGGGAAAAGACTTTTATGCAGGGGAATTCTGGATTCTAATTGTATCCTAGAAATTCTTTATGCTGAACAAACAAGCAGAGAATCTGGTTATATGAAAAAGGAATGCGGTATTAGAGTTGGAAGAAGGCTTAACAGCAACCTGATGTAAGCAGGTAACACCACCTCACATGCTGACGGTGAACAGCAAGGACTGCAGCTTTCAGGATGGAATGGAATTCAGTGTGAACAGAAGAAAAAAGCAAAGTCCTCACAAATGGACCAATAGATAATATTATGATAAATGGAGCAAAAGTTGAAGTTGGCAAGGATTTCATCTTCCTTGGATCCACAATCAATGCTCATGAAAGCAGCAGTCAAGAGATCAAAGGACACATTGTTTTGAATATTTCTGCTGCAAAAGACTTCTTTCAAGTGTTCTTAAGCAAGGATGCTCCTTTAAGGCCTAACGTATGCCTGCCCCAGTCCACAGCATTTTCCATCATCTCATATGCATGTGAAAGATGGACACTCAATAAAGAATATCAAAGAAAAATTGATGTATTTGAGCTATGATATTAGCAAAGCATACTGAAAGTACTATGGACTGCCAAAACAACAAACACATCTGTCTGGCAAGATATACAGTCAGGATGTTTCTTAAAGGCAAGAATAGTGACACTTTGTCCCAGATACTTTGGACACGCTGTCAGAAGAAAACAATCCCTGGAAAAGGGCATCATCTTGGGATAGCAGAGGAAGGCCCACAATGAGAGGGATAGAAACAGTGACTGCTACAATGGGCTCAGACAGTGGAATAATTGACAGTACGGCGCAGGCCTGGGAGGAGTCTAGTTTCATTGTGCATAGGATCCCTGTGGTCAGAACTATGTAACTTGGAGTTGACAAGACTGGGGCTCAGTGATAATACCGGAAGTTCTTTCTAATCTCAATACCTACAGAGTGCACATTTGTAGGACAGGGTAGGACCGCCCCTAGGGGTTTCTGTGACTTTAAATATCCACGGAGGCAGTCACATCTTTCCCCCAAGGAGTGGCTGGTGGATTTGAACTACTGATCTTAAAGTTAGCAACTCAATGTGTAGCCCACGAAGCCTCCAGAGCTCCCTTAAGGTGAGCTCAAAGTTATCTCACGCTGCCATTCCCAGGAGACAATGTCTGATTCATACAGTGACTGTTCATATGTTCCATACAATACTTCCTTTATCCATGCACATACAGCCTGCACATTATTGTTCATAAAACAATAAGCCTTCTCTATGAGATAAAAATGAGAAGGTGCAGGAAAGGGAAAAGATTCCTTCACTTAGAGCAAAGGCAATTTTCATAGGTTTTTAAATATACTCCATTTATAACAATCATAATAGGTTTCTGGGGATAAGAAAAGTAACTTTATAAGAGATAGTAAAATGACTGTATCTGGAAAAGAAAATCCATTTCTAACTAATTGGTATAAATTGTATTTTTTCTCACTTGGGCATTATTTCCATAGCCTTCAGGCCGGAAGTATTTAGAAGAAGGGTGAATGGCCCTCAGAGCAGTCCATTGTATTATGTTTCCTTAACAATGTAGGAACATGTCTTTTAAATATACATAATATTTTTAATGTTTGAATTTTCTATTTACTCATATCTAAATAGAGAACTTCTGCCAAGGTAGGAGAAGCGAATGCCGAGTTCACCTCAAAGCAGTTCGTTGTGCTACAGGCTGAAATTAGAACAGCGTGAAGGGATAATTGACGGCTGAAGTGCATGGTCCTATGATGCTTCTCTTCAGGGAATCTCTGATTGCTCTTAATGGCACTTTAAAAAATTTTTTAAAGTCTTGTTAATTTTCAAGATATTTTTAAACACTCGGTTACTTTTAAAACAATCGGCATCATTATGAACTCCCAGGAGGCTCTGAATTAAGAAATGAATACCTTTATTCCATAGCATTTTACAAAACAGTGACTGTGGACGATGCTGATCAAACCCACTAGGTGCCTGGGGAATGCAACACAAGTGCTGAGAGGTAGAAGTCTACAGGTGATTAGATAATTAATTAGAATTAGAATTTTAAATTACGCTGAAAGCAGATCACTGTTAAGGGCAGTCCCTAGATCTGTCTTCCTCTTGCAGCCTTTGCCTGCTGCCATCCCAGCAGGCGAAAGGTGCGTGATGAGAAACTCCTCTTGAAAAAGAACCAATCCTGACAGGGGAGGACAACTATTTATTTAGGCACAACTATTTATTTAGGCCATAATGTCCCAACTATGCCGTTCATCACCCAGGGCAGCACAACAGATGATAAAGAACACACTCACTCAAAAAAAAAAAAAAAAAAAAAAAAAAACCAACAATCCCCACCTCATTGCCATTGGGTCAAGGCTGACGCACAGTGACTCCATAGACCAAGATAGAACCGCCCCTGTGAGTTGCCAAGGCCAGAATAGCTCGAGAAGGCCTCTTGCTGCCTGAGTGGCCAATGGCTTCAAACTGACCTTGGAGTTAGCAGCCCGACATGTATATTGCCATGACTCCCTCAAAGAATGCACTGGGCTTGTCCTGGTCGTTACACAGGAGCTGATAACCTACTCCTCTTTCTATATTAAACCTACACATCGGTTTTCATGAGTGCTCGTTGTCACTGTGGACCGGGACCCCTGTTTTTCATCCTCTGCATGACCTCTCAGGTCATCATCTTGTGGAGCACCCAGCACAGATCTGTCGGCCCTGAGAACCTGGTCTAGGTGTGGGATGGCTCTCTGAGCGCCACTGCGAGCTCATCCACACGCTCCACTCCATTTTCACTGCCCGATTTACCCACCCGGCCTCAGCTTGCCTGTCTCCTGACAGTGAACACATCTTCCAGCAACACTTCATCAGGGAGTTGGCAGCAACTCTGAAATCTGCCTTCTGACAGAAGGGCATTCTCTAAGGAGTGTCCTTGCTTTGGAATTATATATTTTTTTTTTTATGTTTCGCGTATCCCCTTCAATTACATTGAAATTCAGAAAATCTGTTGAAACTGATTCTGATAGTCTGGGGCTAGAAAGGCATTCATTTCCTTCTCCTCTTATCCTTTTCCTTTTCCGATGGTACCTTTCAATCACTCCTTTTGTTCAACCATTTATCCGACAAGCGTTTATTGCATGTCTTCCACTCACATGCAAGTCTTTGCTAGACTTCATGGCTACAATAGTCAAAAAGGAATGATCTCTACTCTTCAGAAGTTGAAAGCCTTACTACTTATATTGTCATCCCATTAAACAAAAGAGAATGCACACTGTCATTCCAGCTTAAGGAGTATGTCATATTTCAGTACTGTGAGTTCAGTACAAGTGAACTCACCAGGATGCTTGGTGATCAATACACATTGAGGCATTCATGAGGGGTCCTCAAATAGTTTGTGAAAAGTGGATTTAGAATACAATGGAATTTTCACAGGACCTTTTTGAAGCACCTCGATATATGAACATACATTTATCCAGTGGTAGTGTTATCTATTAATTGCACCCCTATCATATAATGAATGACATCATATGAATATCATTCAGTCCAGTGTAAATTCTTACATGGTTAATGTTAGAGAGGAAATTGAAAAATAAATTCCACCAGGAATCAGTCCAACAGGATACAAACTATGTCAACATTTAGGCCCAATTAGTGTCGATGCAACATAGACACACCATTGCTCTATGAAGCAAATGTTTTGATTGAGATCAATGGCACCCAAATATAATAGTGCCCTTTTCCATTCTTCCTCTTTTACCTTGTTTGCTAATTAATTATTCACATCAAGGATTCACTGGCCCCCTTCTTGGAGATGTGGCCTTTGCTTCCCTAAACTAGGTCGGGCATGCTATAATTTCTTTTCCTATCAAGGTGCTTTCACAATTTCAATTTAGTAAATTGCTACTTTGTTGTCAATGCCCAGTTCCCACCTTTACATTTAATTTCATTAACAGGGTCACTTGCTTGCTGTCTGTGCCAATGTATTCCTAAGCATAAAAAAGAAATGAAGGTTTACTAGATATTTCAATCTTTTTATTTTTTTCAATAGGCATTTCATATAGGTTATTGAAATAAATTGTTGAAATAACTCAAAACTCAGAGTACAACCTCATACTCAAAGGTGACTTGAAATAATATATTGTGGTTACACTGGAGGGGAAGGGGGATGTTATAGTGTCCATTTCCTTTTTTTAAAAGGTTACATTGGAAAATTTAAATTCTTGAATGTTACACCAAACTTACTTTTTAAGAATCATTTTAAGTCATTTTTACTATTATTAAATATGCACCGCTATACTAGCTGACTTCTATTGCCTGGTTGTGTTCTCAAATGGTAGTGTTGGATAACATGGAACACCAAAGTACATTGTAAGTATGCTTTCCCTCACCTCTTCACCATTGTCAAATCAAGATAGAGCTAAGAAGCATGAATATTTCCAATTATTTTAAACATAAGAAGACTTTGTAGGTTAGGATGTCATGGCTATGTCTACCTTAAAAAATTGTCACTCAGAGGACAATCAGGTACCAAAGGACACTACCTTGAAGCCCCAAGGATCTCTCATTTTCTGTGTTTAATGTTATCAATGAAAAAGATAGGTCTCTGCATATACTCTGCTTTAAAAAAATATTTTATATACTCTGCTTTTTAACTCTTTTAAACTATCCAATAGCTCATACATCTGAGAGAAGTCCTACTCATAATTGTAGGAACAGTCTTTCTTATTCCCAAGAGCAAATGGTTTACACAGGCTGGTTCTGCCCACACTCTGATTGCATAAAACAAGCAATTCTGGCTGAGTATTACAGAGGTTGGGGACAAGAGCCCTTGATCAATCATATTAGCATTTAATAACCCAGAGGGCCAGGGGTTTTAAGAATAGGCTGATGAAGCACAGAGAAGATGCCATTTATTCTCACATTTACTCTGGACTGATTTTCTTTCAGATTTTGGAAACATGTCACCTTTAACTTACAGATCAACCTTGGTGATGCATGGTTATACTCTCAGTTGCTTACCACAAGATCAGTAGATGGAATCCACAAGTTGATTCTTGGGAGAAAGACAAGGCTGCCTGCTTCTATAACGACTTACATTCTCAGAATCCCCGGGGGGCTGGAATCAATTTGATTTTAGTGCAGCTGTTCTTTGGGGGGTGGGTGGAGGGGCAAGTACCAGTGTGACACAAACGGTTTGCACTTGACTATTAATCAAAAGGGTTGGTGGCTTGAGCCAGCCCAGCCACTCTGCCAATGAGAGACCTTTCATAAAGATGGCAGTCAAAAACCTGGTACCATGCCAGTGTTTTACTCTGTTACTCTCAGAGTCCTCGCCAATCAGATTCATTCAACAGGACCACATGGGTTTGCCTTTATGCTGTGCTTTTAGAAGAGGCTGGAACAACCTTTGGGAGTAGGGCAGGGCAGGCTAGACTATCCTGAGCAGGAAGAGAAGCCCACACATTTGCAGAAGGAGGAGGGCAGGGAGAATGGATGAGAAGGTAAAAGGGAGTGTGAATTGACACGAAATGTGGGGATGCAAATGATCACTGGGCTGACTGCATTCAAATGCAATGGAAAGAGAAATCAGAACAAATTAAGATTAGAGAACAATCATCTTATAGAGCTGCTTTAAATTAGTGAGCAGGGTTTTATTTCAAAACAAATCAGAGCCACTGAGCTAATATTGGTTCATCGCCACCTATAGAAGAGTGCAGAACTGTCCCTGTGGTTTTCTGAGACTGCAGATCTTCCCGGAAATGGGAAGTCCCTCTTTCTCCAGTGAAGAAGCTTGTGCTTTCCACCGCCTTACAACTAGCAGTCCACTAAATAATCCACCACCCCACCAGGCTCCCAGAGCTAGGTAAATCTAAGTAGATTGCTTTAAAAACAATTCATTTTACTTGAGGAGAGAATCCCTGTTTGCCAAGTTTATATTTTACTTAAATACAATCACAATATCCTCTTTAAAGCTACATATTAGCAATTCTACCATTCATTTCTAAAATCTGATATGTGGCATTAAAGATTTAGGCACGTAGGGACAATACTGTTCTTTGCTAGAATGAAACCTACTGGCAAGAGCTCTTCTTCTAGTTTCTTTAAGTTTCAAGGTACTAATAAGACAGGCTGGCTTTTGCCAAATGGATCGATGAGTCCTAATCCCAGGTCTGAGATTCACTGCTGGTTAGTGCGCTTCTAGTTTACACAGGAGAATGGGAATTAAAATGATCAGGTGGCAACAAATGGCTCAGAGAGGAATGAGAAACAGTTGACAGCAATTTCCTCAATTACTCCTTTTCTCCACTCTGATTACACGTGGTTTCCCTGCAATCCACAGAAGCATATACAGAGAGACCACCTCATTTATTAATATATTTCCCTATAATTAAAAAATATTATGAATAATTGACTCCTTTTTACTAGTAAACATCTCTGCAGATTAATTTTTGCTGTGACTTAATGAGGCAGATTATGAAACTTGCTTATCAATTTATCAAACAGTTGCCATCCACAATAATTGTTGAGGTGTCTCTTTCTTGAGTTATTATTATCTGTTTTTCACTGACAGATGCAATCATGCAGTTGTAAAATGATTTTATCACGAGGCTTATGCAGTAACTCATGATAAATTATCAAGCCAAACCTACTTAATAATATCGAGGACTAGCAAAAGATAAAATAAGACCCATTCCCTTTATATTCTCACAGCCACGCCCATTGCCATCTCCTGTGCCACAGAAAGTTGGTAGCGCCTAGGTAATGTTCCGAATAAGAACATTTCCGATTTAATATATTGGTATGTCGTCAGCCCTAGGTCATGAGACCATGGCAAGGAAAGCCTCTGTTACTATACCAGACCTTCAAGAAGCTCAGTTAATTTGAAAAAACATTTAGCAAAAAAGATGACTTTTTTCTTAAATTGACAGCTAAGTACTTAAATTGACAGTTAAGTACTACATCTTATCACTTGGTACTGATTTTCAAGCTATGTCCTCAGACATGTGACCACTGGTGTCGTGTGTATTTCTACAATGATCTTGAATCCCATAGATAGGGTACTATTTTGAATTACAAATATGTGTGTGTACATAAAGTGATATGAACTTAGAAACATGCTGACATTTTTGAGGCTCCTGAACATTAACTACCAACCATTAGAATCCTGGAAGTCTTGAGAAATTCAGAACTGAGATATGGGACATGTGAAGTGTGTAAAGAATAGAAAAGCCTGTCAGTTGACTTCAACCTGATACCCTGTGCTATAGAAATCTATCTGGTATACATACTTTGTAAATTATCCTTGATATATGTTACTTTTCTAATCTTGAAGAAAAAATGACAGATAGCTAATCTCTAAATGTGGAGACAAAGAAAAATGCACATTTGTCTTTGATAGCACAGCAGCCCCTATTAGACAACATTTATCTAAACCCCGAACTTCATCTCACTCTTTGAAAGATCACAAAAGCAAAGAAAACTTTCTTTGGTCTCTTACTCTCTCTGAAAATCAAGAGCTACTGAAATCTGAGTCACCCCGGGGAGGACATGTGAATGCCCAACATACACATAAAAAGATATTTGCAATTATTGGCCATTAGAGAAGTGCAGATAGAAACTGTAATAAATCACCATCACACAAGGGCACTGAGCAAAAATGTAGAAAACAACAAATGCTGGTAAGGTTCTAGGAACATTCGAGCACTTGAAAACTATTGGAGGGGTTGTAAAATGGTATAACATCTTCAAAAAACTATATAGTGCTTCCTGGAAAAAAAAAACAAGAAATTGACATACCTTATGATTTACACAGTCCCACTCCTCTATTTAGTCTAGATTTATCATAAAATATTAAGATTATTATCATAAAGAGACATGTAAACATGATGTTCATTGCAACAGTATCCACATTAGCAAAAAGATTGACACATCTTAAATCTCCATCAGTAAATAAATGAATAAACAGACTGTGGTACATACACTCACTGAATAACATTGTATTACTGTAAAGAATGAGTTCATGAAACATATTATCGATCTGTATGAAGGACAGTATGCTGAATGCAATAAGTCAATAAGTCAATGCAATAGGATACATATCCCATGGTTTTATTATTATAAAATCAAGAATAGTCATACAGAAAACACAGAAAGCATTATTTTCCAACAGTCACCAGGGATGGGAGAGGAAGAGAGGGGGGAAACTTTCTGGATGGCAGACATTTGGGTTTCTCTGACAATGAGGAAAGCAATGCTTGGTACGGGTGATGTCTGCACAACTTTTCTGAGGTAAATAAAGAAAACAGGAAGTATGAAGGGATAATTTTGATAAATGCTATAACATAGAAAAAATGTGTGTGGGTACAAAGGTCGATATCTATGTTTCCCTTTGGGGACTTCAAAAACTTCATAGAAAATTCCCATTATCCCATGAACATTCATGTTTATATAAAGTAAGGCATAGAGAAGCACGTGCATTTGCATAAATAGGTGCATTTGTGGAACTGTTGTTAGATTATGTTGAGTTGATCCTGTGTACCACAGAATAGAGGACTGCCTGGTGCTGTGCCAGCCTCATAACTGTTCAAGCTCATTGCATCAACCACTCTTTCAAGCCATCTCCTTGAGGAACTTCCTCTCTTTTGCTTGTGTGTGCCCTGTGTATACTCCTATACATAATTAAGCACAATAAGCACAGCATTACATAAACTTGCTAGTTACATCTAAACATCATACAGGATTGGTTGACAGGGTTTTAAAAGTCTTAGGACAGCAGTCTCATGGGACACTTCAATCGATTGACATGGCCTAATTAATAAAGATAATGTTGCAAATCCTAAATTAGGAAGTAGTGTTTGGGGTCTTCAAAGTTTGTAAATGACCATCAAAATAAATAATACCTGTGATCTTAGGTTCATTGTGCCAACTAGACCTCCATAGGGACATCTGGGTGGAGCACAATTAGGTCACAGTGTGATTGGAGGACAACTGAGATAAATGCTTTCCATCAGGCATCCTCCTTCTTTTCCTCCCTGGTGATCTCACCAGCGTGTTGCTGCTTCAGCTAATTCTTTGCCCCAACTATGTGCTACACCACCTGGGAGCAGAGTCACCCCATGGATTGTGTCACTAGAGCTTGAAGCTCCTTCAAGAGCTTGAGATTCCATCAGGGGGCAGCTTAGCAAAGTCCCTCATTACTGATTGTTGCTGCCCTACTCTGCTGCCTTCTGGCCAACTCTGCCTGTCTTGTCTGAGGGAAGACTCTGCTGTCTGCTTCCTTGACTTTGGACCAATAGTCCTCTTGAGTTGAAGGACCTTCAATATATGAACTGTTTCCTGAAAGTGAGCTGAACTCAGCCTTCTGTACTGGTGTGTGGACAAATTAGCCATCATATTCCATCCTTCACACTGTATAAACCTATCCCTTTATAAACATATTATATCTTCATAACCATAAATGTCCTAATTTTGTTTCTCTAGAGAACACTGCTGAACACAATACCTGTGACTAATGTGCTTCTTTCCACTGTCAACTATATGAGACCAATGGGTTAAAGCAGAAAACCCAAAAAGGGAAAGGAGAACTGGATAAATGGAAACAGTTCAAATGACGTGGAGATCATGCTGTTACAGTGTGAAAATTGTAAAGAATATATTAATCAGAACTCAATTTGTTGTGTAAACTTTCACTTAAGACAATAAAATTAAAAAATATGTATTATTTAAATCTTTTTTCCACTTCACATACCTAATTTTCAAGCATTTTCTATGTACTCTGCCTCCAAAATGCGTTTGAAACTCGAACACTTCTTGCCTTGAACACCACATCAACCCAAATTCAAGCTATCACCCTATCTCTGTGGATTCCAACTGGACTGTTTGTGTGGGTTTTCCTTCTAGTCCTGCTTCTATGAAGTCAAGGGACTTTGGAGACAAGCAGCAAGATCTTTTTTTTTTTTAGCAAGGTCTTTTTAAAATGCACATGTTAGATCATGCCATGCCAATGCTCAAAGGTCATCAATGGTTTCCCGTCACACTTAAAGAACAAAATTCAAATTAGGCTGAATAACATGAAGGATCCAATGACGTCTCTGGCCCCCTCTCTTCCTGACCTCTTACTATTCTCTCTCCTGTGTCTGCTCAGATCTCTTATACTTCTTCAAACATCTGTATTTGATATCCCCATGCTTTGCAAATCTCATTACCAAAGTAGTCATATGATTGCCTTCATCACTTCATCCTATTCTATGACTACATGTTCTTTCCTTATAGAAGACATTCGTGATTTTTTTCTTTCTAAAACTTACCTCCCTTTATCATGTCCTGGTCCCTGACTATGGTTATCAGTATAAGGTATTGTATTATAATATTAGCATCTCTTGTTCAGTTTCTGCAACACATATCAAGTCCTATAAGGGTAGGGATGTCATTATTTTTATACCCACCAAAAGAGACTTTTAATACAGTTAGCATTCAATAAATGTTTATTGAGTGCATAGATAAATGAATGACTACCATAATAAAGTACCAAACAAATATGAATATATCCCATAAGGCTTCTCTACTTTGTATAAAGAAATGATCAAATGTGTTGTTTAGCTAGTAAAACTACAAAGACACTTCTAAATATCTTCTCAAGCATACTCTCCTAGAGACAGTTCCAATTGTTAGCGAGGGAATTCTTTTTTATCTTACCTTTTCTGTGCCATGCACACACTTTCTATGAAAATGGTGACTAACATAAATGCCAGCTCTGGGAGAGAATAAAGTGAAGCCTTTACATCTTGCTATATTGATATTCTCAAAGTGACCGGTGGAAGTCTGGTATTATCCATGATGGTCACATCAGCATCAACTAGATAGCTACTATGTTCACACTTCTCTACAGAAGCCTGTGGAAGGAGGCACAAGGCACCCCAGAGAACATCCTAACTTAAGCAACCTTTGGTTGGACATAGGGTGACCATGAAACACAACAACTTCCAAGCACCTCACAACAGCAGCAGATGCGAGAAAACGTTACAGCTTTATAGCATATAAATGCCTTCAGACAGACCCAGAAGGTATAAAAATCCAAACTTAGTCCATTTTGACTTAGGACATCCCTCTGTAGGGATTCTGGAACTGCACCTCTGTATAGGAGAGATGAATTTGGTTCCCTTTAGGTTGGACCTATGTCAGCAGACTGAGAGACACACTCGATTCAGGGAGAGGTTGGTGGTCACACTTAAAAGGTGACAGCCAACAGAACTCCCTGGCATAGTTCGACCAGGCACACATGGGAAGCCAGGGTGGTTGTACTTCCCAGGGCTGCATGTGGGTGGAGTTGGGACTTGAAGCCTTTGCTTTCTGATAGCTAAATCTAGCCTACATTCATGAATTCTCATGTGGATCTCACTGCCACTGGCATGCCTCAAGGACACCCCTAAAAATCCTTAAGACACAACAAATCCAAACACACAAATGCTCCGCGCTCAGCCCTTAGGGATTAGCAATGCAGAAGGCAACTTTATTTATATCCATGGTGTCCTTCATAGCATTCTATTAAATAGTTATTAGATTACCAAAATCCAGTTTTCATAAAGTAAAATTAGTACTTAATAGAGTTTACTGTGAATTCTAATCCAATATCTTAATGAGAAAGCTGGCTGCGGCCCAGCATCGAGGAGTCATGCAGCTATCACCCCATGAATAAGCACATGCAGATAGTTGGAACTGCCGACCTTGAAAGGAGAAATAGCCTTTTATCAAAGCATTTTGCACAATGGTAGCAGTGGAAATATTTCCAACGACTATGATTCTTCCTTTCATATTATAAATGCTGTGGTTTTTCAACACACCATTGTTGCTAATTTAATTTGTAGTGGATTCTCTGGCTAATCCTACTGTGCATATTCAATCAGAACCACTTGTATCCTGCACTTGCAGTATAACTACACTTTCTACACAGAGCAAACAAATGTGAATTACCAGAACTCCTATTGTAGAGAAAACAAGTATGTGTGTGTGTATATATATATATTCAACCTGCTCCATTGTTATCCACAGTTATACTTTGGGGTTTTGCTTCTTAATGAAAAGGGTCATTACACACAGTGATTAAAACCAAAGCAAAACAAAACAAAACAAAAGATCATCTGAGAACCTCTGTGTGAGGTGAGGTGCTCGTCTAGTGCTTCCTGACTCAGTGTGAGAGAGAGGCAGAATCTCAGGAGAGGTGGACTGAAGTCTAAACTAATGTTTAGCAACAAAAAGAGAGGAAAGACAAACTCCTAAATAATAGCCAAAAAAAATAGCCAAGGTGACAAAACTTTCTTAGTGTTAAGTCTTACACTTCAGAAACTACAAAAAAAAATATTCATGCTTCTTCACATTTTCAGGAGCAAGAATTTGAGCAAGTTACCTGGAAGAGATATGATTTCCTTCCCTATACTTTGAATGCATACTCTGAATACTTTGCTGAGGACTGATGTACTCTTGGATGCTTTGGGCAAGGGTGAGGGGCAAAGAGCTGAATCTATACCTTGATTTCCAGAGGAGTAGCAATTCCCAGTGTTTTGCTATTGTTACCCTGCCTGGAAATAACCACAGATCTTCAAGAGAACCTGGACAAGGGTCCTAGTCCAGACTGGGGAAGCATACCTGTCAAGAGTAATTGGTTACTCTGTGTCTAATTCTGGCCCTGTGACAGCAACCGTGGAGAGGTTTGGTGATTGTCTTTTGTGTTGATACATCAAGCTCCATGAAAAAAAATGGACCAGAAAGGCAAACTACTAAAGAGTGGTAGGCAGCACTGCTCCTCTATTCAGTCCCTTTTTTGTCTGCTTTGAGGAGGCCTGGTGGCCTAAGAGTTATGAGGTGGGCTGCTAGCCGCAAGGTCAGCAGTTTGAAGCCACCAGCCAGCTCCTTAGGAAAAAGACAAGGCTTTCTCTTCCTATGAAGAGTTTTCGTATCCGAAACCTACTGTACGAGTTCTATCTTGTCAGTATAGTATGTCCCCGTCTTTCTTGAGCATCCACTCGATGGCAGGTGGATTTCGGTTCTCCGCTTTAGGAATGGAAACATGCAATGCTGCTTTATCAAGTTTCATTAAAGTGAAGAGGCCACACTCTTAAGGTTTTCTTCTTGCTCAAAGGAAATATAAACAAAGAATGGCAATAATAATGCTCACTGACTGAGTGGATGTTCACTAGGGGCCAGTTGGATAAATGGTTCACACCTACTGGTTTGAAAAATACTCAGGGAACTCTAAGCAATAGATGCTCTTGTTACATCTATTTACAGTCAAAGAAACGGGAGCTTAGAGAGGTTCCCTGGCTCTTCCTTGACTGGGACACACGCTCCTGGTGGTATTCTCTTCTGTAGATCTGAGCACTGTTTGATCTAAGAATTTATTCAGAGAACCCTTCAGTCACAGGTGCTTTCTAGCTATTATAGATAAAAAAGGGTGGATTCAAAGGAACCAGTTCTGTTAAGAGTTCTGTAGAGATAGATGTGATTTTCTTTTTAAACACATCTTTGCCTGTTTTACTGGTATTATGTCCAATTTCATATTTCTCTATAGCATCAAAAATATATATGTAAAATACTGTAAAACATTATTAACTGCAATGTGTTAGTGGATGCAAATATGATAAAGTCACAAAATAAGGAAAAAAATGTAAATAAAACAAAACCATCACTTGGAATATTGATAAACTATTGCTTTTACCTATTTTATGTCAAATATATTAATCTTAAAAATAATTGAGGGCATTAAAGGTGGTTTAACATACAAAAGGTAGAACTGGGGAGAGGGGTCATCATTGTCAGGAGTTTTAGATACTGCTTTGTACACAAGCACGGTGCCCATGAAATCGTAGGCTGTTTTGCCCCCATTTAAGTAGGATTGATTTATTGATTGCATTTCCTGCATACACTTCCTGCACACACAGAAGTATTTAGAAAATCTGCATGATTTTAAATTAAGGTCATCCTTTTCATTGAGTAGAGAACCAGGAATTTTTATTTACAGTTTCTTTTCTACCTTTACTAAGCCTTACTGTCACTTGCATCCCTTAGAATCTTGATGATTGTTTTTCTTTGAAAGCATATCTGATGAAGTTGGGAAACTAAAGAATTCATGCTACTTGAATCCAATGTGAGAATTATTTTAAAAAGAAAAGATGTGAAAATAGAGCAAAGGGGCACACTGTGTTAGTCAAGGAGAAAGGATATAGTGAATTATCCAGCACATCCATGTGTGCCTCTCATGTAAAACATAGAAGGCCACAGGCACACACACATTGCCATGTTTGTGGAAATGTAAATAAGTGATTATGGTGAATACAATTAGAAAAGAGTTCTCAAAAGTTGGACAGAACTTACAGAGCTAAATCTACGACACATTTCCATATGCAGCTATTGTCCGATGCAGAAGCAGGGTCGCAAGAACCCTACTTTTAGACACCATCTAGTTTCAGCCTGGCTAGCTCGTAGGGGTAATTGGCATTCAATATCAACCTTCTATATGTGGTTTGATTACAAAGAGCTGCTGTAACCATAATGTTCTAAATGGATGGTTTCAAAGAACAGGGACTTGCTGTCTCACAGTTTTCAAGGCTAGACATCAGAGCAGACACGAGTCTTAAGGCAGGATCTTTCCTTGTTGGTAGGTCTCTTTACCCTGGTGTTTGGGGGCATGCATCACAAGGTTTACTCTCCTGTGCTTGTGTGATTCTCTTGTAATGTCTGTTTTATTAGGGCTAAGAAACACCCTCCCCCGTCTGGCTGCATTAGCATAGAAAAAAGAAACCTTTCTTTCCAGACAGGGTCATATGCACAGGAGCAGGGATTCGGATTACAACATGTTGTTGTTGTTGTTGTTGTTGTTGTTGTTGAAGGGAGAACACAGTTCAGTCCACAACCCCATGTGCTTTCCATGATCATATCCAGAGTGCCACAACATTTGCCTTAGTAGTGTACAAATGCCATATTATTCAATTATGGGCCTAATGGCGGTGCCAAGAGACACTGCATTTCGAGCAGTGCTCTCTTAGTGAAAGTAGCAGGTGGGAGAGTAGGTGTGCAACCAAATACAAAAAATAAACTTTTTCCCACTCAGTTGGAATAAATTATAATGTGTCTGGACAAATATGTGCATGATGATTTTCAGGAATGATTTGAGGCCATAATGGATTTTTAAAAAGCACAACTCAAACAGAGAACATGCTTGATTATTCTACACTCTCTCTCTTTTTTAAAAAGCCAATTTTATTTTAAAGACTTGCATTCTTACAGGATAGTGGTCAATTTGGGGGGGATGAATATTACCTGTGAACTCAAGAAAAAATAGGAAAGCTACCTTAAGCCTTTCATAAACTAGGTTGGTGTAGAAAATGTCTGGAAGGGACTATTAAAGCTTATGGTTAGGGAATAGGTTATTTGCATTTTATTGTATTTCCCAATCTTGGTGGATATCTTAAAATTTCCTCTGAAAATGTTTTCAGGTAGGTGAACACAATTTCCCTATCCTGCATTACCATAAGGAGGGGCTGTGTTTCTTCTTCTTGGTTTCTCTCCAACCCATTGGATTGAAAATGCATTGGGCACGTGCCCCTCATTTCCATCTTTCCTCATCTCAGGAGACCTTCTAGCAGGCAATAGGGATCTCTCAGCAACCTTAGGGGCTTTTCCCTCTTGCCTGCACTGGGGAAGGAGCTTTGCCAACCCAAGGGATCAGTTATTGTGCCCATGGGACTCTCACATCTCAATGAGATGTCCTCAACTGTCCTTTGTCTTTTTAGATCCTCTAGTCTTCTGTAACAATTTATACTGCTCCAAACCTATGTTACTAACCACTGCACTTGTGAAAATTGGAAGCATACTCATTAAATAACCATTTCTGAAAAAGACTCAATTACCAGCGATAAATAAATGTTCTAGTACACGTTGGCACTTAGTTAAAGTGCACTTAGGAAGTGGGATATTCCTGGATAGATGGGCATCTGAGGCAGGGTGAAGGATGCTGGGCTCTGGAGGGTGGGGGTGCTGGCTTCTGGAAACCCAGGCAATATGCACACGCAGGTCTGTGAGTGGCCCCTGGAAAGAAGAGAGGCTGGCAGGGCAACGATGTTGAGCTTTTCTTTGACAATCTTTGTCTCCACTTGATGGAATGCCTTGTGCTCCTTGCTCTGTACAATATTATGAGCCAGGAGAGATCAAGGATGAATGAGAAAGGCGAGTTGGTTTTCCACTAACCTGTGTCCCATATGCCAGTCCGTGTGAGCAGCCTCGTGTCACACAAGCTGGGGGACTTAGCACAAGAAATTGAACCAAACCTCAAGTATAAAGATGAGTGCTATTTGGACTCAGGGTGAGGGAATAGTTTCAGAAGCCTCATCTTAAGTATAAGCATCATGAACCAGGGATGCATATTTAAAATATTTAGATTTGTTTTTATAACAATCATGTCTAAAGCAATACACTAGTAAAGTGCACAAGCAATGCCAGAGAACACCAGTACCTGGGCCCAAAGAGGACTCTGATTACAAAAGGACAAGGACATCTAGACCAGAACATGTCTGGGTAAAGAGACATTAAGAGGCTCCCATTGGGAAAGAACTCACAACTTCAACAGTATTAAATTAATAAATAGCTAAATGCATGAAAAAATTATATCCAAATCCTACTACTCTGAATGTATAAGCTTTAAGAAAAAAAAGTTGGAGATGGGGCGCTTTGGCCAAACTCTTTTGCTTTAAAAAGGACAATGCACATTTTATAAGGTTTGGGGCTAAAGCTGTGACTAGACAAGAAATGTCTGGTGATCAATTTGCAAGTTAGTCATGAAAGGTGTTTTGAGGTGATGTTTAACATATTTGGGGAGATGCTCTGCTAGGCGTCCCTGTTGATGCATGGTTTGATGCGAACTCCTCCAATGAGACTTCCGAGAAGGCAGGAACCCTGTGAAGCGCAGTGGTTAGTCTTGAGGAAAGCATGCTACCCACACTTGGGGTGAGATACGCCGGTTCTGACAGCACACTTGGTGCCCAGGCCCTAAGATGGAAGCATGCCTCTCCCAGATCTTTCCCCAGTCTCAGAAAAAACAAACGGGTGCATCCCAAACCAAGGTTAAGGTTTCTCCCATGATTTGTGCCAAATAAATGTCTTTTTTCTTTCTTCTCTTTTTGTTTTTACCATTATTACATTGTTCTCATATTTCTTACCACGCACTTTCCTCAGCCTTTTTGGTTCCGCTTTCAGAATGGATTTTGGAGAGATGCTGCATGAATAAGTCTTAGACTGCTGAAATGGAAATCATTTTTAGTCTGTTTTTTATTACGATGGGTATAATGTTGCATAGAACCATTCGTAATGTACGTGATGGGGTCTGCTATCTATCGGGGGACAATGGTTTGAGGAACTCCAGCCGTGAAGTAGAAGGAACCACAGGAGAATGAGGAGACAAGCCTCTGGTTTCTGTCTGGAAGTTGACTCATGCCACTGGCGAACCATGAGCCCCTGAGCATGGACAGTCCTTCCTCTTCTAGAAGGAAACAGGGGCGGGAGGCAGCTGGCGTTGCCTATATGACCCAAACATCTCTGATTCCCTCCATTTCAAAATGCCTCACAGTGTCTTAGCACTGTGAAAGGGCACTCGACAGAAAGCAGACAAGGAAGACCCCGCCCACCGCAAAGACTACCGTGCACAGTTGAATGGGGGTGGGGGCGTGGGGGGGTGGGCAAAGGAAAAAGAAGACACATGATGAGAAGGATCGGTACACAGTGACTGCGACCCTCGGCTCAAACACATCAAAGGGGTGGAGGATGGCCCGAGACTGAGCAGTTCCATTGTCTTGCACAAAGGGTTGTTATAAGTAGGAATGAACTCTTCACAACATCAAGCACAGGGACAGACAAGACGCAAAAGGCATAGGGAGGGAGGGAGCAACCCCTTCCATACAGAGGTCATGTTGAAATGGGCATGTTTAGAGGTTCTCCCAGGAGTCGGTGGTTGGCATCACATTCCTAAACAAGACACAGCATCGGAAAGGTCCTTAAGGGTGTGTTGCTGCTGCTTTCCCTCACAGAAACTTGCATGTGTTTGTGTGTGTGTGTGTGCTTAAAAATAGATTTACCCCCAGTCCTGGTTTCTGAGGATCCCCGGGGATGGTATCTACTAGCCCGCTTTCCACTTAGTAGCTTGTGCCCCCAGGCCAGGGTGGTTTCCCTACCAGGAAGCCCCTGTCTTGCTCCTGTATTAACCAGAGAGGCGTCACTCTTGGCCCTGGTTCTGCTTGGAGATCTTTCTCAGTCAGTGAGGCCTGGTAGTGAATTTTCCTCTGTCACCTCAGCGGGGCAGATCCCAGTAAACCACTGGAAGGTTTGGCACTAGAACCTGCCCAACTTTGGAGCGGCCCTGCAGGCTGACTGCATCCTTGGGGGAGAAGCCTCACCAGCAGAGCAGCCTTGCTTATCCGTTTTAATCTGCAGCAGAAGTAAAGTAAGCTGCTGCAGTAAATACCAAGGGGTCAACGTTACGACTCCTTGGTGTCTTTTTCTTCTCCAATGCCTAATTCACTAAGCCCATTAATTAAAAATAATAGGGATACAGGGAAATTATTTTTATGAGACTTATTTGCTGTATCAGGCTTGATTCCCTGTACAGGTTTTTAGCATGAAAAGAATTCAATGTGAAAAACCAAACACACGCTACTTTAAATGCTAACGTGAAACTTTTCCAATGATAACTATCCGCTGTCGATCTAATCAATGTGAAGAAGGACCTGGAGAAGCTCCAGAGAGGGAAGGGAAGAGGCCCCACCAGTGGGAGTTGGCTTGGAAACCTGGGCAACCTTCCAGGGCATGCAGAAGCGGGATCTCCTAGGCCACAGTGCCCCCTGTTGGGAGACGGCGGGAGTGACTCCTCCCACATCCCCACATCCCAAATCAGCCTCCCTCCTAGGTCAGCTCTCAAAAAGGGAGTCGCCCCTTTTGAAGCAAAAAGAGTGACTCAGTTGAGAAGCATAGATGCACAGTGTTGGCCCCTATTTCTATTTATATAGCCGTGAGTGAGCGTGGGGGAGGCAGGGGAACCCGGAACCCATGAGTAGAACTAGGTTCTGTTCTGTGTCTTCACATGGCTATGTGATCTTGCCTAAAATTCTTTAAGCCTCAGTTCCTCATCTGTAAATGTAACTAATTAGAATGATAAGCTCTGTCAATGAGGGAGGGCTGCTTGACACCAGGAGGGAGGGAAGGAAGGAGGGAATGAAAGGGAAAGGAGGGGGCGGGCAGAGGGAGTCAGAGAAGGAAAGGATGGGTAGAGAGAGGATGACTTCATCAGGTATGAATTCCAGACAGGATTCCTTCAAGACAATCTGTGTTGCTGTCGACCTCTCGATACTGTCACCTTCAAATGCATTTCTTTTTCTCTCACGTGGTTAATGTCACCTTCTCACGAATCTATATTTTTATTTCTCATCTGGAGTTGGGGAATTTATCTGACCTGCTGCAGGAACAAACACTTACTAGGGATAACGACTCCCTGTCCTATTAACAGAGGGGTTTTTTGGTCAGGAAAAGAGTTTGACGTCTGCGAGGACCCGGGATTATAATTTGTTCACTTCAATAGATAGAGCCCAGCCCAGCAGAGGGGAGTCTCTTTCTGGGGTTCATCACTTGGCACGCATCTCTTCCAAAGCTTGACTCGCACACTTTGGTCAAGGCGTACTACCAGTTTCCCAAACTCGAGTTGTGCATAATATTGTCTGCTTATGTCAATCTTCTGTCTGCTTATGTCATCAATCTTCAAATCAGAGGATGGACTCTAACTGAATTACAAGATGCGCAGTGTCTCACACAAAATCCATACAAAACCCAGTCGTAACTGCCACCTGGTATGTTCCTAAATACGATTCAGAAGGCTTTGAAACCTTTACAGGAACAGACAGCCTCATCTTCTGTCTGAGCAGCAGCTGGTGAGTTCAAACTACTCACGTCAGGTCAGGGCTACCAGAAAATGCCTCCCATGAGTGGCAGTTTCCCACAACTTCTGTTTAAAGTGATTTCTCTCTGGAATCTTTCTACTTGAACATTCATAGACATTTCCGTGACACATGAGTGTGCCATTGCGGACATTGCAGGACTATGTGGGCTGAATATATATGCCCACTGAAGACGGCTTGGAGAGACTCTTCCAAGAAGGAGGTAGGGATGAGCCAACTTGCCCCCTCGCATCAGTGCTGTATAGGCATTCGGCTCTCTTAAGCAAAAAGGGGTGGAAAGTGGACTAGATGGCTTTCAGGGCAACACAAACTTCTAGAAACTGTGATATTTCCTTCATCCACTCATGACCCACTGGCTCACCACAGACTTTGGGTCCATTCTGATTCATAAGGACCCTATAGTGGTGGTTCCCCCACCTGCCTAATGCCGTGATCCTCTAATACAGTTCCTCATGTGGTGGTGATCTCCCAACCATAACATTCTTTCCATTGTTACTTCATAACTGCAATTTTGCTACTGTTATGAATCAGGTGACCCCTGTGAAAAGGTTGTACACCCCCAAAGGGGTCGAGACCCACAGGCTGAGAACCGCTGCTCTATAGGATAGAATAGTATTGTCCGGCATGTCTAGGGCTGTACATCTTTACAGGAGCAGAAAGTAGCCTTGTCCTCCCACAGGAGTGGCTGGTGGATTTGAACCACTCATCTTGTGGTTTGCAGGCTAGCTGGTAACACACTAGCTGATAACACTCGAAATGTCTTCAGTACTGTGATAGTGATGCAATCTGTTGTGGACTTGAGGCTATTATGAATGAAGGGGTGGAGTTTAGCCCATCAATCAGGTTCAAGTTTGATGACTTCATTTGCAGGAGCTAGGGAGATAAATAGCGTGCTGGAGGCAGGAACAGACTCTCTGCTTTGTATTCCTGATGACAAGACACATGGAGCCCTGGAGCTAGAGGAGCCACGTGGAGACCCCTGCCAGCCCTGAGACACTTACACTGCCACTGGATCCACAAGAATTTCCACCCACTGGCCTGTGATCATCCTGTGTTCAGCATCATTGCATGTGTTTTGTGAGTCTGAAGAGGAATTTATAAGTTGGTATTGCACATATGGGCTAGTACTGGACAAGAATGTTTTCATAATACACAATTTCTCTTTGATATAAACCTTCTACACACATATAAGTGTCTAGGAATTTATTTCTCTAGTACAGGGGTGCTCAATACATCGATCATGATCTACTAGTTGATCGTAAATGTAGTGTGGGTAGATCACATGGCATTAAAAAAATAGACATAAGCCAATCATCAAGTCCATCACTTAACTAACACACAGCAAAGCCAATCAGATACATCTTTGGTGTCAAACACATGTGCAAATAACTATGCTAAATGCAGCAAATTTGACAAGAAAAGTTATCGTCAATTTTTAGATCTTGGGTTTTTTTCTCTCTTAAATGTAAGAAAGGGTATTAAAATGAGTGGGGGAGTTGGACCAAGTAAGAAGACAAAAACACATCACTTTCATATGGAATGGGAGATTTGGACACTACAAGCCAACATTCAGTTGAAGTCCAGTGTGCACGAACAGTTCTGGAACTTACTCAGAGAAGGAAAGTATCCAAACAAGAGAAAATATGCTACCTTCTTGGCTGCATTATTCAACTCTACTTATTTACGTGAGTCAGTCTTTTCCCATAAAAAGATAATTAAGTCCAAGTACTATTCCATCATTAATGACGAAGCTTTAGAAGTGTGCTTGAGGCTGGCTGTCAGCAGCTACATCTGGATTATGCATCCCTGGCTCATTCCACTCAGTGAAAGTCATCAGAGTAAACCCAGTTCATGCCAAAAATTGTACACAGTTAATTGCATTGTGTTGTATTGTGTAATGTGGACTATGCGGTTATGCAAGGTACATAAACATACATTATACATATAAAGAATTATCAATGAATTTATGAGTAAATGCAGTAAATTAATAAAAATGAACATATGTTTTGCATTTTTGTAGTTGGTAGGTCATTTTGACTTGATCATTTTATAAGTAGATCGCATGCTGAAAAAGTGTGAGCACCCATGCTCTAGGCCACCTCTACAAACACAAGTACATTTTTTAAAAAAATGAATGAAGCAGAACAACAACAATGACAAAAAAATTAAATCCTTCCCAATGTGTAAAAACAGTCACATGCTTGTCAGAATTTAATTGGGGAACTAAGAAAAACATGACTTTCACCTAAACAAATTAGAAATTTTCCGCAGTGTTCTTTTTCACGTTTTCATTCTACACCATTTGACAATGGGACGTCTGGGCCCTGGTTGGGGTATTGCTTCACAGGACTCAAACTCAATGCCTGTCTTTGCAACTGTCCAGATGTGCATGGTGCAAAGGAGCCCTGGCTTTATAATGGTTGTACCCTGGGCTGTTAACCAGCAGATTTGAGGGTCAAACCCCCAGAATCCCTCTGCAGGGGAAATTCCTGACACCATGCTATGAAACAGATCTCCTTTGTCATTTAGAGGTTCCATGATAGGAATAAACTCAAAGGCATGCTGAAACAATAGCACACACATAATAATAATGATAAGAAGATGACAAGCTAAAGTATTATTCTTATTATTATTATAATCAATGTTCTCCAAAAAAGCCTTGAAAGGTTAGCATTATTATTGCTAGTTGCCTTCTTCTTCAGACTCATGGTGACCCCCACATGTGGAGGCTTTAAAAGAACCGCCCCCGTAAGGTTCCAACCCTCACCCTGTTCTCAGAGGTATCTCTGAATGACTTTGAACCTGTTGCCTAGTAGTTGAGAGTCGAATCCACCCTGGACCCTCTCTCGTTTGGAAGATGGGCAACACAGTACAGATTGGGAAACTGTTTGTCCAGACTCATCCTGCTGGGAAGTACTGAAATCAAATTATGAATTCAGGCACTGGGTGTGAGACTGCATGGTTTAAATATTTACTTTTCTCCTCTGATATCCTTTCTATCTCTAAGTTTTGATTCCACATCATGTGTTCCAATGTTTTCTGCTTTCCATAAATCTTTGATATCTCTGGCAGTTAGTCTTTAAAGAGGACTTTCATATCTAATGGCGGGAAGGATGATGGGAAACCATCATCAAACAAGTCGGGACTTTACAGAGGAGGCACAGTCGTAAATCTGATCTAAGAAGCAAAGACCAGAACGTCAACCCTTTGGAGAAAAGACACACTTTTAATAGCTGCCTGAATCTGGAACAAAAACTCAGAGAAAATGCTAACCAAAAATGATGCTGACTGTCCTTCCCCCCCCAAATTTCCCCTTGGCTCTTGATCATTATGATGGGCATTCTCACTCAGAGGACCTTCACTGTCCTTAATTTTTCACTGTGATTCTGTTTCTTCCAACAAGTTCTGGTGTCTGATTCCACAGTCAGGAGCGTGAGTCCCAACTATGCCTGCTTAGACAGAGTGCCTGAGAATGGGAAGGCAGGAAGGGAACAGACTCTTTATAAATGCATGGCCTGCCAAGTATTAGGGACACACACACACACATTTAAGAACTCTTAGGTTCAACATTTCTATTAAATACAGTGAGAGTGAGGAATCAAATAATGTCTTTCCTTGCATTGCCCTCCAATGACTAAATCTGTTCCATGGAGTTCTGAAACCATTAGCTATAAAAAAGCGGTCTACATTTAGAGCCTGGAATACTGGCCACAGGAACCCTGTGAGGGTCGTGATGATGTTTTGGGGTGCCTACACAAGGTCAGCAGTCTGAAACCCCTGGCTGCTCTGTGGAAGAACGACCAGACTATTTCCTCCCATAAAGAATTACAGTCTCAGAAACCCACAAGGGCATTTCAACCCAGTCCTGTAGAGTCTCTTTGAGGTGGCATAGACTCAGGGAGGAAGTCACACCAGCCAGGTACATAAGCCTCAAACACAGTTTGGGCATATGCATAATGGTACGGGTCATAGGTTGGGTTGTGTCCCGTAAAAATGTGGGTCAGGATTCTCAGTGGTTTAGCAGCTAAGCAAAGATGTCATATGGCAGTTCGTCCACAATCCTCCTTGATGTGATTGGTGGATCTAATAGATGGAGCCGTTTTAAAAGAATTAAGGGAGGGATGCAACACTCCTATTCCATCACAGCCCTGATCCCATGTGAAGGGAATTCCCTCAAGATGTGACCTGCTTCACACACAAAGGGAGAGAGAAGCTAACACAGAGAGAGGTTCCCCTAAGGAAGAAAAGTCTGTCAGAGTAAGTCCTTTGGGGACAGGTCTTATGCTGGGAACCTCTTAGATGCAGGGTAAGATTGATGTCAAGACACATGGGGCTCTTCAAGGAATGCAGGGCCTACACATGTTCAAAGGAGGCAAGGATCTTTCTCCTAGACCAGTGGTTCTTAACCTTCCTAATGACGACACCCTTTAATCCTGTTCCTCATGTGGTGGTGACCTGCCCCAACCATAAAATTATTTCCATGCCTACTTCACAACTGTCATTTTGCTAGTGCTATGAATCATAATGTAAATATCTGATATTCAGGATACATCTTCATTGTTACAAACTGAACCTAATTAAAGCATCGTGATTAATTACAAAATAATATGGAATTATATATTGCAAAATATTTATTTCTAATTACAAATAAGATTTTGTCTCCAAGCATGGTGTAGCATGGGTAAGTCTAAAGATAGCAACAGTAAACTACATTGCTACATTTTGTGATAGTACGCATAAAAAGTCAAAGTGAGTGCGAAAGTTGAGATAGCTGCTTTGTCATTCAATCAGCATATCTGCATTTGGGTCCACTCTCCTGGAGACAGATAGAGGAGTAAGATCTCAGTTACTAAGATATGCAAATATGTGTTTTCTGATGGTCTTAGGTGACCCCTGTGAAAAGATCATTTGACCCCCAAAAGGGGTTGCAACACACAGGTTAAAACCCTCTGTAAACTGTGATCCTTATCCTAGAGATGGTAATGAGAGTTTGCGCTTCCATCCTCCTGAACTGGGAGAGGACACATTTCTGTGGTCAAAGCCATCCACTTGTGCTACTTCCATTAGAGCAGCACAAGATACCTAAGACCTTATGTATCCACTATCCACTGTGAAGGGCCCATGCAGAATAATTTCCTGGACCTACCTATTCATTTTCCCTATCTTCTGGTGCCCTGAGATCTATCTTAAAAAATATACATTAAACTCTATTTGTAATTGTTAAAATCTCATGAATTGATGTTCTAATATGTCAAATGATAGGATCTTTGGGGGGTTCTATAATCTCTCCCTACATGTATAAAGTTAAAAGATGCACCTTTAAAAGCATATGTAACATTTTCTTTCCTTGCCCCAAGATATTTTTAAAGGTTTTATAAGCCAGTCTCCTTTGAACATTTCTGTCATCAACCTGCCACTTTCTCTTCAGAATTGTATAATGACTTCTCACAGGAAATGATACCATTATCCTCTCTGCATATCTAAACTCCCCATCCTTCAAGACACAAATAAAATTCTGCCTCAACTCACTGTCTTCAGACTTCCTGATCTCATCCCTCTCACAAATACCAAAGCCTTCACTGGTTGGACAGCATATCACACTTGTTTTATTTTCTGTCTTTCTTTTGTTTGCACCTTATCCAATTAAACTTCATGCTAAATAACACATTCTGTGTTTACTAACTATATGCCAATCTGCATAATAAGGGATTATAGGAGATCGAACTCCAGCCTGACATACATGTAAAAGCTGGAAATTGAATAGGAAGACTGAAGGAGAAGTGATGCATTCGAATTGGGGTGTTTTGAGAAGAATGTTGATGGCACCGTGGCCCACGGAAAGGACTAACAAATCTGTCCTGGTTGAATCCGGGCAGAGTGAGCTGCAGAAGCAGGGATGGTGATAAACCTTCTCCTGTATTTTGGACATGTGGTCCGGAGAAACCAGCCCCTGGAGAACGATACCAGGCTTGGTAAATGAGATGGGCAGTGAATGAGAGGTGACCCTGCGATGAGACAGATTATGAGGTGGATTGACACTGTGGCTACCACAATGGGCTCAGACATGAGAATAATGATGAGAATGGCCCCGGACCCAGCACTGTTTCCTTCTGTTGTCCATATAGGCATTATGGGCCAGGACCAGGTCGTTGGTGCCTAACAACAATCCTAGCCCTCCTCTGCAGTGCTTTCTAGAATGGCCATCAACATGTCTCCAGCAGGAGGATAGAGATTGGAGGAGGCCACAGGGAAGAAGAGGCACCCAAGTCTACCACATACTCATGCAAGAGTTTCTAAGCAGTAATAAGGATAGAGTTGAGGTTATTTCTGCACAATATAACACCAGCAAAAAATATTCATTGAGCACGCATCAGATGTACAAGATGCATTCTTTTATGTGTCCTCATCACACTAAGTGACATTTCTATCTGCCTTTCACCAGGCGGTGGGTTGTGACGCAAGAGGGGAGTTTCCCCAAGGCTGCATAGTAGGGCTCCTTCATGGAGCACCCTGGCTTGGGGATGACTTTTGTCATCCCTTGCTACTTCTTCTTGCTTGTTGGTGCTCTGAAAGTATTTGTTGAATACATGATATTTGGAAATGTGCGTGAGCCGTGCAGATACACTGTTCAGTAGACAAAGCAATACAAGGCCCTGAGAACTTGGAACCAATGTTGACCTAGCATGTGTGCGTGTCTTAGAAAAAATTGACAACTGGCACCGAATATCATGTTGCCTCACTCCTTTCCCAATAGCTGAAGGATAGAAATGTTTTAAGACTCTAAGCAAGTAACAGGTGAGTATATGTTTCCAAATGTATGTGCAGAACATGTGTGTATATGTGCCGTCACATACACATTGGTGATGGGTGCCATGACGTCTGTTCTAAAGCACAGGGACCCTGTGCCTGAGACAGAGTAAACTGTCTCGTAGCATTGTCTCGACTGTACGCTTGTGGGAGCGGTGTCCCAGGCCTCTTTCTCTCAGAGCGTCGGGGGAGGTATGAACTGGCTACATTCAAATGAGCAGTTTGGCACTTAACACTTGTGCCACAAGGACTGTTTTACATGAACACGCATATAATCATTCTTCTAATTCGATGACACCTTTTCGCAAACACAATGCATACATGAGGAGAGAGCATGGAGAATTCTAACCCAAAAACTGAAAGCAGGAAAAAAAAAATTATGACATGCCACAGCTGTTTGGATCATTCCAGATGCTCTTTGGGGGTCAAGAGGGCCTTGTTGATGGCTGGTGTATGTTACAACCAAAAAGGCAGCTTTCCTCCTGACTTTTCCTCTATGTTATCTCCATGTGGTTCCCAAATGCTTACCCCTCTCTGCCAAATGCTGCAAAATCTGTCTTTTTGATCTCACAGATGGAAAAGATTTATTAGCTCATGAAACTCATTCTCTCAGGAGATAAGGAACTCACCAAATACATTCTCCCCATCCTTACAATACGCAGATCTCCTAGAGTTTTTTTTGACAAAACCTGGTCACCTGACTTCCTATGTTCAAGAAAGCAATAAAGCGGCAGGTCCTGAGTTGTTTTCTGCCTCTAAAGGGTGTTTCCACTTGCTGTGTCCTTACCCAGTGTCAAAGGGGTGGAAGAAGGCCCTGTCCATCTGTATCTCTTGGTTATAACAACACTTGCATCTTCAAAACCCGTTTCAACAACAAAAGACTATGCCCCACTAGCCTTCCCTCTGCTGTTGTGTTTTGTTTTTAACTGTGCCAAATGCATATGCAACACATCGGGCCCTTTGAATACTCTTCACAGGTATGGTTCGGTCAGGGACATGAGTTATATTCCTCTCGTTTGTTAGCCATCACCCTTGTCCAAATGCTTCTAGAAATGATTCCTACAATCTGGTCTCTATATTTGTCTAAAGGGTTCTTCTGACAGGAGGACAGCATCATCTGCGCAGAGTTGGACTGGAGGAGGGAAACTGACTTTTTCGTACTAGGTCTGCTCCCACTTTTACGGTGGAGGAAAAAACAAAATAGAGTTCAACTCACCAGAAGCAGGAAGTTGAGGAACTGGTAGAAACAGTAGGCCAAGCCATCAGGTTTTGTGGACATCATTGCCCCACTGGTCACATGTTTGAGAGTGTGTATGTCAACTGTCAAGTTTGCTGTTAGACGGGGACAATGATGTATTCGCCATGAGCAGACAAACCTTTGTTGCAGATATTTGTACTTTATTCTTTTGTTCAAAAGATTCATTGGATCTTCAGCCTGATTTCTAGGTTTCTGTCCAATCAAACGTTGTCTTGACTGTCCACCCATGAGGCCCTAACCCCCATCGCATGCATCTCTTTGCCTGCATTTTTCCCTTCAGGGCAGGACCTCACACGCCACTTCTGTTTCCATCCTCCTCTCTCCGTAGTGGGCAGGCAAGGTGCAGATGCTCTCTAGTCCTAGTTCCTAGTAAGCAAGCATTTTTCAGCTCTTTGTTGTCCACTGAGAACATAATATGAAAGAAAAGCTGGAGTCACTGTCCACATTACTCTTTCCTGCCAAAGCCTAATAGTGCTTAAAGGTCTTTCTCCAATTCACTTTCCCCCAAAGCTTTCCATTCTCCAGCCTGAGGGTGCTTTCCTTGTAGTTCTCCTCTGAATTTGTCCGCCTTTTACTTTCTTTGAAAGCAGCCGGGTTAAATACCAAACCAAACTTACTCCCAACGTGTCCGTTCTGACTCAGAGCAACCCTAGAGGGTCAGAAACCCTCTGTGGGTCTCTGGAACTGTAAAATGTTGTGGGAGTTGAAAGCCTCATCTGTCTCCTGTGGTTTCAAACTGCTGAATTTCTGGTTAACAGCCCAGCAAGGCAGGTCTGATGATGCAATCTCTGTGAGTAAACACCTGTTCTCACAGGCTTTCTGAGCGATTCTAAAGTTCAAAAATATCCACTGGGCTTCCATTAGGTACAGGATCGTGTCCAAACCTCTACCACTACGGCTTCTACCCGACAGGGTCACTACACATGGAAATTGACCAAATACAATCAGTTTTTTGGCTTGGTTTAGTATCTAAGACACACACATTTCAACCACTGGTCTATCCTGTCTCTATGATGAACTTACTTGTATCTCAGAAATAGGTAAATGCCAACTGCACATACAGAACATTCCCTTGAGACTAGTGGGCAGTGATGACACTGGGAGGGTGGAGGGATGGTGGAGTAGAAAGCGGGAACTGATTTCTGCTATCTACATGTGACCTCCTCTCTGGGGTGCGGACAACAGGGGTAGGGGTGAGTGACGTGGCACATTGGACAGTGTATGATATGAAGAGGTAAAGAACTAGAGAAAAGAGGGAAAGAGGACCTTATGCTGGGGGGTTCAAGTAGAAAATGTTTGTAGATGAATGTGGTAACATGCATACAAGTATGCTTAATATGAACAATGTATTGAATGTTATAAGAGCTATAAGAGCCCCCAATAAAAATCTATATTTTAAAAAAAGAACATTCCAAATACACAACATTCCCATAGAAATCCTTCTTTCCCTGGTAAGTTTCTGGTCAGGAATATTCATATCCATAATCTACTCCCACAAAAGCCAATTACATATGCAGTACGTATGAATAAAGTTTTATTGAATGAGATAAAATAGATGAATGAATGAATAAAATAATACTGGGTGGAATTTTAACTGCTGTGCTTTGATTGGACTTCTGTATTACTTAGCAAACAGTTCAGAAAGAAATTCTAGGAGATAATGGAGAGGAAATTCTTCTAGACAAGCCTATTGATCTTGCCAAAGAGATTTGGAGAGCCTAAATGGCACGACACATGAATTTGCTGAGAGAGGCCACCTTTCCTCAGTGCCTGAGCCCCTTTGAAGAGAGATGAGAGCACGCCTTCCTTGCATTATCATTCTGCTCTTGTTCTCTGAAGCAAAAGAGAAGGTGGCAAGTTCCTGGTGTCAATAAATTATTTAGAATATTGATTTTTACAGCCTGAACTGCGTTAAGTTATATCTGCACTTAAAGACAACCATTTGCATGTTTCCATTTATAAAGTCTGTAAAGTCAAAAACACATTTGGATTTTTTTTTAATTTCTTTTTAAAGGATACACACCTTCCCCACTTAAAGTATATATATGTATACATTCAGGGTTGCATACCTGGGCAACTACTGATGACTATGTAAACAAACAAACATTTATTTTACATTTATCTATTTCAAAATTTATAAATAGGAAAAGTTAGTTGCCATGGTAGTCAATGTAGAAATATCTTTGGGGCTAAGCTATTTATAAAATTAATTTTAGAATACATGACAATAAAATAGTTTTTGCTTTTGTGTTGGGCATTTTCATGTTGAACTAAGAATTTTGTTTTAATGTAAGATTTGTTTAAATGGTTATAACATACTTTATATAATGATAAAGAGCCTTGTACATTTTCTAAAACAACAAATGATTAGGATATATAAAAATTTAACATTTTTATTTCTTGAAAGCATTTCTTTTGAAGGGAAAAGATAATTAAGACATACAGAATATAACTATATAAAATCCATAAATGATATGGATTTCTCTGTTGAGAAAAATGACAGTTAAAAAGTAATCTATCTCTCCTTTGATATTATAGGTTATAATCATTCTAAAATTGTAACAAGTCTCACAAAATTATAGAATGACATCATCTCAAAAATAAAGTATTTCCTTTACTATTGTTTTTTGTTAAATGCTTCTATTATTTATTTCCTTCTTCTGGGGTCTCTTGGAAGATCCATGTAGTACATGCTGGGATCAGGGACGGATTTGTATAATTGGACAAAACAGAAGGAAGCTCTTCAGTGTTATTCCACTGTGAAGGGGGAATGATTATATACAACTTTTTTCTCTTTGGGCTCCTACATAGGGAGATAAGACTTGTAAGTATAGTTGCTCTTTCCTCATGTTACTGGGAAAGTATGGCATTCAGGCTTAGGTGATATTCTTGTGGATATTTTTTCCATGACTCACTTGACCTATTCTAATACTAGAGTCCATTGGGATTTAAGTGTCCCACATAACAATTACCCAAAGTTTCCATCTTACCAACTCTTGATTTTTAAACAGAAGTTTAAAAACATTCAGTGCTTCAACACATATTTCATTAACAACAAGAACCAAACAACAACAACCGAAAAAAACAATGCACTCTGTCTACAAAACCTTAGAAACAAAAAAAAACTTGATAATCAAGGGTAAACTCAATACAGTAATAATAATGTTTTGAGGTGCATTGCAAAGTAGTGTTCATTTGTTACAAAAATTTATATGTACCTCAAAATTTTAATCTATTAAGCTTTATAGGGAGGGATTCACAAATGCAGCTTGTTTGTAACCTGTACACTCATAATTCAGAGACTGCCTCTAGTCCCTCATGAAGCAATAAAGGCGAATGACACAGAGAGTGGCAGATTACAATGACTTCATAGAAGAAGTGAGTCTGAAATGAGTTTTAGTATTCCTAAAATCGAAAAGGAAATTATTATTCTCTGAAAGTCTTCATATAAATTCAGAATAATAAGAAACTTCATATTAAATTAAATTATGGTTAGTTATTTTTGGCTTTAAAGACTAATTCATGTGTCATTCCATAGTATTCATTGCTATGAACTTTAGGAATTAGAATCCAGAGTCTTTCATAAAATTTAATCATTGCGTGACTGCGCACTTGATTGACAAACTACAGAATAGATCAGTGGAAATACACTGTTTTAATATGATTACTAGAAGCTGCAAGGAAGATATCATTTGCTCCAACACATTGAGCATGCATTGTAGAGTATGGATAATAGTGTGAATTGATCCTTCAAATCTAGATCAGGGTAGGCTATGGTCTTACTAGAGGCATTTAGAGTATTGCAGTGTTTACTCATCTGTTGCTTATATACATACCTTTAGTAACAAGGCTTAGAAATTCTCACCTGAACTCTTCTCCTGGGACTACAGAATGTCATAAATATTGATTTTGGTGCCTACAATTTAGCACCCATGATTACATTGCATATCTCACATTGAATCAAAAGGACTTTACAACATAGACCCTCACAATGTAACGTGTCCACTTATTTACTTTTAAAATAGAGAAAGCACACAAAAATATGTAAGGACTTGCTAGTTTGCTTACTATGTAGGCATCCTAATTCCTTGTTCCCAGACTCACCAGCATTCCTTAGTAGTTAGCCAAATATTATAGAAATAAAAATTAGAATGAATCATGTTGATTGAAAGTAACTTTATTGATGCAATATGCATATTCTGGGTATGTTTGAAATCATATTCCTTATGGAACTTATGTTCATGGCTTCATGCTGAAAATAACTTCTTATTTCTCTTATATCATATTTTTGGGGAAAATGGAGCCTATTATTGTTAGAGAGAGAGAGACAGAGAGAGAGAGAGAGAGAGAGAGAGAGAGAGATTGTATGCAAGTGCACATTTAACTGGGTATAACCCCCAAAAGTCCATGGAGTCACTTTCAATTCACAAAACCCTACTTGTGGTCATAAATTTTCAAGGCTGTAAATCTGTACAGGAATAGAAAGCCTCACCTTTCTCCCATGGAACCACTAAAGGGCTTGAGCTACTGACCTTATAGTTAGTGGAGTTAGCAGACCAGTGCTTACCTGCCAGTGCTATCAGAGCTCCTTAATTTAGTATAAATTTTCTATGAGCAAAGACTCAAAGATCACCATTCAAACAGGATTGTGCATGTAACTGCATTCATCTTGGTAGCTTTAAGCTCTTCCTACTGTCTTCTACTCCCTTCAGTTTTTGTTGACCTCTCTCTTAACCTACAATGCATCCCCCTTTGCGGAAATTACCATTCAGTCAGTTGACCAGAAACTATCCCTATTTGCACCCATTCCCAAGGAAGATGACCCAGCAGGATGCACAAATTGTAGAACAATATCACTGTTCACAAGTAAACTTTTGCTGAAGACCGGTCAATAATGAGTGCTGTAATACATTGATGTATTACAAATGCAAATAACCAGGTTGGATTCAAAAAAGGATATGGAACAAGGAAGGCATATCATTGCTAATGTCAAATAGATCTAGAAACTGAGAAATACTGAGAATACCAGAAAGATGTTTCCTTTTGTTTTATTGAGTAGACAAATGTAGTTTACTGTGTACTTGCATACGCATATTATGGATATGAGAAAAATTGGAATTCCAGAACACTTAAATGCACTCACGTGAAACCTAAAAATGAATTAAGAGGCAGTTGTGCAACCAGAACAATGGAATACTGCATGGTTTCAAGTCAAGAGGTGTGTGCCAGGGTTTTATATTCTGTGCCCATACTTATTCAATCTGCAGTGGGGGGATAATCAGAGAAACTGGATTATGTGAAGAAAAGAGCAGCATGAGGATCAGATGACGACCTATTAACCTTCTATATGTGCAGACGTAACAACCTTGCTTCCTGAAAATGAGAAAGACATGTGGCACTCGCTGAAAAAGATCAAGCATGGCAGCCTTCAGTATGAATTACTCAAGATGAAGAAGACAAAACTCCTCACCTGTGGACCAGTAGGCAACATCCTGACATGTGGGAACAAAAGACTGGAGTTGCATGGAGGAAACGGTCAAGGGATCAGAAGGTGCATTGCATTGGGTGAGTCTGCTAGATGAATCCTCTTTAAAGTGTTGAAAAGCGAGCCTGTAACTTTGAAGGCTCAGCTGCAATTGACTAAATCCCTGGTAAAAAAAAAAGGGGGGGGTATTGAATAAAGAAGAGTGAAGAAGAAACAATGTATTTGAATTAAGGTGCTGGTAAAGAAAACTGAAAGTACCACCAACTGCCAAAAGAATGAACAGCCTTGCAAGAAGTACGGCCAGAATGCTGCTTAGAGGCATGGATGGCAAGATGTTGTCACATATTTGGACATATTTACAAAAGAAATGAGTCCCTGGAGAAGCCCTTAACAGGATGGACTGACACACTGGCTGAATGGACAGGATGAAACCTAAGAACAATTGTGAGTATGGCACAGGACCAAATATTCCTCTTCTGTTTGGGAGGCAGGGGGGTTATGAGGCTAATCCCACTGGATGCACCTGAAAACAACACCAGGAGTAGATGCAGGGATAGAGTGGCAGGCAGAATGGATGTGAGGGGCAGAGCGGGTATATAAATACACCCTTATAAATAGGTTTGACAGAGAGTAGTATATCAATTAATGGTGTGGAACATAGAGCAAGTAAGTAATGAGAACGTAGACTTAGCCAAACGTGGGAGGAAATGAGGCATTAGGCCTGGTGGCTTCAGCCATCATCTAGAAGACTTATGTTCAGGGCATTACATAGTTGGCAAAGAGCATGTCCGGCATCCTACTTTGCTGAATGGTAACTGGGATCTTGAAGTACGTACACAGTCATGTAAGAAGCGATTATGAAATTACTATCTGTCTCCTGTAGGGAGGAAAGAAGAAAGATGGAAATGAAAGAAGCGTGTAAACAAGGTTCAATGGGCTAACAGCCACACAAGCTTTAATCGTCATGACCTGAAACTAGAAGAACAAGGAGATGACCAGCTACCATGATAGTGACTGCTTTGAAAGGAATCACACAAAGTCCTGCATAGATTTGGGTTAAAACTGTGAAACAAAGCTCAATAAATAAAAACAAAAATTAGGGTTACTGGTCTTTTTGAGACTGGTGGAATCCTGAGACCATGGCCCTTGGCCATTGTTTAGCTCTGGAAATGAACTCACTATCTTGGTTCATGTTTTGAGCCACACAATAAGCACCTCTCTATTGGGGGGAAGTAACACTGAAGAGCTGCCCACACCTCAGAAAAATCAGCCATGTGAGACCCAACAGGCAGAGTTCATACAGGACAATGTTCAGAAGGGTTAGGAAAAGAAAACATAAAGGGACCACAGCAAGGAAGTAGGAAAAGTGATCTCTCATATGGTACTGCCCTGCATCAAGGAGGTACAATGAAATATACAGTCTATCTCTCTAACCATCACACAGTTCATAATAAAAAAGTTTTTTGGGGGGGAGGGGAAAGGGGAGCTTTTTTTTTTTTAAGAGGAGCTCAAGTGGAAAATGTTGGGAAATGTATGTGGAAACATGTGTGCAAATGTGCTTGATACAAATGATGTACTGAATGTTGTAGTAGCTGTAAGAGCCCCCAATAATTTTTTTTTAAGTTTTTAATATTTTCTTTCTTTGGGATTGAGCTTTGTATCTATTTTACTTTGTTGTTCTTGTTAGTTTTTTTTAATGTTTTTTTTCCATATTTGAAACTAAGAATATGTAAGTCTATAGAGAGTAACTGGATTAATGGCTCCTTGGAGGCATTTTAGGGTAAGTGTGAGGAAATGGGGAGCTACTAATGATGAGTATGAAAATTAAGAATATATTTTAAAACTGATAGTGGTGGTGACTGTACAGCCCTTCATGATGTGACTGAACTATTGATTACATTTTATGATATGTGAGTAATATGCCAAGGAAATTGGTCTAATATATATATAAGCACCTAATATATATATAGATATATATAGATATATATAGATATTTGCATCTGAGACAAGAAAAAAGGGAAAAGGGACAGGGCATTTTAGAATGCAAGCCAGAATGCTGTGGTCAACAATGAGCAAAGTTCATTCATTCAGTCCACAGTAATTCATGGAGTATTGATTATATGCTGGCTATCCTCTGGACATTGAGATTCCCTGAGAAACATGAAGACAAATGTCTGCTGTCATAAAGCTTACATTCCAATGGAGGGGCCATCCCATTAGGCATTAAGAATGAAGTATGATGGCAACAGGTGTGCAAATGTGGCATGCATACAATTGATGCATGTATTGATCATGATGGGTGTTGTATGAGCCCCCAATAAAAAGGTTTATTAATTAAAAAGAATGATGCACGGTAGACAGTCCTATTTACTTTGAGGGAAATGAAGCCAGAAGGCAGAGAGAGTTTGACGTGCTGGTTAAAACTGCAAAATTTAGCAAAATAGTCAAGGGTGGCCTCGCAAAAGAAAATAATGAAAAAAGGAAGGAAGTGTACTAGAGGAGGGACTTCAAAGAAAGGGGATAGTTGGGGAGAAGAAGAAGGCGGGAAAGCTACTCCTCATGCCTTCTAGAGTCAGTTTTGCCGCCCCTCTATCCCCGAGGACCTCCACACAGATCCCATATCAAGTTTAATGCACCCTTTCACTACAGAGTTGTGTTCCTTCATATTTTTTGTAGAAATAGAGAAATAATACATTATAATATTTTCTAATTGGCTATATTGCTCATAGAATATATGTTTGTCTACACTGTACTTTTGTTGTAATCACTAGAAATGGTGATGCTTGAGAAGACTCTGCTTGATACCTTTATAAAACAAAATGCAAAACAAAAATAAACGCAACCAAACATTATTCCCATATTAAATGTGGAAGGAGATAATGATTTCATTTTATCTTTTTATCCTCCCCCAACAATATTTCATATATGACCCCAGGGTCAGTTTCCCCTAGAAAGACACCTGGTTGTGGCAGTTCTTTTTCCACTTGTCTGTCTCCCCACCCTTTACCTAAATAGGGAAAACTAATACATACACACAAACCACACAATTGTATTGAACATATCAGACTGGATCTGCTAACCTCTAAGTATTGTGTAATATCCTATTGGGTAGAGGGAAAAAATTAATGGCAGAGTAATATTTTGGCAAGCTACTGGGTCTCTTTTATGCTAAATGTCTAACTTTACTGCTAAAAGAAAGATTTCAAAATTGTCATGGGTATAAAGAAGGACATCACCCATTATTTTTAGCATGACTTGTGCACTTGTGTCCTGCTGTGTTCTAGGAACTGGCCTTCTACTTGTAGCAGGCATTATCTGTACACTTTTTTAGGAAGGAAAACTCCATGCTTGCACAGTCTGGAGTTTAAAGGAAGAGTAGACAAATTTTGGAAACATATAGAAAATACACTAGGAGAAGTACCATGTGTGGATCCTGAAGGCAGCTGCTTCTGTTTCGAGACCTGGAAAATAAGTAGAAGTGACACACAGGAAGAAGAGGAGGAGGCTTGGGGAAAGTATGTGTCAATTCTCAGGTATCCATGAAACTTAAGAAATTCAGGATAATAAAAGGGAGTGAGATGTAGATGGAACCAGGCTTACAAAACAACCAGGCAATGGCTTTGTGGATCAAGTAAAGGCCCATGCTGAAGGCCTTGCATGAAAAGGGACACAGGATCATTTTCAGCAGGAAAGTGAAGTGAACAAATTGAGGATTACTGGCCGGGCCAAGGGTTTATCTGCAAGGTCATCATGATGATGACATGAACAAAGCAGTGGAAGACAATAGGAGAAAAATAATCCTATCACAGTTTAGGGTCATTTAGGAGATGAAACCAGTGATTTTTCGGGATGAGGAGAGGAAAAAGGTTTCTGTCTCAGGCCAGTAGTTTTGTGTCTTTCAAAAAGGCTAGAAGCACTGTTAAGCTCTGGATGTAAACGTTTGAATTATGTCTACGAAAAAAATGTTTGCATTCAGAATGAATTTAATTTGGATTCCTTCCTAAACACATGGTCTCCCCCCTTAGTATATCACCTTAGTAAACACATGGTCTCCCCCCTTAGTGCATCACCTAGTATATAACTGTCTTATTTGGGGGATCATAAAAATGCCTTGCACATCTATCAGGTGTCAAACTTCTCCACAAAGAATTGCTTGAGTGGCAGGCTGGCCTCTATAGGATTAGCGGGAAGACACCTGAGCAAAGGAGACAGGTTTCACATTTGGCAGGTCGTCAGTGAGTCAGCGATACTCTGATCTGAGTCTTTCCAGGAAATCCACTACACTTCATCCGGTTCAGTCATCTCTGAGCATTTACTTTGCTCTTGGATTTTACAACGGTGACTACAAAGTGAATTTTAAGAAACCAATTTTTTAAAAATGCACAGGTAACTGGAGCGTATGGACAGATGATAATGGAAACACACCGTGGGGAAACAGGATGGGGATGGAGCATAACAGATCATCAATCCGAGTAAAGCCAAGCCCTGGAGCCTCGGAGGAGCCCCAAGAATGGACTTCGGGCAAGGAGGGGCAGTCCCTGAATCTCCCTCAGGACCAAGGGCAAGGGTCCTATGGGGACCAGCAAACAGACCTAGACCTGTCTAGGGCCTTTTTTTTCCTTTATGTTTTACTCTTCCCTTTTCTTTCTTCACCCACAGGTTTTCTTATTGTTCAGACTAGGACATGGTTAGGTTGCCTAATTACGTGGGTTGGACCACGGGAGGAAATCCCAAGGAGAAGGCAATGGGGCCAATGGCCCAGGAAGGTAGAAGTGAAAGAAGGGGATGGGGAGAAGAATGGGGTGAGTGGACTGGACATTAAGGACAAGAGAACAACTAGGGAAGGGGAACCAGCATCTGGGAGAGGGTAGGGATCCTGTGAATGTTAGAGCAACACCAAGCTAGTGGAGAGGAAGCACCAAGAGATGGAAAAGAGAGAAAGTAACGGCAGGGCAGGAGGAAGCAAAAGGAAACAGCAGAAAGTTCTAGGAAGCAAAGTATACATAGGGAGATTGACAGAGGTGTCCACTTAAGCAAATGCATTAATCCATAACAATAGTGGTATTGGCAATGTCCTCCCATGGAGTCACTGAGAGTTTTGAACTACTGACCTTGCAGTTAGCCTAATTAATAACCTACTACACAACCAAGTAGCACAGATATTGTTCTCCAACACAGACCAAGATTAATGTGTTTTAATAAGTGGCAGACAATAATAAAAAAAGTTAAAATTCAAGAAGCAAATCATTACCTGACTGTGACTACAACAGTCAAGATATCTGAAGGCATAATTAGTTTTAATAGAAAGTGTTGACACTCTCAACTTGTCTTAAAACTTTGTTTATTTACAATACCACTTATTTCATTTAAGTTGCAAGAAGAGTATTTTGCATCTCTTTATATTATTTTCAAGTCAAGTAAAAAAGTAAAGGCAAAATGCATAAACATGAGGAAAGGAATATTAAGGGGGCTTACATTGTGAGAATCCAATTTGTAAAAGGCTATGGAGGGCAGTGGAAGCCCAAAAATCCATCAGTAGAGTATGTAGTGAGATTAAGTCTATGACAGGTCCCCTCTGACCACAGGTGAGGGACTCAAACAGCTTTATTATCAGACAGAAATTATTGTGAATTTGATTATGGTGGATTGCACCATAGTATATTATGATATTTATAATTGACCTGGCAAGGATATATAATTTATATCCACCTCTTGACCCAACCTCAATTTACCCTGGGCTTAAATATTTCTCTTTTGTTCCAGGACAGAATGTTTTTCTGTCTCTCATATCTTTTGTGATTTTTTTTTCTTTCTTAAATATTTATTCTTAGCTTTATATTATTATTTTATTCTTCTGTCTCTTTTGATTTTGTTTGTCATTGTTTCTGCTAGGCTTCCCAGTATGTGAAGTACAGAAAAGGATTCTCAGAGACAATAACTGATGTAATGTTTTATCGGGAATGTAGTGGGGCAAAGTGGAGAGGGTGAGGGAAGTTAGCCAGCAAACAATGAATGCTGGAGTGGGGAGAGAGCAATAGAACTGACTGTGATGATATGTATGTATGTGTATGTATGTATGCATATGCATATAATATATATACATATATAATGCTTTTTAAGTGCAACTGAACTATGGAAGTGTGTGATATGTGAATTTGTTTTGGTTTTGTTTTGGTTTTTGTTTTTTGGAGGGCATCACTGCCCTCTGGTGGTCGTGGAAGCTACCCAGTCTTGCTCCTGAAGATCCACTGTTGGATTTGAACCACCAAGCCTGTGGGCCACATTCCCGCACTCAACCACTTATGCCACCGGGGCTCAGCCCCTGATATGTGACTTTTATATTAAGGAAACTACTTAAAAATGAAAGAACTAGAGTTGACCAATGATTTCCATGGATGAAGGAGGAAAAGTGTTTTTTTTTTTCATTTGTTTATTTAGGGAGCATTGAGTTTATATTAATGGTGGTGAAATAATTTGGAAAGGATCTCAATAATAGTTGCACAACATGGAGAAAATAATCAATGGTGCTAAATTATAAATGCAGAGATTGTCAATTTGAAGAATCTTTTGTTGTGTAATTTTTGCCACAATTAAAAAAAATGGAAGAAGAAGATTTTCTAAAGTTGAATGTGAGTGAGTTGAAGAGTGTTGTACAACTCTTCTGGATATGATTGAACTGCTGAATTTTATTATATGTGAAAGAAGTGCCCCAAAAGTGTTTATATACTTACACTTTTGATACTTCAGATACATCAAAATAATAATAATAAAAGAAAGCATTTATAATCCAGAAATTTCTTATACATGGACAAAAATAATAGAGCTGGCTGAGCCCTAGTGGCTTAGTGGTTGTGCACGGGACTGCGGCCCACTGGGGTGGAGGTTCAATTCCAGCTCCACAGGAGCAAAGGCTGGGCCTCCTACTCCCACTACCAGAGGGCAGTAATGTCCCCCCCAAAAAAAACCAAAAAATAAATTTAAAAAAAATAGAGCTAGCAGGGGGGATAGAAAGATTAGGTAAATTTCCACTAGGAGAACAGAGTTATAAAAATTACCCATGGAAATAAAGCATGGAAAAAAATGAAACAAAATTGTGAGTTTCTGTTGTAACAAATTTTTTACTGATTTATTTTGGCACCTGAAGGAGTGTTTGCAGGTCGCTGTCATTGGTTAGTGAACAAATAAATATGCACAGGTTCCAAATCTTGTCATTTAGTTTCAATTATTTCCCGTGTGGGGTTCAAAATCTGAGCTCTCTCACTATGCAGCACACCAGGCTTGGATTCCAGTTTCATATAATAAAGGCTATCCCCTGTGACCAGAAAAAATTTCCAGTTACACACAATGGTCTTGTGCATGAAGTAAGATAAAGAACTTGTGACGAACTGCTGAAGTAAGAGAAAGAACTTGTAAACATTCTCAATGATCTATCACCAGTCACTGCCTCTTAAGAACATTGATGAATTATTATCAAGGGAAGTTGACTTCCATTAGATGTATAGTGGTCATTTATGACATATCAAACATGTGCATACATACACATCCATGACATATTAACACCCATGTCACAGAATACATTTGAATTACCTCCAACAAACTGGTACATATGGTCACCCTAACTAAAATAGTTGTCTCTTTCTTTATTTTTAAACATGACTGTATCCCACAGGTCTTCCTACACAACTATCTTGGAACTGACCCCTTGCTTGTAGTTGAGAAAGGGATATTAGTCTTATTTATGTCAAATGTAGGAAAGTTCTTTCATTTCAAGGTGTTTATAATCCCAAAGGGTTGTATATTAAGGTCATTGTATGCAGCATTTCAATCAACTTCACCATTGTGTCTATGGTAGGAAAAGTGATTAATTGTGGCTTTCCTTGTTGCATGCTAAAATAGCAATTTTCAATCTAAAACCTGTTGTACATTTTGGTAAGGATATAATTTATATCCACCTTATCCCCCCTCTTCACTTTCTAAATGGAGCTACATTATAATATAAATTTGAACAATATTAGATCAGTAGGAAAGTAAAGCCTTTCTTTTGAATATTAAGCAAAGAATACATCTTAGGAGCACCATAAATCACACTTGTCAGAAGATTCAAAAGAGTCATTCTGTAGTTACCTTGTCTATTATTTAAAAAGCACAGACGTGAAACAATATAATTCGGTTTAGCTGCATGTATCAGCTTTGCATATGGCTATCTCTTTTTAATCTGAGTTTTCACAAAATGAATATAATTAGCAAGTTTCAATTTAGTTTCAAAGCTACTGATAGATGTTGATTGCCTCTGGAATGACATCATCCATCCACACTGCAACCATATTCCATTCCTAAATACAGTGATTCAATGTGTTTTATAGCTAAACAATATTATAAGTTAAAACGTGACAAACCAGTCAGGCATGTAAGATGCATAATTTATTACAAGGAGGCTGGCACTGCCATTTTATCCTATTTTCCTAATGTTGTCACATATTAGAATCAAGCTATGCTGGCAAATTTCAACTGAGTTAGTCTGAGTCACTTATTAGTCTGTGGACATTCATTAAAAACAGCAACTTTCTTATCCTTAGAAAATCAAAAAGACAGTATCTGCCAAGAGAAACAGCCAAGAAAGCAGAAATGGACGGCAAAAAATAATAATAATAACAAGGAAGGGAAGCGGAAAACACAGAGTGCAAGAGGGAAGACAGTGAAGTTTACAATCAAAATCATTAAATCAAATATATATGAGTTGCTGGATGGAAAAGCAAATTGTTCTGTAAACTTTGACCTAAATCACAATACAAAGTAACAAAAAATCAAGTAACTAAACACTTTGTGGAGACATACAGATTGTGTCTCTGTATTTGTTGCATTTGAGTACTGTATCCAGCTCCCCAAGGCATTCACTCTGAGAGCAAGCATCCCTGACATGAGGAATTCACACTGACCACATTCTAGGCTGGGATGTTTGACTTTAAATGACTGATAATGAGAAACATCACATTTAACTTGTCAGCGATAAAATTAGATGTATAATTTATAAGACAATATATTATTTTGTGAGATCTACTTTTAAATAAATTGTACAAATTCAGATGTACAGTGCTGGGATGGAGGCTGTAATTTCACAAAGTGTAACATGATAATTGATATTATTTCCTTCAAAATGCCAGTTTGTGTCCCCATGAATCCAAATTACAGCCTAGAGATAAAACAAAGTTGAACTATTTTAACAAGAAGAATCTCGCTAAGATTCTTGTTAAGGGGCTGAGCCCCGGTGGTGTAGTGGTTGTGCGCAGGACTGCGGCCCACTGGGACGGAGGTTCAATTCCAGCAGTGGGGCTGGGCCTCCTACTCCCACCACCGGAGAGCAGTGATGGCCCCCCCCCCCAAAAAAAAAAAAAAAGAAGAATTATCACTAAACTGACTAATTTACCAGAGAAATCTGGGAGATAAACACATTTTTAAAACTCCAATTGTGTTGGATTTGGTATTATTAAAAACATTCCAGTACTTATGGAAGGAAATACTAGTTTTGACTTTGAGTGTGCAAACTCAAGACAAAAACCTTATAATAACTGGCATTCAATATTAGCATGGCTGACATAATTTACTAACTCTATTGTTCACTTTGCATAGTTCCAATCCAGACTTTTAAAGAACCCAAGTGGTGCGATGGTTAGATCCTCGGCTGACTATCAAAGAGTTGGTGGTTCAACTTCCCTGAGTGACTCTGTGGCACCAGGACCTGGCTGCTGGTTTCCTTAAAAACTCCTGCCATGAAATGCTGTGGGGTCATTATTTTCTGCCACATGAGGTCACCATGCCTCAAAAGCCAGTGTGACAGCACCTAAGGTCAGTGGTGCAGATTTTCTCTTGAAAGCATACAAGCCCAGCGGGGAACTTTCAGAACTGTTCATCCATTTCATGTAACTGCTTCTCTAAAGCAGATGCAGATGTTACATGTGATGTGCTGTTTTTCAGAGAATTACTGACTTATCACAGAAAAACCACACACACACGCATATACATAGTGCTACTGCATATATATATATTTTTTTATATATGCAATACAGCTCTAGCCAGGATGCATATCAGTTCAAAGAAGAAATATACAAGAGAGTTACATAGAAAGATTTACCAATAGGAAAAAAGAAAACATGCAAAGTTTTCACCAGACCTCGCAAACACTCTTGGTACTATGTGCAAATGTGCATGCTGCTATTTCCATAATAAAATTCCTTCCAAGTCTCTTTAGATCTACTGTATTCCTGTGGAAAACATAGTATGCTTCACTAGCCCCGTCATACAATTCAAAGCCTCAAATTCAAATCTCATCAAAACTAGGACATAACCTTCTCAGCTCATTATTCCAAAACTTACGGTGTTGAATTCTTCATAAATCAGAATTATGTACTCATTTCCTGATGAAATGTATTCATTTTCTCCCTTTCTATCCTTGCTCACATTGTCCTCTCTCCTCCTTATAATTTTACCTTCTCCTTTATCATAAAATCTGTGGTTCTTTCATGTGACCATATTTCAGTTTCTTAACCAGAAATAAGTTCTTAAAAGCCAGGGCATATCTATATTCTCCATGAGACAAAATGGAAATGTGAGCGAACACTTTTCAAATTCTCATGATGGTGCGGATCCCTTGTCATAAATCTGATTTCTTTCCCCTATATTATCCCTGCTCAACGAACTTTCTCAGGTAACAGGTGCTGGGGTTGATCTGCTGGATTACCTTCCCACGCTTTCTGGCTCTGTGTTCCAAAAATAATGCAAAGTTGGAGGACTAACTTCTTCAAATGCTAATACCTGCATGAGAAGTCACGTCAAGACAAAAAGAAACGTAGAAAAGGAGAGGAAGATCCTGGTCCCAGCTCCATTGCTCTGTGTGGCAGTCATGTGCTTAATGCTAATTTTATGATTGAGATGTAGGGGTAGAGTCTAGCCTGCTAATCTGGAGATAGCCATTGAGTAGTCAATGAGGCCTCCATGTGGGCATGGCTTTCTCCTGAGACTTCTGGGAAATCTCGCGATATTTCCCTCTGGAGATGAGAAGCTATCTCTCCAGTTGTTGAGAGTTAGTCTCTGAGACAATGAAATACGGACAAGATGAGATGACAGTGTCACAGGAGCCGGAGGAGAAGCCGCACGGCCTTGCCCTGATGGAGCCAGACCTCTGGAGCTGGAAAGACCATGTGGAGACCCCTGGCAGCACTTCTGCCACCACTGGATGCTATTGATGGACCCTAAGCCCTGGAAGCGAGGAGCCCTGGGGAGACCCCTGCCAGTGCCGGGATTCTGCACCCACTGACCTGTGACTATGTGAGTCTGAAGGAGACTTTATAGACTAGCAACAGGGATATGGGCTACTATCGGACTTATGACTTTGAACTGGACTAGGCTGGGATGCTTTCTCAATGTCCCCTTCCTCTTATATATAAACCTTTTCCTTATAAACATATGTGTATCTATGAGTTTGTTTCTCTAGTCTACCCAGACTAACACACTCTGGAAAGGAAATATTCCTAACAAATGTCCTCATCCCTGTCAAATTAATGAAGCCAAACCTTCCCTGCACATCTACCGTTTTAGTCAGGAACTAATGACACAGGACCAGTGGACAACATGGTGCTACATCAAGAAAAGACTGGAATTGTAATGATTTCATTTTACTTGGATCCACCAGCACCAGTCATGGAAGGAGTGAGCAAATCAAATGACGTAATGATACACTGTATTATGCAAATTTACTGCCCAAGACCTCCTTAAAGTGTTAAAGAACAAAGACACAATTTTGAGGAGTAAGGTGCACTCGACTCAGGTCATGTTACTTTCCATCAACTCACATGCATGTGAAAGCTGACTAATGAATAAGACATGCCTTGGGAGGATGGATTCCATTGTAGGGTGGTGCTAGTGGACATCTTAGTCATGCCCTTGACAGCCAGAAGTACAAACCGGTCTATCCTGGAAGGACAGCCAGGACACTCCTTAGAAGTAAGGATGGCCAGGAAAACATTCCACAAATTATCAGGAGAGATACCCACTCAGTCACTGACATTGACTCAATTCCTACTCATAACAATCCCATAGGCAATGGAAGACGTGCCCTTTTTGGTTTCCAAGAGTCTAAAACATGTGAGAGAGCAGTCTCATCTTAATCCCATGGATTGGCTGATGGGTTTTAACTTGGTGCTTAGCTTCCTGCATCACCTGAGCTCCTCTGGGGATCGGCAAGTCCTCCGGATAGGGAATCCATGAAACATGCGATAAAGAAGAGAGACAGCCAAAATAGAGGGAGCCCCTCCATGGGTGAGGAAGACTGACACGGAGGCTTAGACAATGGGCTCGTGCACCACAACCACTGTTGGGCCTGGCTCACGAGTGGGTTACTCTAGCATTCTGTTGTATATCAGGTTGCCCAGAAAGCACTTTGGAAGGACACAGCCGAGAGTTAAGACAATGTTTAAATTCTTTGAGGTGCTGGAGTGGTGATGGGGGTGGGGGGCGGAGAGAGACACCGTGGGTGGTGATATTAACGTCCCGTTATAAAGTAAAGGCAGAGGGTAATTGGGAAGAAAGTTGTCAGGAATCAGAAAAGAACTCTCTGAAGAAGTGATAGCCAGACCCTTCGAGCCCAGGGACAAAGGCCTGGATACCTATCATGTCGCATTCTTGAGTGAAAATCTCTCGAGGAGGAAAAACAGCAGGTAGACAGGCTCTAACTAACTGCTGTAAGGCCCTGTGGACAATGCTTTCTAAAATGCGGGTTATTCTTTTCAGTGCAATGGGTCACCAGGGGCAGTTTGAATGATAGAGTGACTAAATACCTAAGAGTGGGGACCAAGATAGGGGTTTTAAGATGGAGAGGGCTTGCAGTCAGTGAGAAAATGCGTGTGCCTTGACCTCGATTGTCTGAAACCATTCTGTTCATCCGGAGTTAGGCTGCCTGAGTCCAAGGGGTAACAAGAGTAAGAATGACAAGGCAAGGGAAAGGGCATAAATGAAAGGCTTGTTCCCGAAGAAGGCTCCCCACATTCAATTATGAGAACTTTCTTAGGTCACCTCTGATACTATAACGTATCACCTCTGATACTTATCACCTCTGGTGATCTTATCACCTCTGATACTATAACGTATACTGTCTTCATTATATATATATAATTATATGTGTGCATATGTGTGTATATATATAATTATATGTGCGCATATATAGCAAAACTACATGCTTGACTAAGTAGAAGATTTTTATTAGCACTACATATGTGGATTAGCCTTGCTAGGCTAAGGTATGTGGAGAATTTAAGGACTCTAAGGACTTTAAGACCCAGGCTCCTATTGAAGTAAAACCTGGCCCATCTGCTTACATCACAGTCCCCTTCTTTATTCAGTTTCTACTTTACTCTCTGATTTAAACTGGTTACACATAAGTCAATCGATCAGGAAATGTGCCTCAGTTTTATAATAGAAAAGCCACAAGTGGGTGACTTCAGTGAAACAAACTTATGTTTCTCACCATTGGAGGCTTGTTGGCTCTATCAGAGGCAGTGGGGTCGGTGGTTTCAGCCCCGAGCAAGCCCGTGTCCCACAAAAGGAAACACCGCCCGCTCTGGCACCATCTTCATAATGGTGTTTGCAGCGAATGTGTCCAAATGCCGGGTACCAGGTCTATCTAGAGGAAGTTGTTTTCCTTGACTCCTGGTGGACCTACATAGGGATTGGGAGGCTATGAATCTTTATAGGAGCAGATAACCTCATTTTTCTCCCAAGGAACTGCTAGCAAGTTTAAATGGATAACCCTAAATTCAGCAGGCCTGGACGCCTGGGGGCACAGTGGTTCTGCCTTGGCTGCTAACTGTAATGTCAGTTCGAAACCACTCATGACCCTCTGGAGAAAGATGAGATGTGACGACTGTACCAACAGGGCCCATCCATACGGGGCTACCAATGGCAACAAATGGCACATATCCACACATACCCCCTCCAGGGGTAGGAATAACAGAAACCAGAGGAGAAAGGAGATAGTAGTAGGTGTGACATAAAGATATAATAACAATTTATAATCTACCAGGAGGGTGAGAAGGGGGGAGGGAAAAAAGAGGAGCTGATCCCAAGGGCTCAAGAGAAAGTAAATATGTACAAAAGAATAAGGGCAATATATGTACAAATATGTCTGATACAATTGATGTATGGATCGTGACAAGAGTTGCAAGAGCCTCCAATAAAATGATCCTAATTTTTTCCCCCAACACAACCTTTTGGGGGACATAATTCAATCCATCTCAATACATATCTATGTTTTAAAAGAATCACCCAATTTATTCATTGCCAGCATGATCTTCATTTTTCTTCTTAATAAGTAGGAGATGTGTTGATTGTTTTTAAAGTTTGCTAACTATTTAAACACAAGATATAAAGTCTCAATACAGAAAAGACTTTCCAACAGACAGCCTATAATGAATACCATCGATTCAGGCCAAATCATGCATTTTCTAGGAAAAAGACAAAAAGAATCTCTAGATTCTAATGATGAGCATGTCATTGCCCGCTGGGCACTTTTGTGATGGTTTTAATTGCCTTTAAGACACTCCATCAAGAACCTGTAATACAACACTAGAACTTGATTATTTTTATGATATGCCTGTAGTTGCTTATAGCTACTAGAAAGCTAAGACTTCAGCCTGGAACAAACCCTCTCTGTTACATTTTGATCAGCTGTCTGGGAGTGTAAACCTTCCTTTCACCTACATGTCTGCATCTCTGAGAAGTTTCACCCTGTGACTTACTTAAATTATTAACATCCACTTCACCCAGAAAAAGTCCATGTTGTTTTTTGTTTTGTTTTGGTGTGTGTGTGTGTGTGTGTGTGTGTCTGTTCCTTTCTTCCTCCCATTCACTAGTGTGTGTGTGTGTGTGTGTGTGTGTGTCTGTTCCTTTCTTCCCCCCTATTCACTAGCAGGTGACTATAGTACCTGTACTTTTTTGGTCATTTTGTTGTTGCTGCTGTTGTTGCTGCTTGGTTTTGCTTTATTTTGTTTTGGTGCATATTACTATCTCTGCAGGTCTATCTAGAGAAGATAGGTGGGATAAACAGCCTGGAGGAGAAAACAACAGGATTGACTGGGACAAGGGGAGGTGATGAAAGAAGGGAGGGTAGGTAGAAAAATGGGCTGCTACCAAGGGTCAAGTAAAAAGAAAATGTTTTGAAAATGATGGCAACATATATAATATGTACTTGGCACAGTGTATGTATGTATGGATTGTGATAAGAGTTGTATGAGTCCACAATAAAATGATTTTTTTAAAAAACTTGTACATTATTGTTAGTGTTAACTAACCTGTTTCTCACAGAGGCTTGGAGGTAGATAAGTCATTTGTATTAAGGCCCATAATGAAAGTTCACATGCTGGACAGATTGATCTTTCTAAATTAAAATGACTAGCATTATGCCAATTCCCCAACACTTTCTATTCTCAGATTTAGTAAGATTTGCTTTTCTTTGTTCACAGATGCTGGTGGACTCTCTGTGATACATCTAATGCCTCCTTTTGGGGTGTGTTTTATCTAAGGGATCCCAAAGAGGCTTCAGCAATGGGGCTCTGAGGCGGACAGCTGTGTTTTCTCAGACAGCCCCAGAGAGGGCACCCCATGCCACTAGCCAAATCAGTTCACCTTTCCAAAAGGTTCCATTCTTTTCTAAAAGCCCTTGAACATCACTTTCTTCTATTCTTGAAAAGTAGAGAAAATCGAGACTACAAAAAGGAGGCACAACACAGCACATGCCGAGTTGTGACATCTGCAACACATCCCACCCTCTGTCTCCATCTTTCAATGCTACTCATAACAGAGACATTTAAAATCATCTCAACAGGTAATTATTTGTTCCTATAGATTCCACAATGCCTGAAAGAAAACAGTCAGAATGGAAGGCGATGAGTCATGGACTTCTTGCTAAACTGATCCTACCTTTTCATTTTTAAATTATTTTGTGGAAATTACACATTCCACTCTTCTTAGTAGAGAAGGATAAAACTATTGATGCCCAGCCTTCAAAAGCAGTGGTTCTCACTCATTTTGCTCTTTTGTTGCTGCAAATATAACAACGGACAAGATAGGTGAATGACCTAATTTCTTCAGTAAAGTCAAAAGGCAGAGGTGACTTTTTTTAAAACTACCCCCCAAAAACAACAGTAATCTAGTACCCTGTTTCAGAAGAAGGCAAAATGCTTTCTTGAAAGCTTCATTTAAGACAACAAAGACCTTCCTTCAAATTAATCTAACTTCCGATGTCTTTCATAAATAGCTTTTTTTAAAGCACATGTACTTAGCACAAATTCTTCTGCAACACAGTGTGCAGTCGCTTGTTTTCCACGCTCACATCTTCTTGTACAAAATGCTGTCCACTTGAGAGGTATTTCAGAAGCATAACTGAGTTATACCAAGAAAATTTCCACATCTAATGCACCAATCCTTTAGAGGTCAGTCTTAAAAAAATCTTCTCTCATTTTCCCTGAGGGAAGCAGTTATTTTTGTTGCATTCAGCCAAAAAAATTCCACTGCAAATTCAGTCTCTGACCCATGCCAAAAGAATGTAATATATCCATCGAGACTTTTAAGATTTTTTTTCCTGGTGTGGCACAATCCAAATGGAATCCACTTCCTGTGCCACAACTGTAATTGACAAAATAAACATCCTCTTTGCTCCTCACTGGACTTCTTTCTTCAAATGCTTAGCCCTTCTATCAAATTTATAACTTTTCAGTTCTGTTATGCAACTATATTTGATGTACTTATCAGAGGAACGTAAAATAATATGATGTGATTGGAGGAAGACTTACTAACGATCTAAGATTGTAGGTGATACAGTCTTTCTTGCTGAAAACAAAGAAGACTTGACGCATTCGTGGGTGAACATAACGGTTGTTTCAGTATGGATTACATATCAGCATAAAGAAAACAAAAATTCTCACAACTGGACCAATAAGTGATATCAAAATAAATGGAGGCAATGTTGACTTAGTCAAGAGTGAAATGTTCTCAGACCCACAATCAATACTCATGGAAACAACAAACAGTGTAACAACTTGGAGGTTGGTAAAAGACTGGCTATATTTTCTCCTGTTGTACTCCAGGTCACTATCAATCTGAATCTGCTCAACAGTATCTGCGAACAATGAGAAATACTGGTGTTTGGGTCATAAAATACAACAACATTTTTTAACTAAATTTTCTTTTTCTTGATACCTCCATCCTTCATTATAAAAGATATCTTAATTTGTCAGTAATATATCACAAACTAAAAATATGAATTCCAAATCACTAGCTGCTTTGCTTAATACAGAAAACCACTGACACCATCTAAATCTGTTTTTAAAGTAACGGTGAGACTACATTAATAACAATCCAGTACTCCAAGGCAATGTCCTAATTAAAAAACAAAATGAAACGGGAATGTGTGTGTGTGTGCATGCATGTGAAGGAGCTTCAAAAATTCCATCATCTTTGAATTACATTTTCCATGAACATTGTGAAGCCCCTTACACATTTATCCAATCTGAACTGAACTTAATGAGCATCCCTTTAGGACAAAATTCCAAGATGTGATTAGGCAGTAGTCTATTGGGGTGGGAGTGGGGGGGGGGGGAAGAGAAAGGCACAGAGTAGAAAAAAAGGCACACACAAGAAAAATAAAAAAATTATATCCACAACAATTGGACAACTTATCAGTATCTCTCACTTTCCTTGTCTCATGTCAGGGACCATGAGAGGCACCCTGATCGTGGTTGCTGATGGAATAGGTCTGGAATGAGTGCTTCTTGAAGCTGACTTGCATAGCACATTTCTGTCGCTGGAGATTCCCTTGGAGGGTGATGTCGGCACAGTGTGTGACACGGGTGCTTTCTTGGCTCACCCCCTTTCTTCCTAGCACATTGTCCCAATACAATCAAAACCAAATAGAAGGTCACATAATTATTCCCCGAAATTCACACTGGTACCAATACCTCCCTCAGAATATTTGGAGGAAGTGAGCAGTCCTTGCTCTCGTACCTGTACTTGGCCTTGGTTCTGTTCCTGATATCCTAAGAACAAGAATTTCAGACCCATAGGAAAGTCGATATCCTAAACACTACATCGTCGTTGTATACTTTTTCCAGCAATGCCTTGAGGAAGACACCTGTCCGTAGAGAGAGACTTTTGATTTAATCCTGGAAATTTGGAATGCCAAATTTAAAGAAGGTATACAGGAAGCAGCAGGCTCCTTGCAGGAGGACAGAAGACTATGAGATGGGAGCTCCATAGCTTGCTTCGCTCATCCCCGTTCCTCTTTTTTACAGGCCAGCTTCTGACATCACCCTTCCCTGAAGGATTTGGCCCTGAACTGTAGGATCTTGTCATTCAAGGGAAGCTCCAGGGAGATGGAAAATTGAAATAAATTGTAACTAAGAACAAAAGAAGGGAGACATTGTTAATTGAGAGGAACTTTTTAAATTTAGGTTTAATTTGAGAATTTGGGGTAAACACATTTAAATGGCTCTATTTCATAAACTGCTTTCAGTCATTTGGGATTTAAGCAGAGATTCTCCTAATTTCATCTTTCCTAAAGGATGTTCCTGTATAATTGGTACATATAAGCTGCCCAGATCCCTAGGGTGAGGGATGTCTTTGCACATGGCTAGAAGAGCTGTGCATTTAGCTATGAGGGAGAGAAGAACAGGCTTTGGCGACAGCACGATTTGGAGTTGAGTTCCTGCAAGGACATTTCTTACACTGAAGGCTTTAAAAAGAAACCACAAAGCAAAGATGGACCTTGTTTTAACACATTTATATTTATAAATGTATTTATTTAACACCTTATAGTTATATTTTCTTTTAGTGTGCAGAAAAATCCAATGATACCTATTATACTGCCCTGTTTTTCATCTAATTTGAACTAAAGAGGAAAATTTGGTAACCTGTTCAGTATCACATTACCTTTAAGACTGCATGTTTATATTTTCGATGAGATTGGGTTGCTTATCTGAACAACATGTAACTACTCATGAGTAAATAAATTTGTTTATATTCTTTACAATCCATGTCTCCATTTCTAGACTTTCAACCTTACTTATGTGATTTCCCCCCCCCCCCCCATGGAAGAACAGTATTGATGCATCCATCCTTCTCTAAAACCAATGTAAGTTATTATAGAACACTAAATTTAGAGTTAAATTGCAGGAAACTACATATGACCTCTCTGGAGTACAGACAGCGGGGAAGTGGGTGAAGGGACACATCGGACAGAGTACGATATGAAAAAGTAATAAAAACATGCAAATTATTAAGGGCTCAGGGGCTGAGACCCGGTGGCATAGTGGCTGAGTACAGGACTGTGGCCCACTGGCTTGATGGTTCAAATCCAGCAGCAGCTCTCCAGGAGCAAGGCTAGGCCTCCCACTCCCACCAGAGGGCGGTGATGCCCCCCCCCAAATTATTAAGGGTTCATGGGGGAGGGAAAGTGCGGAGGGAGGGGAAATATGGGGAGCTGGCACTGGGGGTCTAAGTGGACGGAGGATGCTTCAGGAGTGATGATGGCAACAGGTGTGCAAATGTGGTATGCATACAATTGATGTGTGTGCTGATCGGGATGAGAGGTGTATGAGCCCTGAATAAAATGATTTATTAAAAAAGTAGATATTAAGATATAAGTTAAAAATAATTAATAATAGAATTATATACAGAAGGGTTTTGGGTCTCCATTCCACACACCCTCCCCCTCAGCTCACATTGGGTATGGTTTTATTCTGGGTCTTAGATGCCTGACACCTGATCCCATCAACACCTCATGATCACATAAGCTGGTGTGCTTCCTCATGTAGGCTGTGTTGCATCTCAGCTAGATGGCTGCATGCCCTCACAGAAGGATCACAAGGAAGAGATGTCAGGGGGCCGTGTAGCACCAATGAAACACACAACTTTGCTTTATTTCTTTAATGCTTCCTTCCCTCACTATCATAACCTCAATTCTACCTGACAATCCGGGTTAGACCAGAACATGCACACTGCTACAGATAAGAGCCTGTAACACAGGGAATCCAGGACAGATAAACAACTCAGGGCCAATCATGAGAATAGAGATAGCAGGAGGATTAGGGAAGGGTTGGGGGAGAAAGGGTACATCGATCACAAGGATCAACATATAACTCTCTCCCAGGGGCACAAACAATGGGAAAGTGGGTGAAGGGTGATAGAGAAAAATGCAAGATATGAAAATAATCATCTATAACTTATCAAGGGCTTGTGAGGGAGGGAGAACAACGAGCGCAAGTAGAAAGTAGAAAGAAAATGTTTTGCAAATGACGATGGCAGCATGTGTGCAAATGTGCTTGATGTATGTAAGAAAGCATGAATTGTGATAAGAGATGTAAGAGCCCCCAATAAAAGCATTTAATAAGAATAATAGAATTAATATCTAATAAGAAGACCATCTTCACAAATGCTCAAAGACTGGTCACCTGAGAAGATGTCAACAGAAAAGAAAACAAAAACCCAGTTCTCTGAAAAACAAGAATCATCTTAATTTATGCAAGAAAGAAATACTAGAAGAAGAAAAACATTGGCCCATAAGAAATGCACCAAGAGTAAGTCAAACAGTATCCTTCTTGAAATAATGATTTCTATATGTCCTAGTCAGTCCTAGTCACATGTCCAACATGTGGCAAGCTTTACCTAATGCAGAATTGAGGCATGTGAGCACTGGCCTTTCCAATGGGACACCTAGTTTCCCAGGTCCTGAGCTTTGCTTCCTCCATGTAGCTTCTGTTGTGGGCATGATGGAGTGAGGCAAGAATGACGGAGTGATCAGATGGATGCGGCTAGATTTTTAAACTGATCAAAATACCCGCTGCAAGTGATCTCTCTAAGCACATCCATTACATCCCTATTAGGAAACATTGCATTGATTTACATATTAATGTTCTGCATTTCAGCATGTGCCCTTTGTGTTCACACACAACAGAATACACCCTGTCACACACATTTAGCCCCTGTGACTCCACCATTAAACTAAACTGAGAATGCGAGGAAAAAAGAAACACAATGAATGCAGTCATTGCCACTGTTTTCTTCCACGCCTTGGGTTTTAAACTTTGACTGTCTCCTTTTCCTTTGTCTTATCAGTGTGGACAGAGACCTGAACCTAGGCCGCACCACAGGGCCTGTGTTTGAATCAATTTAATCTCATTATTAATTGCTAGTATACGCATGTGCCCAGTGGGGGGGCCCTGTACAAAAACTGGGTGTATCTTTCTGTTACAGAAAACTTCGGGGTTAATGAAGAGGTGGCAAAATGACCCTATGCCTTTCTGTAGCAGCCCTGCCCAGTGAAACACTCTACAATGATGCGACGACTCTAGGTTGGGCTGTGCGATATACAATATACAGTCACTAAAAATGTGTGAGGACAGAAACTTGAAAATGCGCTGGTGCAACTAACCTTGACACTTCTATTTCATTCTAGCTACGTGAATCAGCCACATGTGATGAGGGAGCACTGAGCAGCACGGCTCTAAAACAAACCCTGTGAAAGGCAAACCCACAGACAGGGGAGGTCTAGCAGAACAGTCACAGCCATTTGCCACCCTCCTATTCTCCACGCTGGGAAGTTTGCACTGACCTCAGTCATTGTTCTATTCCAGGTGTCCTCAAACTTTTTAAACATTCCCTCAGATCATTGGGAGGGTCAAACTATAGTGGTAAGTCCACTATAAAAACAAAAAAAAACTATGAACAAATTCATTGCAGACCCGGGATGAGTCGGCTGCTAAGCAGGATGGCAGCGACAGCAAAAACACCAGGCGGGCAGGATAAATGTCCTCCGTGGGCCACATGTGGCCCGTGGGCTGTAGTTTGAGGACCCTTGTCCATCTCAACATCCAAGACTCTGACTCTCATTCACTCTCCTGCTTTGAAAATATCTTCCTGTCTCATTCGAAAAGGGACCCGAGGGCATAGGACACCCGCTTTGGCAATACTCACATGATTACCACCAGTCATCAATTTCATTCTATTCTGCTAGTCTCCAATATTCCTGTCAATAAAGATGTCTTATCTGTTCCAAGATAAATGTATACCCGTGATTTTGCCTCCTCTGTCTTCTCTGACCTCGCCTCCCATCATTGTTTTGGCCTTTTTTTAAAAAAAATTATTCTGCACATCCTGTCTGCAACAATACACTAGTCCCTCTGCTTTCTACCTGCTCAAAGTCCTGTCCCACCACTCCAACAATCACACCCCATGTTGCCATAATGATCAAACCCTACCTATTTATCTCCCTTAATATTCTACGTCCCGTCTAAATCAATTTTGTAAACTTATAATCACCAAAATCCAGCCTCTTCCTATATTCCTTTAAGCTTCCCTGTGTTTCTTTAATTGATCACTCTTATGTGATATTCTTCATCATTATAGCCCCTCAAATTGTGCATAATTTAAGATCAAATATTAGCAAATCACAGTTGACAGGGCAATTCTAACCCGTTGAATGTTTGCATGTGAAATAAGAGTTAAGAATGTTTTGACATTTTAAAATATTGTCTGTTCACAAAAATCTAAAGGAATAATGTTTTGTGACACATGAAAATTTAAGAACTTTAAATCCAATACCTATAAATAAAGTATTATTATTAATTACACCATACCACACATTCATTGTACTGAATGTATTGTCTGCCATGGCCTTTGTTTTACAATGGCAGAGTTGAATATCATATTTTCACACATAACGTGCTCAAAAAAATAATGTGGGCACATAGGAAATACAGATAACCCATCCTGGAAGCTGGGCCAAGAGCGGGAGAGTGGGGGTGGGAGGAGGGGGAGGTGTGCGGGTGTGTGTGCAATTTGTCAAAGTAACCCCCCAATGTAGGTGCCATTTGTATAGAAATACGATAGTTCTAATAGAAATGACATGACCCACTGACCTAAAAATAATTATGGTTACGTGTTTGTATAGCCTTATTATTTACATTTTTACTTGGTGGTGGTTTTGGACAATTTGGAGAAAATAACCTTTCTATAGACATAGTATGGACCTCGACTTAACATTAGTGTCTCAGTCCTTTTTTGTAAAACTTCTTTTTTCTTTTACGCTTTATCCCTCATTCATGATATCTGTCCCGCATATATACTGAACATATGTGGCAAGCCAGAGTGCAAGTCTTCGTCAGCACTGAGTAAATCTTACTCCTCAATGTACACAGAGTAAAATTTGAAGCTCATGAAATTTGCATGATGCATTGCCTAATGCTATCTCATTATTAGAAGCTGACATTCCCTTGTGTAGCAGAGAGTCATCAACGTGCACCTTACCTGTGGCTTGTTTACTGTCACCTTTCGATTTGGCATTGTTCCCTAGCTCCAAACCCTGACACTTCCTTTCCCCATAATGGCCCTCTTCCTGATCATTCCTTTACCCATCGTTCTCTTTCAGAAAATAGCTATGGATTGTTGGACATAATGCATCGTTTACTTCAACCTTTGTTTGTTCATTGGTTTACTTTAATCTTAACTGCCTTCCTTTTTTTCCCTCCTTTGCATGTTGTCTTCATTAATCTTTGAAAAGAAGCAGTTACTAATTAACCTTACGCACGTATTTATATCACTGTACAGATGTAGGGAACGCTTAATAAGTTCAAATTGTGACACTGTTCTGGTCCAAAGCCCTCTATGGCTGTTCATGGCCTGCAGAGACAATTCTGTATTTTCTGGTAATTATTTAAGTGTTTTTTCAATCTGGAATTTTTCATAGATATGTCATAACATGAATGAAGTCATTCTGCTCGCTCATTTTTCCTGTATTTTTCTCCAACTGGTACATTTCTTTTCGCTCATTTCAGTCTGCTTATTCTGAACAAAATTTATATTCTCCATACCTTATCCTAATGGCCTTGCACTGAAAGAGAAAACAGCACACATGCCTAATCTCCACAACTCTACTGCAAATTCCTGGGAGACATACTGTCATTGTGGTCTGCCCCAGGGTAGATTTTGATAGTTGCCAGCTGCATGTGTATATAACACCAGCCCTCTGGAGGGTTTGGCAGGCTAGGACCTTGCCAAAGTCAATCGCAAGGTCTATCTTTTTAGGCACCTCTGGATGAATTCAAAGTGCCAATCTTTTTTATTTTTAATCATTTTATTGGGGGCTCATTCTTATCACCATCCATCCATCCATCTGTTATATGCCAAGCACATTTGTACATTTGTTGCCATCATCATTCTCAAAACATTTGTTTTCTACTTGAGCCCTTGATAGTAGCTCCTCATTGTTCCCCTTTCTCCCCACACGACCCTTGATAGTTTATAAATCATAATTATTTTGTCATATCCTACTCTCTGATGTCTCCCTTTACCCACTTCCCTTCTGTCTGTACCCCAGGGAGGAGGTTATATGTAGAACCTTAAAATTGGTTCCCTCTTTCTACCCCACAGTCCCTCCACCCTCCCAGTATCACCAATCTCACCACTGGTCCTGAAGGGATCATCTGTCCCTGATTCCCTATATTTCCGGTTCCTATCTGTACCAGTATATATCCTCTGGTCTAGCTGGATTTGTAAGGTAGAATTGGGACCATGATAATGAGGAGGTGAGGGTAGCATGTAAGAGCAAAAAGAAAGTTGCATGTTTCATCATTGCGACACTGCAACATGACTGGCTCCTCTCCTCCCCATGACCCTTCTGTATGGGGATGTCCCTTCATCTACAGATGGCCTTTGGGTCCCCAATTTGTTCTCCCCCTCATTTACAATGATGCAATTTTTCTTTCTTTGATGCTAGATACCTGCAAACTACCGATCTTTGGGCTAATAGTCAAGGCTTACCTATTCGCAACACATTTTCTTTGTCCAGAATTCTTTAGTTTCAAACACATAGTGTTTGTGATAAATTTATTCACTCCCTCATTCTTGCCAGTGGGATTCAGGAACAGGCCTATTGCCTATATTTCTCACAGAGTAGAGTCCTGACTGATCTATGGCACAGACTCCTTGCAAATTGAGGGGACTTTCCCAGTGAAATACAAAGGTTGTCGGGGGCGGGATGTTGGTTTTTCAGAAAAGGTTTTCTGCTTAATAAAAAATGATAGATGAGAGGAGACAGCTCACTTTACCTGGTACAACTTTACAAGCTCTGAACAACAAGTGTACACAGTTCTCACACCTAAGTTACCAGTGGTCCATCAGTCGGTCGTTCCTCTTAATAATTAAATTAACCAATCCTGCTGCAGTCTTTATTTTATATGAACCGTCAGAAGCTAGCCTTTCCTGTTTACATGACTCTTAATTGGATCTCCTATTATCTTTTGTCTTGTAAATGATTCAGTGTTTAATATAAATCAAATTAAGTATAAGTGCATATTAAAATAGGTTTACATCTTTATCCCACACGAATGGAATGCCTCTAATCAGCAGTGGTATGTGTTTGCATTGCCTTACTACTTAAAACTTCACACGGTTGCACTGGAGCTCTGGAAACTCCTTTGAGAAAGTAATCTTTCTTCTTTATAGTTTTTCATCATTAAGCACATCATATCTCTCTATTATGTGTTTATTGATTGACTATGTATGCTAGTTGGTTGAATACACTAATGGATGTTGAGTGACATGTAGATATAGGTAGCTAGGGACAGAGTGGGAAGGCAGATAAAAGGAAGAATTCCTTTCTTATTTTTTTCCCCAGACTGCCATGTGCAGAAAACATCCCAGGAAATGACTCGTTACTCATATTAGCTCCCCACATCACTACCTACAAAGTGAGAGAACAAGAAAGGGAAATAAGCGAGGGGCAAGAAGCAGGAAACTTAAAGAACATTTTGTATGCAAATGAGCAGGTGGCAGAGGGCAGTTGCCTGATACTGAGACCGTTTCAGAAATAAAAGCAGATGGTGGAGTGTTGGCTTTTTCCTCTTGGCCACAAAACCCCTGCTAATTGAGGTAGCAACTGAACAAGCTGCTCTTTCATTTCCCCAAAGAGGCTTATGTTTCACTTCGGTTCTGACTTTCATTTGAAATACAGCCACACCTTCTGCTAATGCTTCACCTACAACTTCTCCTCCCTTTCCAGAGCTTGGACGGACCCCGTCATTTGACTGCTTCACCGGAAGAAATTACCACTACCTCTCAGAGCATCCTGAATGAGACTTTTTAAGAAAATAACCACACTACTTTGAATATGCATAACACATTCCAGATTAGAAATGATAATCTCCTGAAAGCAGTATGACAAACTTGACATAAACAAAATAAAATGGGAAGGTAATCTTTTAGGGCATGTTCTGTATTGAATAGATCACATCCACAATCAATCAGAAAAAAATATATAAATGATGTCTGTTTAATTCATGAAGCTGCTCCTGTAAAATGAAATTAGTGTTTCCAATTACGATTATCTTGCCTACCTTTCTAAAACTTTTTATTGTGAATTGGGTGAAGGTTTATGGAACATATCATAAGTTTTAGATTCACCAATTTCTACACACTTTGTGTAATGTCACTGATTGCAGTCCTTACAATATGACATCACCTATTCCTTTTCTCCTGGTGTTTTCAATTTCCATTCCTTCTTTTTTCTTTTTAAAATCATGTTGTTGGTCGCTTGTACACCTCTTATCACGATCCAGTTATCAATTGAATCAGGTGTGTTTGTACATATGGTGCGCTCATTCTTTTCTAGACATTTAGCTCGTTCCCCCTCCCCACCCTCTTAACCAACTGCTGTCTCCCTCCCACCCCATGCTTTCTGTTGTTCTTCCCCCTGAAGAGGGGTGTATGGTTATGTGTCAATCATTGCAATGGGAACTTTGTACTTGGGTGCATGCTGCCCTTTGAGCCACTCAAGTGGTAATGTCATTACTTCTCTCAAAAATCTATCTACTGTTTGTCCATGGGTGAAAGAAGAGGCTTTCTATTCCCCTACAATGCTACACTCTTGGGAATCCTATCCAAAGAGAGTTCTTCTGAGTCAGAATATACCAGCTGGCTTAGTGTTTTGGTACTCCAAGGCTGAAAAGTTAACCACAAGGTGAATTCAGGTCCAAACCAGAAGAGCCATAGCCTGGCCAGTTGACCAGACTCTATCAGACCAGTAAGGCTGGTCTCATCTGTGATTGCGGGATTTCTTCTACATATTTTCCCCACACTACTTTGGGCCTTTGCAGAGCGTTGACCATGGGAGACAGTCCCTGTGAAGGTTTTCTAATTTCAGAATAAAGGAGACTGATTTTTACACAGTGCCAGGCACTACTCACCACTGCTGGATAAGGAATGTTGTCTTTGTGGAATACATTCTGCTAATTCATCATAGTGTCCCATGATATAACTGTCCTGAGACCCAAGTCAGTGGTTCTCAAGCTTCCTCATGCTGCAATCCTTTTAATACAGTTCCTCATGTGGTGGCGACTCCCTACCATAAAATTATTTTCATTCAACTTCATAGCTGTCATTTTGCTCCTGTTATGAATCAGGAGACCCCTGTGAAAGGGTCGTTCAAACCCCAAAGGAATCTCGACCCATAGATTAAGAACTGCTGCCCTATGTGCCCAAGGTGTTTGGTTATATATAAGATGTTTTCAAAATTTTGCCTCCTGTATGGCTCTAGGACACACCAGAACACCTACAGCAACAGAAATAACAACTCAAGTAAAGATATCCTTTGTCAAATTTACATATATGTTCTCATCTACACTCCCTCTCCCTCTCCCCCACTAGTCTTGTGTGTCCATCCATGTATCTCCTTGTAGATTAGTTATTGCAGGATTGTGTATAAAGGACTATTCACCTATGCTGTCTTTGATTCTTATACTGCCCCCAATGTCTCCTTGATGGAGCTGTGGTTAGACACTGCTACTAAGAGAAAGGTCAGCGGTTAGAACCCATCAGTCATCCCATGAGAGAAAGAGGTGGCCTTTTGCTTTCTAAAGATTTACAGCTTTGGAAGCCCTATGGAATGTTTCTACTTTGTCTTATAGAGTCCACTTGAAGGCAGTGGATATCTCTGCGTCTTTAGCACTCTCTCACGGGATTTTATGTAAGACTACATCTTTCTTTTTTTCTTCCTACATTTCAGACCTGATTTTCCAGACCTGGAAATAGCCTTAAAAGTGTTGAGAAATTTCCTAACCCAGCTTCTCACATATTTATATCTCTGTCAGGATATAGCATTGTATTTACCAAGATTAAATTATCTGCTGTCAAAACTCAGTGAAAATCGTGGTGCACCAAGGCACACGTTAGAGATGTAAGTTTCTATTTCAAAAAGCAAATCACACACCAGTAAACTTCTGGTAGCAGGCCTAGCCAGTATCAAATGAAAACTAGCTGAAATTCTGGGAATTTCACAGGCTACAAAGGCAACAGTTGCAGAGCTTACAAGAAAGGTTTGGTTATGGGGTACTAAAGGAGAATGGGGAGAAATGTGTTCCAGTTCTCTATCTGCCATTCATCGGCTATGCCTGATTATCCAAGCCACTGAAGTCACACTGTGTGGTGGGAATCATAACCCCTGACCTGCTTTCCTCATTGATGAAGAGCACATGGAGACATGTGCGTAAAACAACATGCACATTGAAAAATATATATGAATTAATGATAAAGACTTAGGCATGTACCATCATTCAACTCATCAAGAAATTTATTTCCTATTCTATTTTCTAATTTTTAAAATCATTTTAATGGGGGTTGATACAACTCATCACAATCCATGTGTACATCCATTGTTTGAAGCATATTTGTACATTTGTTGCCATCATCATTCTCAAAACATCTCAATGACTATTTGTGGACTTTAGGAGTGTTTTCTGGTCAAGTCAGATGGGATCCACACCCTGGTCACAAAGTCTATGTTTGGTCCCTGGTCCTGCTCCCCAGGCTGTTTGGCTGCACTCGCTTAGTGTGCTGTCTAGATGTGATGGTGTCAGATTGGGCACACTTCCCACACTGCGTCTCCAGAATTGTCTCCTGTAGGTCTATGGGTCAATGAGGGATTTCGGTGTCTCATAGTGGGTCCGGACATATGGTCTTTTCTGTGGATTGGTTGTTCTGAGCAGGGGATGTTGACCTCAATGCTTAGAGGGCTGGGATGTAGTCCACTTTCTCTTTGTCTCCCTTCATTTGCTACTGTGTTCTCTGGTCAGACATGTTCCTTTCCCTGAGCTGCAGCTACACTTCTGTCCTCTGAAGTAAATTCTTGTGGGGGGAACGGCAGCTATCCATGTAGTTGGGGTTGGGTCCAGCCCCTTAGACCTCTCTACTAGTTCCCTACATCATGGGGGTATGTTGCATTCACATCTTAGAGCACTGGGAATTTCTACTCTCAGAATCAGTCCCTTGGCTAGAAATCACAGACCTTTAGGCATATAAGAAAAAAAAAGTACATTTAGCAAATTCTCTTGTTTTTCATATAAAGAACCCAAGCCCATACAATTTCCAAGGTTAAGATAATCCAAGGTTAAGAGTCAAATAAACATATGTGCAAAAGAACCCTGGCTTAGAAGTTATTTTTACTCCCAATATATTGTTATTCCAGCCAGCTAAATAGCTCTACTATTAAGTATAGAAAAATTGACTGCATTAAAAAAAACCTTACAGTGATATGACATTTTTCATCTCTATCATATTTTCAAACTAAGGCCTGATTTTATTTTTACTATATTTCTAGTGGATTTCAGGGAAGATACAACTGACATTTGAAAGTAAGAATATTTGTAAGAGAGATATAGCAGATCCAAGCAGGAGCCCTTGTTTTATACTGTTTTGTAATTTTCCCATCTCTCAACCACCCCTACCCCATTTTGAAGGTAAGGGATTCTGTCTCTTTTAATAGCTCTGTGTACCACATGTTTTTTTTTTAAGTAGGGCAGAGTAAAGTTAATTTTTCTGGGGGTCTTGTAATACCCCTTTGCAATGTCTGGAGATACCCAAGGGTATGTCAAAACTAGGATAAAGAATGCCTACAGTGCATTATTCCATCTCCGAAAGTAATTTGTCTCTTAATAGCAATCATAATTAACTTCTATAGCATCCAAAGTCCAGCCTCTCAACCAGACAAACCATTCAGTACACTTAGGATTCCCATGGTAACAACCTCACAGCCCTGTGCTGCTCGAAAGCAGATATTCATTTTCCAAATCCAGCCTGGCTAAACCACACATGGGCACAACCGCCCAAGCTCTTAAACGGATAGCAAAGGCGTGCTTCTTTGTGGCAAACTTGTTTCTTACAGAAAATCCTCATTAGGTGAACTGCCCCTTGCTAGCTGCAGGGGTAAACCAGTATCAATACTTACTAAAAATCAGACCAAACAAGTTGCTGTGGCATTGACTTGGATGCATGGCAACCGGTGAGGGTGTACTCGAACAACCTTTTAAAGCAATCTCTGCATCGACAAGGAACCAAGCAAGACTCCCATCTTCGCTGTCCTCTTTGCACCCATCCACCATCCTTTCAACTTCCCTCTGCTACCCACAACCTTACTCTGACCCTTCCCCTCTTGAAGATATTCTATCAGGGAGGTTCATGCTATTGCATGGGAACCCTGGCATTATTTGCAGTGTGTCTCTTCTTCCTGAATAAATGAATTTCCTTTTGTGAAAACACTTTCCTTGTCTGTGAACACATGGTAGCAGTATCATGTACTTCAAGGTGCAATGTGCCTGAGGACACAGGAGTCTGGGAAGACATGGAGAGGAAACAACAGAGGAAAGGGGAGACAGTCTTGTCTTTCAGCTTAAATAGATATTAGTAGACTCCTACTTATTTATGGCAAATGAAAATGCAGATGCACATTTTCCTTGGGAACTAAGATATTTCCCGAGTTCACAGATATCCTGGAGAATTATAAACCTGTTTTGGTGTGTTTAGGTGCCAGAAAATATGTTCTGACCCATAGCGACCGATGTCCAACAGAACACAACATTGCCAGGTCCTAGACCATCCGCACAAGTGTTGCTCTCGATGCCAAGGGCTTAGATAGAAAGCAAATGTTATGATAATGACGAGGGGAGCAGATGTACAGATGTGCTTGGCACACAATGGACTTATGCATGGATTGTGATAAGAGTTGTATGAACCCCCAATAAAAGGATTTAAAAGCAAGCATACAAACAAACAAACAAGTGTTTCTCTGCTTGCCTCCATTGTGAAGGACACTGTGTTCGTTCAGCTCATTGAAGGCCTGTTTTGAAGAAGGAATTTAATTGGTGTCCACTTCAGAGGAAGCAGCTGCTGAAAACCTTATGCACAACATGGAAATAAACCTTTGGTTAACAAGAAATCATAAAGTCTGAATGAAAAGATTTATATTCTCTGGAATGGAAACTGCTGCTAAAAACTTGTTATAACTGTTTTGTGGGTGTTCATTCCATAGCAACCATCTAAATTTTTTTTAATTGTCCAGATTAAGCAAAATAAATATACTTCTAGGGATCAACAGTGTGACCAAGAAAGAGGGTACCAGACTTCAGCCATCTGATTGCTCCACTTTGCATGTGGGTAGAGCTGCAGACAAGGAGATTTTGTGTTCTCCTTTGCCTGATTTGCATGTGGGTAGACAGTCTCAGATTGGGAGCTGGGAAGGGATACATACAGTGGAGGGGTGTGTGTGTGTGTGTGTGTGTGTGTGTGTGTGTGTGTGTGTGTTTTAAAGAAACATGATTCACTAAAGGCAGCCACGCAAAATGTCAAGAAATGACTCTGCTTCTGGCTTGTCCAGGAATAGGCCTTGGAAAGACCTTCGCACGCTGCAGAATTGGGAGAGTGCAGGTTCTCCGGGCTGATTCAGAAAGGCTGAGTGGAAATGGCAGGTGACCACTGAAGCGCAGATGTCACTTCATTGTGTCAACTTGGAACTGATTAACACAATCTGGCAAGTGCCATTTTCCCACATGATGAGTCTATTTGGGCAGGGACTGTACTTCGCAGAGGCCATTTTCCTCTGAATCTCGCAGTGAGACAAAGATTCTGGCATGGGAGTGGGGGGCGTGGACAAAAGTTATAGGTTTTGACTATGAATAAAGAGTTGACTGCACATTTATCAATCAGCAGCAAATGGGTGTATTTCCTATCCAGAGACTGGGATGGGGGAACAGGTCTACAGAGTCATGAAACCTCTTTCAATCCAGAAGGAAGAATGGAGTCAGTGCCAAGGCCAGACAATATTTTCCGGAATGATCCATCAAGGTCTTTTCCTGCAGTCACAGTGCTTTTGCTGGTCATTTGCATACTGTCCTCCTGTTTGGCAGCAGACTGTGATTTTCACTGTCACCATGGAAAGGTGCCACAGCTAGTCAAAGTAGGCCATCACTGCAGGGCTCTGCCTGTACATAAAATAATATCTCCCAGTCTGCAGGGGCCACTCCAGGTCCTAGTTAGCTTTAAAGCTGCATAATGACGTCTGTGGGTTTGTTGACTCTCTTGTCCTTCAAAAAAGAAGAACAGGCATAATAACAAAAATAACTACAGCACTACAACAACTTGGAAACCAGCAACGGAAAGCCATTCTGACTGGACTGCTGGCAGTGATATTAGTGGCTATGTCATCGCTGAACCTTTCTAGCTGCCCCTGAAAAGTTGAAATTGGTATTAAATAAGGCAGGATCAGTAGTAAAAGCATTCGTGAGAAAAGATAGGGTCACGTCCTTCAGAAGATGTCCTAGAGAGTAAATATTGGGGATCCCACAAGGTGCAAAGTTGGGGGACATAGAGGCATTTAAGGCACAGCCATTGCTCAAAAAAAAATAATATCTACTCAGAAAAAGTAGCAGCAGCAGCAGCAGCACAAGAGTGAAGGTTAATTAGGGTGCCCTACACACCACAGTGGTTCTGACAGTGACCGAAAGCCTGAAGCATAAGCACGTTGGGAAAGACCAACTCAGAAGAATATCTAGATAAGTATAACTATATAAAAATTATGTCAAGCTGTACATAATTAGACTGTATATTTACATTTAATATATAAAGAGTATTATCATACATGTAGAGCATTTTATACAAGGGGACAACAGGTCTTCAAAATGTTTCTGGAAAAATGTCATTGCCTTTTAACTTCATTTTTTAATGAAATTTTTCGAGTTAGAGTGTTTTTAATCTTTAAAAAAGGCTTAATATATGTTGAACACTCATTAATAATATTATTAGTTTATAATCATATTATGATCTCCTAAACAATAAGATTATTTTGTGCACTTCCTGGAGGATGTAGATCGTTAACATACTCAGCTATGAACTCTGGCTTGGAAATCCAAGCTTGCCTAGAGGCTTTGTAGAAGACAGATTTCAGGATTCATTTCAAAAAACAACCACTGCAAACCCCAAACCACAGTCTTCTTCTGATACTCCTAGAGTTTCCAGATTCAGAAATAACTGGACAGAAACTTTTGGAGGTGACCTAGCGAGCTATGGTTCTTCTAGCTTAGCTAAGTTTTCTTTGACAGAATTTTTGAAGTCCACCCCACCACTATGGGCGATGGTATATCAACTGTCAAATATCAAATGTAGGGAGTGCTAGTGGCATAGTACTTCTATGTTCGGCTGCTCCCCTCAGGGTCAGCAGTTTGAAACCACGAGCTCTGTGGGAGGAAGACGAAGCACTCTATTCCTGTAAAGAATTACAGTCTTGGAAACCTACAGAGGCAGTTCTACCCTGTCCTAGACAGTCTGCATCGACTTGATGACCATGAGCGGGATCAAATCTAAGGACATTTAAAGTGTGCCAGTCCATGTGACTCAGACTCATTGATTTGGTTTGGGTGTTGGGGTTAGTATTTAATGACTCACTATGTACTTCACACTGCCTGCGGTGGCGGCTGTGTGCCATCAAACAGATTCAGGCTTACAAGATCCCCGAGGAGAAGGCAGGGCTTCCCATTGGCTTTCTTTCCTCAGCTCTCTCCTGTCTTGCAGGATTCTATGACCAAAGGAGGATGATTAGCCTACCACTGATCTGTAGATGAGCTTTAAATGTTCTGCCACCATGGTGAACAGAATATTAATTTTGCCTATATTTCTTCTGTAACCATTTATCTTCCTCAGTCTCTCCCTCCCCTTTCTGGTATATATCTATATCTATCTATAGATAATGGGTTGAAATTAAATCAGTAGCAGTTTACTGTTTGTGTATCTTAAGACCAATATAATTATGCAACTCTTCGATGCTATGTAACATTTAACCAAGTTTATTTTAGTGCCGTATAAAATCACCGATATCATTTTAATTGGGAAAGCTGACATTTGTTTTCTCTAGCAGTAGGTGTGGAAGATAGAAAAACAGTATGTGTTTCCCAGGAGTCTAATAAGAAAAGACTGTCATTGTGTGTTTTGTCCAAGTTTCCCACTCCATGGAAACAACAATTTGTACAACTTGTTCTGAACTCTTATATTTAAAAATGAACTATTAGAAATGTAGTTGTAGGTGGGAGATCTAAAGAAGACCCTCTATCTAGACAATACTGTTCTCTATTATTTTAGTATTAGAATATCAGATGAATGTAAAATGTATTCAAAATTTCTAAAAACTTGTGTTAAAAATGATCATCGATTCACATCTAATTCCATGTTTTGCCATTAAGGAGGTAGATACACCTAGTATTCAGATCTGTGTTGCCAAAATTGTGGAAAGAATTTTGAGAAGGTATACTATAGCAGCCACCCTTTCTTAGAAAAATTTCTCAAATGCTAACAGAGTTGATTCGGCATCCACTATTTTTGTCTACTTGAGTTTAGCTATTCAACCCCCAACGAACTAACTTAATGTTACATGGGCCCATTATTGTAGCCATATAACTGCATTTCTAAGGCAGCCCAGCATCAATGAGATGAACAGAAGTATGACCCCACAGCCAGACTCTCTGGGTTGAAACCTCAGCTCTGCTGAGAAAATGTTTGAATAAAGCCTAGCGCATGTTTAATATCACTGTTTAATATCACTTCTGTGATTTTTCATCACAAATAGAAAACTCAGGGTGTAAAGAAGAAACACATGTCACAATCACCTTAAAGTTTTACTGAAACTTTTTCTTGAATGCAAATCTATCAAGGTGTAGATTATTGAGATTATACAATCAGATAAATGTCATCCTTTACAAAAATGGAGGAGGAAGATGTGTTGAGGTTGAGGTATGAGGAAGTCATGAAGTTCAGAACCTGCTAAGCTTGAGATACCTGTGAATTATTTAAGTGCTAATGTTAAATATAATTTTGAATATGGATATAAATCCTTGACAATAGAGAGGCCTGGATTTAAGATTGGTTGAAGGTAAGAATGTCACATTTGAAGACCCTGAATAGATACTATATCTTGGAGAAGGAAAATTAAATAACAACTCTGGACCTCAGTTCAAAGAAACACTGACATTTGTGACTCGTGTAGAAAAGAAGGAATGGCAACCCTAAGAAGTGAAGTTTACAGTGAAGAGGACAAGAACCAGGTGGATGTCATTGAGACAATATGTGAAGAATACGCAATGGATGCAAGGCATATTGACATTCTGAGAAACCTTAGCTCTGGCATATTGATGTTCTGAGATACCTTAGTTCTGGCTGAGTATTCCAAGGGGAGCTAGGATGGAGTGTGCCATCTTGTAGTTTTAAGAAGGGAGGAGCAGAAGATGGATGGTAGTCAAAGTGAAATGACTTTGGGTGGTTTGCTTTGGTTACTTACTTAAGTGAAACTTTTCATTGTGAATTAAGTCAGGGTTTATAGAGTAGATCATGTTTCATAGTCAAGAACTATAACTTCTTCAGCATACCATCATTATCCCACATCCTGCTTATGATTCCTCCATCTATTCCCCCTTCTTTGCTAATATTTGGGATTTTCTTCTGAAGTAAAAGCTGCTCTATTGAGCTTGCACCACTGACGGTACTACCCTAGGGAAAGTTCTGTTCCAGAGCAGAAGGGAGATGAAGGGCTACCATCTTCAGAGTCTCACTAGAGGGTCCATTTGGTAAGTCTGATACCTTTTTGGATGATTTTTCTCCCACTCTATTCAGGACTTTCTAATGTGATGCCTTTCAGATCAGTCAGGGGTGGTAATAGCCCATCATCTAGAAATTCTCTGAGGGTCATAGGGAATATGGTTAGTCAGGTCCATTCATCTATTGGACTGTTTTCAGACATCCTTGATTATCATAATCCTTCTTTCCTCTGAAGAACAAACATGTCATCTTAAATGACTGTTTATAATTTTTTCAGACCCCAGTCATGACTCAGCAAAGTAGAGTAGAACATGGTCTTTGTGAACTACATTATGCCAATTGGCATTGAAGTCCCCTGGGACAATGGTCCTAAATCACAAGGTCCAGCAACTAACTACTTCAGGGTGTTATGCCATGTTTACCAAGTTCTCATAGCCTTTGCCCTTTGTTTGCTCAACCACATTAAGAAATATCTTTGCAGCAGATGCAATGTCTCATGGACAAATGTCCTCTGCCAAAGCTGTATAAGGTGAAGAGTGAGCTCTCAGGCTCCCTTTAGCACCCATTCAGCTGTATGCCTACATGTGCACGTACTTACAAATGGCCCTCATGGTGGCATGGTGATCCCTTCTCACAAGTGCCTCCCAGGGTCTTCCTCCACCTCCCCCTGGAGTATAGTATACCGAGGCAACTCACAGGTAATGGTCTGTAGCTATTTGCTAATCCAAGGGGTGGCGCACTCCTTAGTAATTAAATAATACCCTGTTACTAAGGATTAAGATTACAGGATCCTAATTGCATATTACCTCTAAATCAATTTATGATCTTAGACTAAGCAGGTGAGAACTCCCTGAACCTGTTATCTTTTAGTAACTCCTCTATAAAGAGAAGAGATAAAGATTATTCAAAGTGACCGATGAGCAGGCAGTACTATATTTTGCTTCATTGTTGGAAGTAAGAGGGTCTGTGAAATGGAACTACTTCAAAGTCAAGGTAAGAATATATATCTGGCTGTTCATGAACTAACCTTTTAGAACCCTTGGGATTTCCAATCCACCATTCACAAAATTATCCTTAGTTATTTGTGGGCATGGCTTCTATTCTGTAGAGTATGTCATTTAGAAATTTAAAAATAACTTTATTGGGCTGAGCCCCAGTGGCATAGTGGTTGTGCACAGGACTGCGGCCCACTGGGATGGAGGTTCAATTCCAGCAGCAGCTCTACAGGAGCAAAAGCTGGGCCTCCTACTCCCACCACCAGAGGGCAGTGATGCCCCCCAAAAAACAAAACAAAAAAACTTTATTACTTGGCCATTTAAAGAAAAATTGTGCCTGGAACATAAAGTGTAGAATCAAATATAAAACTTGATTTGAATGTTTGTTACTTATGGACAGACGACTTTTGAGTAGAAAACAATACTGCTCATCAAAGCTTTTTCCACCCCTTTCCTCCACTGATTTTGTGATTTTATGTGTGCTTTATAAATCTCTGTCCAATGACAATGCAATCAAAGTTGTACAATTAATCTTTTGTTTCTTCTCCAACAAAAATGTTTGCTCTTAACTACTTAGAGTGCAGCAAGAGATTTAATTTTAGCCATAGGGTATCCATTTTCTGTCACACAAAAATAAATACACATAAAAGTAATAAGATCTTATAGAAAACAGTGTGAACAGAGCTGGCTGGCTCTAATTTTCTTAAGTGCAAAAAAAAATGCAATTAACTCTAGTTGTGATTTTCCTATTGGAATCTGACGCTTCTTGGTAAATTACAGCACCATAAAGGTGTCATATGTGCAGTATTATTTATTTGCCCCCTGATTTACAATGCTATCAACCTACTGTGAGACTTATGGATTAGTTATGAAGAAAATCAAGCTCAGGTTTCCCCTCTGCCTAAGCTGTAATCATGTGTTTGTCTGTTGGCACTTCTAAAGTTGGGATTTGTTGTAAGTCCAAAAGTATAACAGGACACTTAAAAATTCAGTCACTAATATAATTGATATTTTAAAAGCCAAATAAATGTGAAAGTAAACATTTTTCTGATAAACAAAATCCGTGAATGTTAAATAGAGATCAAATAAGTAACAGTGCTACACTGAACTACAATGCATCCTGAGACAACAGGGAAGCTAAGTAATACTGATATTGCCTTTATTGTTGTCCTTTCAAAATTATATATAAATCACTTTATGGGTGACTCTTTTAGATACCATGTTAACCCACACATCAATTGTATCAAACACCTTTGTATATAGGTTGCCATCATTTTCAAAACATTTTCTTTCTGCTTGAGCCTCTGGTATCAGCTCCTCCTTCCACCTTCTTCCTCCATTCACCCATGCACATGTCCCCTTGATAGATAGTAAATTATTTTTATTTTAACATCTTAAACTGTCTGTTGTCTCCCTTCACCCACATTTTTGTTGTTCTGTTGTCTTTCATCCATCATAAATTTGGGGTGTGGGTGTGGGGAGGAGGCATCGATCTGTTTTTTTTTTTTTCTCAATTTTGAACTAGGATGTGATTTATCTTGATTGCTGAGGTTTGGGTGACCTCTTTTAGTTTATGTCCAAATTAATGTTTGGTTTGTCTCACTCTAATTCCTACCCTGTTAATATCCTACACAAATGGTTAAGCAGGCAGAAGGCATAGTGCACGTAACTTGCCCCTGCCGCCACCCAAAACTCCAAGCTCACTAGCACAAGTTGATTCTGATTCATAGCCAACCCACAGTGCAGGGTATAATCTCCCCGGTAGTTCCCGAGACTTTAACTCCCTATGGTAGTAGAAAGCCTCATCTTTCTCCTGAACAGCAACTGGTGGCCTTGAACTGCTCACCTCGTGGATTGCAGTCCAAGTTGTAAACCACTGGAACGTTTTCCTGCATCCATAGTGGAGTGCGATTTGACTGTTCCTCTCGTCAATCCCTCTCCCTTTCATTTCTGTCAAATGATTCTTTTTGTGTTGCCCAAGAAATATTGAGCTGGGTGGCCTTTGCTATCTCAGAAAGCCCAAAGAACTCTCTACATCAGGAGCAAAAACTTGGATAACAGTTGCAAAGAAGGCAATCTCAAAGAAATAAAGTGCATCAATTTAATATATGTAGCTAATATTTTCTGTCTCCCCAACTCTTAAAGTGAATGAATGGTGTGACAAAGAGATGAGGTTTCCTTTGCCTGTGGAGCTTTTTCTACCTTTGACGGTGGGTGGGCATACGCTCACCTGGTAGATGGGGCATAAGGTCACAAGGTACTAACTCTGGACTCACTCTTCTTTCTCCCCATTGATGAGTCCTGGAATTTTTCTCAAATCCCCAGTATCCTTACATTACACAAGAAAATATTGGATGAGTTTCAAGAGTGAACTTTTAAATGCCCTCACTCATAAAGTCCCTGAGATCCTGTTGGTCTTGATCTTCGTGATGTCTCATATTGTTTGTTGATGTATCTATGATAAGTGTGTGCAAACTGGGGGAGAGAGTTGGTAAAAAAAAAAAATGAAGCCCTTTTCACAAGACCCATAGCCACAGGCAACACAAAAAAATGGTTCATATCCTCAAGGATCATGAGCCATATAGAAATATTACATACCTAAGAAGTAGCCTTTGTTCTCTGCTATGGTATATTTTTGTCTTATACACTTTTGTTTTTTTTTCTCTTCCCTTTTTTACCCCTTTCCTTCTCTTCCCATTTCTTCTAATACTCAAAGCAACCACACGGCCCTCACCTATATTTAGCAACTATTTCTTGCCTGCTGAATCGAAAGCTTCATTTAAATAAGAAAAAATGTAGCATTATGAGCTATGCATTTTATCTCTTAATTGGTTTATGCTTTTAGGTTGGTCTGTGTGTATTGCTTCTGTAATCAAGAAAATGTATTCTAAACTTGCCAAAAAATTGAAACCTGAATGCAGCATTTATTGCATGGTAGAGGTAAGTGATTTTACCTTACCGGAATCAAGGAAAATGCCCTCACTTACTTACAAGAACAACATACAATGCATGCTTCTGGAAATGCAATTACTTTATCCTCATTTTGATTACAAGATGGGGGCTGCAGTATGGTTTCTTATTTTTTGGTATATAAAAAGTAGGAGTGTGGCATAGTGGTTGAGTGCAGGACTGCGGCCCAATGGGTTGGCGGTTCAAATCCAGCAGCAGCTCTCCAGGAGCAAGGCTGGGCCTCCTACTCCCACCAGAGGGCAGTGATGCCCTGCCCCCCAAAAAGAAAATGTAGGACTAATGAACCTATAGAGTCAGCAAGTGGCATAAGAGTTGGAGTGGGGGAGTACACAGACGGGATGAAGGGGAGATGAAGTCAAAGAAGTCAAGTCATATAGAAAAAGAATGTTTGGAAATGGACTGTGGTAGCAAATGTACAATCCTGCTGGGTGTGATTGACCTCTGGAATGACTTGATCTATGTCTTAATGAGAATGAATTTTTTTCTAAGTATTTCATTACAGATACACAGGGTGCTAGACGCCAGAGGATCTGTGCACGTATGTCACGTACCAAGCAGACTGGAGAATCTTCAAAGTGAATGGGAGTGAGTAGAGTCCTGTTCTTTTTCTTTGTCTGTTTGTTTAATTTTAATAAATCATTTTATTGGGGGTTCTTACAGCTCTTATAACAATCCATACATCCATTTTGTCAAGCACATTTGTACATAAGTTGCAATCACTCTTTTCTAGATATTTCTTTCTACTTAAACACCCTTCCCTACTCTCCCACCCTCATGAACCCTTGATAAATTATAAATTATATTCATATATTTTTAGTAATTTCATAATTTTATTGGGGGCTCTTACAGCTATTATAACATCAACTGTATCAGGCGCATTTGCACACATGTTGTCACATTCATTTCCAAACGTTTTCCGTTGGAGCCCTTGGTATAAGGTCCTCTTTCCTCTCCTCCTCTTTTTTTAAATGAATCATTTTATTGGGTACTCATACAGCTCCCCTCACAATCCATACACACAATTTCTGTGCCACTGGATCCATGCTAACTCGGGCTGAGTGACTAGGACATTGTCGGAAGCCCTGAGCAGCTCCCCAGGTTGTTATGTTTATGGACACAAGTTGTCCCGTCTCCTCTCTGACAGAGCAGCTGGTGACTTCAACCTTTCAATGAGCAGCAGCTTTAACTGTTGTGCCACGAGGACTTTGGTCGGTCTCTAATCAAGCATTGATCTAAAAGGAGTATTCGGCCTCTATCTAAGATATTCGTTATCTTTCATTATTCTTAACCGTGGTTCAGCACCTCCCTGAGTTTCTATTCAAGATGCATGTAGCGACTGCTCATCTTTGCACATCCTGGGGGATAAGTAAGGGGGTTTAGAAAAGTCACACCGTGATCAGGAGAATATGGCATAGCTACAGATAAAAAAAAAAGCTTTTTAATCCCAAGACAGTATCTCTCTTCCTTATGGCTTTCCACAATTGAAAAGAAAATATTGCTACCCATGAAACAGACAACTTCACTAATTTCCATTCACCAGCCACGGTGCAAGCCCCCCATGGGTTATTAAGTTTGAGAGATGTGTGAACAAACATGATAATAAGCAAGTAAAGTGTATCATAAACTACACTGTGTTCATTTATTGTGACAACTGGGGTGTAATTATCCTAGGAAATGTACCGCACTGTAGTCAGTGCAAGTAATAAAATCCGAACACCAGGAAACCTTTCTCTAGTCTGCGAGGAAACCGTTTTGGAGGAGAAGGTGAACAAGCTGCCGCATGACAGGGATGCTCCGTTTCCAGGATCGGCGGAGCGGGGTGAACTGCACGCGGTCTCTGGCTGTCTCATCAATGAGAGCCCGCTCCACCTTCCTCCTCGGTTGTCAGTATAACGCCTAAGAACCCGTGCACCACTCCTGGGTCACCTGGTCAGCCTCACATGTGTGAGCATTGCTAGCACTATTCATCTCACTTTCTCCATCTAATTAGGGAAGTAGGAAGCGGGGGGGGGGGGGCACGTCTATTGTATTGAAAATGCTTTCACAAAGCTACCAGCGGAAAAGCAGGGGAACACTTACAGAAAGATGAGGCAACAAAGGGACCCCAGGAGATGATCATATTGCAAGATGACGGGTAGGTGTAATGATTAAAGCCTTAATGGAGGTCAGTGGGAAGAGTGAAAGGAACATATAATTTCAGGATCAGAAACCCTGGGCTACTGAGTGTGAACTGCAATTTGGGAAAGTGTAGTTAATTGAATTTTATGACACATTTTATAAAAATTAAAATGCATATCTTTTACTACCCTAATAGTTTTATTGCTACTGTGAGATTTATGTGCAGCAATACACCAAAAAGCATATGCAACAATTCACTAAAGAGTGCTGGAGTGGATTACCACGCTTCCCTTTTGTGCTTTGGCAGCCGACAATCAAGATCATAATTACAGGATCGCGGCCACCTGCCAAGTCAGCGAACAGGACCACGTGGCTCCGCATAAACTAGAAGCATTTCTAACATTGAAACGAAAATGACTGTTAACCAGAGAGGCCTTCGGGGACAGCTGATGGAAAGCTGCATATTTATTTTACCCTGAGCACCAAATGAGTGACTCTTACATTATCCCGTTTTACTGGCAGAGGAAGAAGCAGGTTTTGCCAAGACCTATCTGGACACGCTGGGTTATCTAGTGAAATGCTTGCGTTCCGAGTTGCTAGGGAGACAGGTTCACAGTAAACCCTGCACTGTGGAGCGCCTGTGCCTCCAGATGCAGAGTTGCAGGACCCAGGAATTGCCCTCTTTCGCCTCAGCATGCGAGATCCGCAGAGATGTCTCAGCATGCGAGATCCCCAGAGATGATCAAAAGCCAAGGCAAGGTGAAAAGAGTGAGGCCCCAAAAAGCAACCCCAGGCAGAATTTTTCAAATGAGGAATGTCGATGTACTAATAAATCAATCCAGAGGTGCACGATTCTCACTGAATTGTGCTGAGCTTCACTTTCCTCTCACAGTTCCTGAAGTCAGACCAGTCCCTCCTGACTCTGCCATCCCTACTTCTGCGAGAGCTGTGTCTCTTATGCTACCTGGTGCCCTTGTGGTTAAAGCCCTCAGGTGCTAAGCCAAAAGTCAACTGTTCAGTCCCGCCCACTGCTCCTAGAGAGAAAGCTGTCCAAGTCAATTGCTATAAAGAGTCGCAGCATCAAAAGCCATCTGCAGCAGTTCCACGCTGTCCACTTGATGGCAAAAGGGTTTGGGGTTCCACTGAGTTTGTCTTTTCACTTTCTTGCAACTGCAGTTCATGCAGCTGGTTCTCCAACGATGCTTTAAAAAGCAAAATGAGCAAGCCCGTCTTAAATGGCTTGTACCCATTTTCCATTTCCACTAGTTCGTTAGCTTCCTGAAGGCAAAAGCAAGCGCAGTGTCACAATCCGACTTCTAAAGATGTGTGTCGTGTACCCAGGTAAGCTAGGGTATAGCTTACCACACACATCTTAAATTCTCCAAATAACCCTCCAAGACAGATATTCTTTTGTTGTTCTGTTTCCACTTATTTTTGTGTGGCATCACTGCCCTGGTGGGAGTAGGAAACCAGCGTTGCTCCTGGAGAGCTGCTGCTGGATTTGAACTGTCAACCCTGTGGGCCGCAGTCCTGCGCACAACCACTACGCCACCAGGGCTCCGCCCCAGAGATAGATATTCTTGTCCCCATGACATAGGTGAAGAAGTCAAGTTCCCAATACACTAACCAGCTTGGCTATGACAGAATCTTTGGGGCCCCCGGCGTGCAATTTCAAACCTCCTTACCTTAAAGTTAATGTCCTGTCCACAGCCTCCCCTTGCTTATTTCTGACCCCCAGAGTCTAGCAGACTGTCTAATGTTATGGAAGGTGAAGGGTATGGATCTGCAGAGACTTTGTCAATTCACTTATGCTCACACTGCCTTGTTTAAGGGGAAGGTTGCCCCTCTTCCTACCACTCAATGCTTCCTTCTAACCTCACTTCCACCACTTCCATGTAACCAGTTTATCAACTGGATTCACAGAATTCAGTCACTCGCTGGATTCGGATTGTTAGTGGCACATAATGTCCACTAATTATCATATTGAAAATGTATTTTAATTCATTCAAGGCAGTGGGCTGAAGAGTACCCTCCAAGAAGTTCTAAATTGGGCACCCTGTATCGGCATATGTGGATGTAATCAAGCACAATGAAGTCTTGCTTGATTTGGGTGGATTCTAAGAACCAACAAGTGGGGTGCAAGGTTTGGCTATAGACCCAGAGGAGATGAATTTGGAAGCCCACCATGTGAAGCTGGCAGCAGCAAAAGCAATGAGGCAATTACAAGCCACAGTTTGACAGGGACTCTCTGCAGCCGCTAGAAACTGGGAGGAAACAAGAAAGGGTTCCTCCCAAGAGACTTCAGAGTGATGACGGCCCAGTCAAGTCCTTGGTTTCAGACTTTGGGGTTTCAGAACTATGAGAAAATACATTTCTTTTACATTAAGAAACTCAGTTCATGGTACTGTGTTACAATGACTTAAGGCCTTAACAAATTCCATAAATAGCTGCTGTGATGAGCGTAACTACCAGAAGACAAAAACAGTAAGAATAGACAAAATCCCAGCTCCTTGGAAATTGAGGATTGCCATCCTTTCACCTCCACCAATGAAATCTTCTTTGGGTCATCAGGCACACCATTGTTTTCCATTTTTTCTCACAGTGTATTGTACAAAGTAAATGTTCAATGAACAGTGGTCTCAGATGTAGATTATTTACCGGGTGAAGGCATTCTCCCTTTTCTTAATCCATGGGGAAGTTCCCAGAGCAAAGCCTTTCTCTGTGCTCTCCAGCGACCCTGGGAGGATGGCAGGAGGTCTTCAACTGCTCCTCATTGCCCCTCACAATGTTTTAGGTCAGGAGCAGAGAGAGGAAAGGCCCATACCCAGCACACGTGCGTGATTCATCACAGACCTAGAACGCACTCAAATTTAACTGTGGTCCTTGTCAGCGAAAGGGAATTATTCACTCAGAAATTACAGGCCCAAGAGACATCTTCAATGAATGGCGGGTCTCACTGACAAAGATAGTCATTTTCTCTCTCACCAACTAAGACTGTCACCTAGAAACCCGGAAACTAGGAAAAGCCACTTGCTTTCAACTTCAAGAGCGTTTGTCCCCAACAATATCTCAAAATTACATAATAAGAAGAAAAACTTCAGTGTTCTTGTTTATGTTGTTAGAGTCCCCTCAGTTCTAACTCACAGTAAGTAAACACGGCTCACTCACCCTCACAAATGTTCTCGGTTTGTAGTCCACTGTTTCTGCCAGTGGGTCCATCTTTCTTGGTGAGGGCCTTCTTCCTTTTTGCTGTGCCTTTACTTTATCAAGCGTGATGTTCTTCTGCAAAGACTGGTCTCTCCTGACATGTCCAACGTACGTGACATGAAGTCTTGCCATTCTTGCAGCTAAGGGGCATTCTGCCTGCACTTCTTTCAAGACAGATTTGTCTGTTCTTTTGGCAGTTCAATATCCTTTGCTAGCACCATAATTCAAATGCATCAGTTATCTTCCTTATTTAATGTCCAACTTTTACATGCATCTGAGGCGAATGAAAATACTGTGACTTCGCTCAGGTACACTTTAGTCTTCAAAGTAACCTCTGTGCTTTTCAACCTTTTAAAGAGGTCTGGTGCAATAGCTTTACTTAAGGTGATGTGTTATTTTAGTTCCTGACTGCTGCTGCTGGGAACATTGATTATGGATCCAAGCAAGACAAAACATTTCTTGACAACTTCAATCTTTTCACCATGGACCATGCCTGTCAATCCCATGGTGAGGATGATTCTGGTCTTTTTTACACTGAGCTGTAATCCATCCTGTAGACTATAATCCTTTCTCATCAGCTGCAAGTCTTCCTCACGCTCAGTAAGCAAAGTTGTGCCATCTACATATCACAAATTTTTATAAGCTTCCCTTCAATCCTGTGCCACATTCTATCTAGTACCAGCTTCGTTGATGAGTTGCTCAGCACACAGACTGAATAAGTACAGTGAGAGGCTACAATCCTGATGCATACCTTTCTTGACTTTAAAACAGGATACTCTTGTTCTGTTCACCCATCTGCCTCTTGATCTTCCAAATCTGGAATATTTAACTTTTAAAAAAAATCATAACTTAAGTCTTCATTTCTGAAGATATATGAGGGGCTTCTCTTTGAAACTTCAGTCTATGTAAAGCTTTATTCAGCATGTTAGTCACACTCATGGATATGTATCAGTAGAATACAGGGTTCTTGAGTAGGACAAATGGTTTGAGCAGGACTCTAAACCAAAATTAAACATAAGGCCTTCAAGTCGGTTCTGACTCATTTCACCCCTACAGGACAGAGCAGAACCATCCCTGTGGGTTTCCAAAATTATAAATCTTGGGCTGAGCCCTGGTGGCGTAGTGGTTGTGCACGGGACTGCGGCTCACTGGGATGGAGGTTCGATTCCAGCTCACAGGAGCAAAGGCTGGGCCTCCTACTCCCACCACCTGAGGGCAGTGAGGCCTAAAAAACTAAAAAAAAATTGTAAATCTTGATGAAAGTAGAAAACCCCATCTATCTCCTGGAGAACAAAGTGCTGGTGGTTTTGAACTGTTGATCTTGTGGCTAGCAGCCAACCCCTGTTGGGTTCTTAATAGCCAGGTCAGTACTGGAAACTCACCAGCTGATCTGCAGGAGAAAGAGGAGGAGACCTGCCCCAGGAAAGACGTACAATCTGGAAAGGGCCTCATTGTGTGTTGTACCAGCCCATCCCAAAGCTTCAGAAAGAAGCCGAGGGATCAGACTCCATAACTAGACAGCCACAAAAATCTGCAGGAGCAGATGGGGCTCCCACGAGTGGGACTTCACTAGGCAGCAATATTGGTGTGCTAGTTGCCTGGTAAGACGTGGAACTGAAGACAGGTGTTTAGAGAGGAAAGTATAAGTGGGTGTGTTCTGCATCAGTTCTGCCATGTGTTGGCGACTACTTAGATTGAGGAAATCTACATGCATTCATTCATTATGGTTATGCTCTAAAATATTTGAAATAAAAATGTGGAATGCACATTTATCCTCTCAATTAGGCTCTGCTGTTCAATACTGAGACACTACGTGATGTAATATATCGAGGATAGATCATGAAATTTGAAGTGAGACAAGATTGAATTCTAATTCCTTTAGTATGTCATTATAGGCCTAATTCCTTAACCTTGATAACACTTTTGCAACATATTATGGCAACCATGACTCTTTTCATGCAAGGGTACTATGTGGACAATATTTTTAAAAATTAAAAAGCAAAATGTTACTGCATCTTAGACATTTCAATAGTAGTACTTTCCCTACTCGTTTTAATAATTTACATTCCTGAAATATTATTTTTTGAACCAAAAGTCACTTACTAAAATATTATTAATAATTACACTTAGTATTTTACAAAGCAAGTATACAGGCATGGTCACCATACCATCAAAATGCTTAGCTTACAAGAAATTTGACATAAACAGATACTGAAAAGGAACTGTAAATAAAGTAGCATCAATATGAAAAGAACAAATAGCCAAAGTTTTTCTCTCTGGTTCAGAGTTTCATTCAAAGTTTCCTTTACTAGAAGAGGAAGACATGCTGTTAATCAGATTTCTTTCCCCACATCCTTCCTGTTCGTAGGAATTGGCAGAAAAGGGCTTTGGCGACAATGTTGCTTAGGTTCAGGATGCAGTGTCACTGAGCTACAGGCAGCATCCTAGAAGAGCTTAAACATGAGTAAAAATCGGCTTGAGAATTGAGGAAAAAGAAGAGAGTGTAGTGACAGTCACAGATTTCTAGAACACCGAAGACATTGAAGATGAAACAAAGCACCTCTCTTATTTAGTAATAAGGAACCAAAAGCTCATAATTCTATGGCAACTTGCTCAAAGTCAAGCAAAGGGATCCTGAGGAAAGAATCTTCACATACAGATCCTTCATGACTGGAGAATTTAATTTGTCTTTGGGTTTGACTAGATAGAAGATAATTGCTAAAATGAGGGATACTGAATCTTAGGAATTGAGTGGCATGGGTCACATTTATTTAGCACGTGGTACATCCTTATGTACCCATCAAGATTATATGCCCCATCAAGATTATACTATTTCATAAGAATGAATTTTTAAAGCAATGATCCAGTTGACTCCAATTAACTTAGTTTGCAGGTTAAAATAATTTTGCAGGAAAAAAAACGATCTTTTATTTTCCAACCTATACAAATTATCAGAGCGCAAGTATGAAAAATCCAAAAAGGAGAAGATGTAGAGAGATGTAGCAATTAAATTTGGTCATTCTCGTCACACTGCAAGGGAATATTAACCTTGAATCAAACCTTTCACAGCCCAAAGAGTGTGAACCGGAACTTTGCAGACACTCTCAGGATTGCTAGCCAACTGAAGAAGTTGATAATCAAAATGAAAATTTGTGTTATTTATTTAAAGTTGACATGTATGAAACACCCACGATTACATCAAAACCTTTTCATAAATCTAATCATGATGTTTTATCTCCCAAAATAACAGATGTCCCTTTAGTAAGTCTTAGAATAAAGACAAGAAAAATGACAAAAAAGGAATGATCCGCTATGGCTAATCAAATGGGACCTGGAGAAACCGTGTCACAAACTTGTGACCTCAAAGTCACAGGCAAGCTTCTGATCAAGATACTACATGAACAACTGCAAATGCCTAAGGGCAACACTGGCCTTTTCTGAACTGTGGAAAGAAGTCACATAAGCACATGTTACCCCAAAGCAAAGATGTTTTACATTTAGGTGAACTTTTGTTGCACTGAATCAAGTCTTTGGTTATCTGAAAGGCATAAAACAAGGAAAATGACTTCAGAAGTCTCCTCCTCTAGTAGCTGTGAAACTTGACTTTGTATAAAAACCATCTGGAGGGTCTTAAAATGCTGTTTGAATGGCCCCTTCCCCAAGATTTTCTGATTTAGAAGGGAAGTGGTGTCCCTGTATTTCTAGCAATCTCCTGATTAATGCAATGTTGATCCTAATATTTGTCTTTATTTTTGAGGGGGAAGTTCAGTCTTTAATAAAGACAAGACAAAGATAAAACACATGATCTAGAAGAGGATGACCATCAGCACAAGCTCATGAAGGCAACCAAAGGTTTATGAAAGTTAGAGGGTAAAGGAACCTGTCAAAAATATCAAGATTGATGGTCAACCAATAGGGCACAGTTGCAGGTGAGATGACAGAAGTGAAAATGGGACCAGGACTGAGACATGTACATTACGATAGCTGAAGAGTTTGTGGGATTGATGCAGGGAGTTGGGCTCTGGTTTATGACCATGTGACCCTATCATCCCAAATTTCATCTGGGCCACACCCAGACCTGTCTTCAAAGGTTAGGCTATACCTCCCTGGACTGGCTCGGGGGAGAGTTGTCATCAGTTCTCTACTGTTCTCTCCCTGAGGGCTAAGTTATTCACTCCACAGGTTAGATGGTCAAAAAGAATTGAATGGATGCTGCATTTGTGTGGAGGTTCATGAAAATGACTTTAAGGCTTTCACTGTAAACCCTCTGATGCCATCAAATTAAAGGCTCAGAGAATTTAATCTTTAATACATAGTTCAGGAACAACATTTTCAGAATCACTAAATTAATCCAACCCTTCATATTACTATCTTCTTTTGTTGTTTTTCAAGAAGACAAATCATTGTATTCTTGAAATTTAATTTGCAAATATTTTTGATTCACCAACACCCAAGCACATGGCATTTCTGATGATGTCACCATAATCTTTTCAGACTGATTGTGTTCTACATGGATTGGGAAATAGAACATTCCAAGTATTGTCAAGTAAAATTGATGGGGAAATTCTCCTAAAATATTGTAGTAATGCAGGTGGGGTAAATTGTGCCTCTTGGTGGAGTTGTATCTTGTGGTGAAGTGACATTACTTGATATGACTTCTATATGTATTCTTTGTAACTTTCACAAAATGTATGCAAGGAACTATACAAACAGGATATGTAAGGTTCAAATACAGGTATGTACATAGGGGCATATATTTATAAGTGAGGATGGGGAAAGAGATTAATGTGTATACTTATAGGTTTGGTAGTAGGACAACCGATGGGCATTGGACCTCCACTCAAGTATCTTCTCGGTTCAAGAACACTTTGTTCTATTAAATGGCATTCCAAGATGCTCACCTTTCCGACATGATCACTGAAGACAAATGTGTGCATAAGCAAAGGTGGTGAAGAAGCTGATGGTGCCCGGCTATCAAAAGATGGAGCATCTGGGGAATTAAAGGCTTGAAAGTAAACAAGCAGCCATCTAGCTCAGAAGCAACAAAGCCCACATGGAAGAAGCACACTGGCATGTGGAATCATGAGGTGTCAAAGGGATGACATATCAGGCTTCAAGAACTCAAAAGCACAACTTTGCATGCTCACTTTCCTGATATGATCCCTGAGGACAAATGTGTGCATAAGCAAATGTGGTGAAGAAAGCTGATGGTGCCCGGCTACCAAAAGATATAGCGTCTGGGGATTTAAAGGCTTGAGTAAACAAGCAGCCATTCAGCTCAGAAGCAATAAAGCCCACACGGAAGTAGCACACCAGCCTGTGTGATCATGAGGTGGTGAAGGGATCTGGTGTCAGGCATCAATGAGCTAAAATTGTATTATTCTTAATGAGGGGGAGTACAGATTGGGGACCCAAAGCCCATCAATAGGTGAGGTGACATCCTTTTGCAGAGGGGTTACAAGGAGGAGATGAGTCAGTTAAGATACAGGGTAGGAGCTATGAAATATGCAACTTTCCTCTAGTTCCCATGCTGCCTCCCTCCCACTATCATGACCCCAATTCTACCACATAAATTCAGCTAGACTACGAGATGTACATTGAAGTTGGAAACATGGAAAACTTAGGATAGATGATCCATCAAGACTAGTAATAGGAGTGGTAATACCAGGAGGGTGGAGGGATGGAGGAATAGAAAGGGAGAACCAATTTCAGGGATCTACACATAGCCTCCTCTCTGGGGCACGGACAACAGGGAAGTGAGTGTTGGGACACATTTAACAGGGAAGTGAGTGTTGGGACACATTGTACAGTGTATAGGATGAAAAAACAATTTGTAAATTACTAAGGGTTCAAGGGGAAGGTGGGGAGGAAGGGTAATATAGGGAGCTGATAATGGGGGCCTGGAGGGAGAATGTTTTGAAAGTGATGATGGCAATGGGTGTGTAAAAGTGGCCTGCATACAACTGATGTTGTTAAGGATTGTGATGGTAGTTGTGGGGGCCCCCCAATAAAATGATTCATTAAAAAAAGGGGGGAGGGGAAATGGGAGGTTGTTTTTTTTTTTAAGAGGAGCTTGTATCAAGGCCTCAAGTGGAAAGTGTTGGGAAATGTATGTGGAAACATGTGTGCAAATATGCTTGATACAAATGATGTACTGAATGTTGTAGTAGCTATAAGAGCCCCCAATAAAATTTTTTTTAAAAAGTCCCTTAAAGGGAATTCATCACTTTATCAGCTTTGGCATGGGGTGGACATTTCAGGAGCAGAAACAGAGAATCCAATAACCACCTTAAAAAGGACTCAGGGCTGAGCCCTGGTGGCACAGTGGTTGTGTGCAGGGCTGTGACCCACAAGGTTGGTGGTTCAAATCCAGCAGCAGCTCTCCAGGAGCAAGGCTGGGCCTCCTACTCCCACCAGGGCAGTGATGCTGGGGGGGAGGAGGAGGAAAAGGACTCAGGAGTGAAGGGTATCCAAGATCCTGCATAGCGATGCAACAGAGAAGCAGTGCTGAGACTGTTAAACAAAGCTGCAGGCTTCCCACCCAGAGAAAATGCAAAGCCAAGTTCCTGTGGGCAGGAGGGTGGATTGCACAGTGGGGTGTCCTTTGGGCATTTATCCGTGTTAAAGTTTTGTAAAACTTTCCCTAGGAAGGCTGAGGCAATAGGACCACCTGGCTGAAGGGCTAGGGACTAGAGAAGGGTACATTTGCCAGTATAGGTGCTGTTGACAAAAGAATTGTGTCCTAAATATTTTATAATGTGTTAGCTTCGCTAATAAACCCTTGTGGCAATCATCTAATCTGGCATCACTTTGAGGTGTAAGAGGGTAGGGGTGGCATCTAGCCTGTCAATCTGGAGATAGCCAATGAGACCTCTTAGGGTATGGCTTTCTCTGAGAATTCTGGGGAATGTGATGCATCTTTCTTGGAGGCAGAGACACTGTCTCTCTTGGTTCACGTCCTTGGAGTCTTTCTACTGACAACACTCTCTTGGAGACTCTCCTGACAAGGATTACATCCCTGAGAAGAAGCTACATGGAGCTATCCTAGTGCACTGAGCCGGACAAGCCACATGGACACAACCAGAACTCTGAAGCCAGAGAAGCCAGAGAGAGACCCCTGTCAGAGCTGAGATGCTTACAAGGCCACTTGATCCACAGACTTTCTACCCACTGGTGTGTAGTCATCCTGCATTCAGTCTCACTACGTCTTTCATGAGAATTTAGTTAATTGGGTTAACATTCGACTTATGCCCTTGGACTGGACAGGGTTGGGATGTTTTTCTCAATGTCCAATTGTTCTTGTTTACAAACCTCTGTCTTATACACAGAAGAGTTTCTTTGAATTTGTTTCTCTAGTCAACCCAGACTAACAGAACCCTCTATTTTGAGTACTATCTGTGAGTTCTGGGTGACCATTGCAACTGATTATCAAACCTAGCAGAGAGGTGGAGTGTCTTGGGAGGGACGGCTGGTGGTAGAATAAGGTAAAGAAGACTGAAGAGTGGAAGCATAGCTGACATCTGGTCAATAGGAATTATCCTTGGACAGATACGAATTGGAATTTTCTCCCTTTTGCTGCAAAAGAGGTCAGATGTGGCTTCCATGCCTTTATGTATTCTTCATATGTGTATATCTAATATACATACACAGACAAATGATGTCTTCAGTGAAATGAATATGGAAATAGAAACACAAATAATATTTTAAATTCAGCCTGTATAACACCAGGTGTACAGTTGACTCTTTGTAGCTATTGCAAAAAGAAAAAAAGAAAAAAACTTAGAGAAGTCCTCAAGGACACTAATAGACTAAAACAGGGCATACAAGAGATATGCTATTCTATGAGAAGTAACATCGGTTCCCCCAGAGACTTTACGCTGTTGCTGAACAAATATCCCAATATTCCAAAAGCTTGAAGCTTAGAAACAAAAGAACAAATAAATGCCATAGTGTTTCTCAGTGGTGTGACTATTTCTTCAGGTTTTAGCTAATAATGAATGGAACAGGTTAGGTGAAAAAAAATACAATTATCTTGAAGTAACTAAGGATTCTAGTACTTCTCAAATTTAATGTGAATATATGCAAAGCAAGACAAGCAGATTTTAAAGAAAATAGGAAATGGTGTTGGGGAAACCTATATATCCTCTCTCTTTCTCTGTGTCACACACACAAATATTTGGTCTCTATTCTTGGTGCCTGAAATATCCTGGTAGAACCTTGCCTTTTCCCAGTGATAAAGTATCTCTGAGGAGGGCACCAGACCACACACGAGGGTGAAAGTTGCTGAGGTGCGGGCCTGGGGATGCCAGAAACATAAGTTGGGAAAATTATGCTTCAACCTGGGTTGTCGATGTAATGAAGTAAAGTGATAAAGTCATTAATAAGAGTTTTAATAATAAAGCTACCCAATAAAAGTCTAAAATAAGAAAGGGTCATGGTCTTCCTCTTGGTGAAAGATATTATTGCAGATGGTAGTGTAATATGTCCTTCTCAAGGACTTGGAAAGTTTCATGTGGGAATCCCCCAAGACTCAACATTAAATCTTCTTTTGTATCTCTTTAGCTTTGAGACATACTAACATATCAAACTCAAGGAAGCAGTGGGAGAAAGCAGGTCTAAAGCCAGGGGGTTCTCAGTTTGTGATTATTATCCTGAAAGAGTAGTCAAAAAACTCCAAATTTGCAGGAAACCCATCAGAAGTGAGGATGTCACAGTCAGACTTGCCAGGCATGTCCATTAGTTTGTGAGATCTGACATGGCTTTTTTTTTTGAATCAGAGGAATGAAGGGCTGTCTGTCTGCTAGTTTTGGATAGAAGTCAAATGCGAGGAACAGAAATAATTATTTGATTTGGATTGATCAAAACTTTTACTGTCAGAAGCAGGATTAGATTTCACATAGCAGACTTCCATTTACAAACACACATAGAAAAACTCTCTCTTCCCAGCCTCTAATTGCACGAGGGTCCTTAGTATTGAGAATAAAGACATATGAAAATATTTGCAATAATGTGATGCAGACTATAGCATTACTTCCAGATGTCGTGCATTACGTATACATTTCCTTAAAAGGATAGTGTGCTGCCTTGCTCGATACTCTTGAACAGCCTGTTTTCTCAGAGTCCTTTGTACAACAGAAGGAAACCATGCCTGCCCCTGCCCCTGCCCTTGCCTCTGCTCCTAGCCCTGCCCCTGTGCCAGGGTCACCATCCTCGCTGTCTGTGTCCATAGAGGTGCAGCCACTGCATTCATTCCTTCCATGCAAGCTCTTCAGCTTTGTTACTGACCCTTCATCAACCTTGTTATCTTTCCCAGGAACTGGCCCCTCCTATTACCAAGGCCAAAGTAGGAAAGGCCAATTTGTTAGTTGTGCTGTCAGTGCAAGGTGTCCTCAATGTTCTTTGCCAAAACCATAATTCAAATGCATGTATTCTTCTTTTGTCTTCCTCATTTAGTGGTTACCACACAACTGTATCAATGACAATGGAAAGGAATATGCCTTGGTGCCATTGAGTCTCCCAGGTGACATCTTTGTTTTTGACAACATGCTAGCATGGATTCAGACCTGGAAACCAGTGGGAAGATGCGGCCATATTGGGCACTATCTTGTTCTGTCATGAAGAGGGTCACTGTGAGTTGGGATGAACTTGACAGTGCCTAATAATGGAACCACAAAGAGGTCACTTGCATCAGATTAGGCCAATAAGGTACAGCTTTTGATTTTTTGATCGCTGCTTGATGGTGGTCACTGATTTTAGATCAAATGAATTCTTTAACTTCATTCTTTTCTCATTTACTTTTTTTTTGGGGGGGTGGGCATCACTGCTCCCCAGTGGTGGGGGTAGGAGGCCCAGCCCCACTGCTGGAATTGAACCTCTGTCCCAGTGGGCCGCAGACCCACGCACAACCACTATGCCACCGGGGCTCAGCCCCTCATTTACTTTAAAAAAAATCTTTTAAACTGTTTGTTTTAGAATACTTGTATTTTAAAATAGTTTGCTTTATGTTAATCTTCAAACTAATACTGGGGGAAATATGACTAGGACTATATTCCCTAGCTTATAAGAGAAAGAATCCAGAAAGCTAGTATTCCATGGTAGGAAAGTCACTACTTTGGTAAGTTAGAGATAAAGTCCAAGTACAATATCCTGCTTTAAATATCATTCCTACAGATTCTCCCCTAACAATCATGCTGCCTTAAAGTCAGCACATGGTTGATTCTGTCTCTTGTGTCTCCCTTTTTCATTCTTGTGTCTTATCCCCCCCACAGCACGCATCCCCACTCTTGCCTTCCTCCAACGCATATAGTAGGTTTCCTCACCTGTGAGCTCAGGGTCTTTACTGTGGTTACCTCCCACCTTATGACGTACGCAACTATCAAATATGCATGTCTTAGGACTACCTACAAATATTCCAAGGACCTGGCTGCTGAGATCATGGCTGCCCCGGAGGTGTGAGCATGTTACCACAAAATGTGTCTGACTGCTGTGTTTTATTCACTCTTCTATTCTCTATGACTATACTCTCATATTTGAATATCATCGCTATAGAGTTACACCTATGATCCCTCGGTTGTTGGTGACCGCTTGACTCTAACCGATTAGTCTTTGATCTTTATGAGTAAGCACTGCATTTTTGTAAGCACACCACCCGTTGCTGAGAAGTCTTCCTTCAATCCTAACATGCTCTTCACATAGTTTAGCTTCTCAACTTGCACACAGACTGTACACGTGAAGTGAAATACATCTTCTTGTGGATTACCTTTCCTAATTTTAAACCATACTATGTCCTCTTGTCCTGTTTAAATGATTGTCTTTTTTTCTGTGTACATGTTTCTTATTTTCTGCCAGGTGATGTATAACCTGTTGCGATCCCCAAAGTAAAGATGCCTTTGTGTAGATAGTAACATACAGTAAATATATTTCTGGTGTTCTCTGTTTTTAGTTAAGTTCTATCTGATATCAGCTGTGATATTCCTTATTCCATATCTTCTGAATTAAACTGGATTTTCTAACGATTTTCTGACAATATCCTGCTCAGTGTTTTTGAAAGATTTTCAGCAAAAAATTTGCTTCTATATAATATTGCTGATATTTTTCAATAACATCTGCATTTTGTTGGTTATCTTAGAATAATTAAATTCCAGGATGCTAGGAGACTGAAAATCCATACCATATATTGACATATAGATCTCTTTCCATATATGAATCTCTTTCAGTCGTTTGACTGTACAGACTTCACATTTCTTGGCATTAACTTCCAGCATTGCTTTTGTTTGTTGAAATGCATCATTTGATATTCTATCCATTCCAGGAGCTTTAATTTTTGCCACTGCCTTACAAGAACAGCTTGAGCTTCTTCCTTCAATATCATTGATTTTTGAACCTATGATACCCACTGAAATGGGTGAACACTGGAAATCCTTTAGGATACAAATTTCCTGTATATTTTTTCCATGTTCTTTCAATACTTCCTGGATTAGTGTGAAATCTTCACTGAAATTTGTCTGCTTAGGAGAATTTGATGGAATTCCAATTGTTGGTATCACAGCACCAATCACCACCACAACATTAAAGCCCCTACAGTACCACAAATTAATGAGTCAGTAGTGATGAAGCACTGTAGTAATGCTGTTGGTGACAAAATGAGTTAACTAATGAAGTTTTCAAAATACTTATATGCAAAGATTACTGAACATTTTGCATGTGCCAGACACGATGAGAAACAACACCAAAAATAGAAGAATGTGACTTAAAATATAATTGGGAAATAAAGATATGCACACAGAATAAAAGCATCTACTGAGGGTAAGCAGAAATCTAAACGAAAAATAAATCACTATCTGATCCAAGACCATCGTATCTGGATAAACTTGATTTGAGCTGTGTTCTCTCCAGGAGTTGAATTTTTTTTAGGTAGAGTGGAAACACTACGATGAGGGATAGAGGAAAGTGGACCTGTGGAGGAAGGGAGTGAACAGAAAGGCACAGATTGTGTGAGTTCAGTGGTTAAATCAGTGTTGGTACACACATGTCTACATCACAAGGTTCAGACTGGAGCATGCTAGGAGTTAAAGCACATTATAGAGTTGTCTGTTATGAAAGAGTTTTGTTACATAACCTCCTGCCAACTTGAGTGAAGGGGGTGGAGTCTAGCCCAGGTCACAGCTCGATGATGTCATTGGAAATATGAGGGGGGAAAATAGCTCACTGGAGGCCAGATCTGCTCTCTGCCTCCCCATTCCTTCTACGGAGACTCTCAGAGAATTAGAGGAGATCAGTGGAGACTTGTTCCAGCGTTGAGATCTTTCCACTGTCATTGGATCCACAAGACCGTCTACCAACTGGCCTGTGATCTTCCTGCATTGCATAATTGCATGAGTCTAAAGAGGAATTTATGGACTAGTACCATACATATGGAATACTATCAGACTTAGGGACTTGATCTGGACTGGTCTGGAATGCTTTCTCAATAATTAATTGTACTTTTATATAAAACTCTTTCTTATACATGAGTATCTATGAATTTGTTTCTCTGGTCAACCCAGACTAACACAAGTGTGAAGAACCATAGTGTTGAATAAGTGAATTCCAGAATGCCAGGAAACTCAGCATCAATATCACCGATTGACAAAATTAGAATGGGATGGAGGATTTTCTTGGAGATCCTCAAACCATAAACCATAGCAGGTACTGGACAACTATTACACTTGGATTTTTATCCCATGTGCTTTCAGAGATTCAAAAGAAAACAACAACAACAATGACACTATAACTTGTAGGCACTGGATTACAATAGGGGGGTTAAATTTCTGACTCCGGCAAAGGTCTTTTGTGCTGCACTCCATAGATCAATTTTAGTTACATGAGATTTGATTTTAAGAAGCTTAGGTTTTTATCTTTAACACTTCCAACAGCATTGAAAAAGTTTCTAGGTTTTGATTTACAGAATTATTGTCACTGTCACTAAGAGGAATGTGCCTGTGTCACCCAAATGGAGTTTAATTACTTCTGTGATGTCTCCTGCAGTGAAGAGGAAATGGCATTTCCCTGACACTTTTCTGTTTTTAATTTGGCAAAATGGAACGCTGGCCCTGAATAGGACCTTTGAGAGCACAGCCTTGATTTCTGCCATCAAACTGGATGTCACTGTTTCAGCAAGACTCGCTTCCTAAGTCCTGGATTTCCTCACTGGAGGAACCACCAATAATTTGAACTAGAACTGTGGCTGGGGTTCCTGCACAACAAACCATGATGCTTTCCACATTCACTGGTTTGATGCTAGCCAGCACCGTTCATGATGTCAGCACTGCTTTCAGCTCCTGGGACCCCAAAGAGGCCTTGGAAGCTTGTAAACAGGAGAGCTGCCCAGATCAAAATGGACACTGTACCACTCACATGGGAAAAAAAGAGAGAGAAAAAACAAACTGTATTCTTTATTTTACACTACATATTCCAACTGTTTCTCACCCCCAAAGGGTTATATGTTATATATTTATAAGAAGTGCTCACACCTACATGAACATAGTTTCCACCAAACACAGCCTCCTCCCTGGTCGTGACCCATTTTTCAAACATCCTTCTCGATCAGCTCATCGTTTTAAGATGTGCTCCATTTTGAAATTGCTTCAGGCTAAGGAGCACCTTTGTACCTCCCTAGCTCACCAAATCCTGTGGGGATTAAACCTCACACACGATAGGCCCTTTTCTGAGGGGTGTGAGTTCAGGTCCTTAGGGTCATGTAAAGCACATACTTCATAAAAATCAGAACTAACAGATTATCCTTGTACTTTATGCTAGTGTGCAATGCTACTTGAGATGTCATATTGTCTCATAGCCCAGAGTTGCAGAGGAGGCCATAATTCTTCCCCTTAAAAGAATTCTACACCTTTTAATTGCTTCAATAAATCTCATTAAAGACACAGAATGTTTTTGTTTCACGGAAGGATAGAGCATCATTGGACAAGGTGCATTTTATTCACAGATATACACACGTATATATATTAAGAAATAATTCAAACCTATATGAATAATTATTTCTTTTGATTAAGAAATAATTCAACCCTAAAGAATATATATAGTCAAATTATTCCTTAATCCAATTGCAACATTATTTTTATCTTGATCTTACCACAGAACCTTCTCTTCCCTGTAAGTATGAAGGCACCTTGGCCTTTACTATTAATCTCCATGACTTTTCATGCCCTGAGCTTTAGAAACTCTCTTGTGCCTCCCCCATGTGTCTTCCAAAGACCCTCATGCTAACTCTTGACCTCAATGTTTTTCTTTCTGCCTCAACAACTTTAAAAAAAGAAAACTTATGGCAATCAGCATTGGAGCTCCTTCATTGGCGAGAATTCTGGTCAATTTAGAATCTTAGCTGCTCATTTTTCCTACTTCATGGGAACTTTAAACAGTTCATGGAAAAATGCAACTAAAGATAAGGGATTTAATTCCAAAAACATTTTGAAGTTCTCTCATATACATCACAAAACTCATCCAATCAAAAAAACCCTTAGAACATATTTTGCCTTATATCAAGTATTAAATTATTATTTTTGAGAACTGTAGGAAAGCTGTCACAGAAATAACACAGAAGATTCCCATCTCTATTTCATAATCAGTACCTTTTAAAACCAGAACTGAGAGTTAATGACAGTATGCCTTAGACAGCAGACTGAATTCTTAACACATCTTTAAAAGTAGCAACTGAGAAGCAGAAAAAAGAAAAAGGCTTCATGAAACATAATGCTTAAAATTAAATCTAAGAACCCAGAATCAGGGAGGCGGGGCACACACCTATGAAACTGCTTGTTATTAACATCTCAAGGGAATTTTGCAGCTGGAGTGATTGTGCAGCTTTGACCGTGGCCAGATGAAGTCATGAGCGGTTCTAAACATTGATCATCATTTTCCCCATGCTTAGTCATGCATGTGAACAGTATAAGCACACACACCGCTGTTGATCTTCCATAAAAGAAAGATTCTAGGTATTTGACAAAAGAGAAAATGAGTCTCTTCACTTAATTAGTTCACAATCAAGGTAAAACTGTTGATTTCTCCCAAAATTAAAATTTATCAAAGTTGTGTTAAATGCCTCATACTTCAATTTTGATGTCTGCATTGTATTAAATGCCATAAATAAAAATGACCAAATGAAAAGATACCAAGGAGGAAACATAATAAGGAAAAACATAAATTACAATAAATTATTATCTTTCATTTTAGATCTTTCATTTCTAACATGTTATGACTTAACATATTTTCATTTTCTGTAATATGCTCTAAAAAAGTCATCAATAAATTTTTCAGAGTTAAGTTGCCAAGGCATAGCATTCCCATGCATAAGAAGGATAACGAATTGAGTTTTTCTTGGATCATTGTTATTTGCTGAGGTATTTTAGTCTCCTTGGGAATGCCAATGAGCATTCTGTTGTGCACTTTGTGATCATTTGAAATGGTGCACAAAGCAATCCCTTTCCTGAATCTGTAAACTATGTCCTTATGTTAATAATGAAATTGTCACACTTCTCAGTGCAGGGTCATGCCTCAGTCACTGGGGTAAGACTGCAAGAATGTCTTGGATGCATTTGTGCATAATTTGTCAACTCTATCCACATTGTCTAAGAATAAAAATCAATTTGAAATAACTTCCTACAGTTTCACTCACACTTCTTTTTATGCAAGATGCAGTTTGTCTCTGGTGGTGTATGATGTGGTGACATAAAGTTGAACTCGGTCCCCAGTGATACTTCTGGAGGGCTTCCATCATTCAATTGTTACTCTCTTGCCTGCTGTGTCAGTGAAACACTTGATAGTAAGCATTTGCTAGTGTTTGTTTTCAGAAATTTCAAAACTTCTTTGCAGAAGTTATGAAAATACTCTATCAATAACTAGAAGAGCTACGTGCATATATTTAAATGTACTACCAAATCATGGGTAGCTTGGTTCCTCTGATGAAATTACTGTAATGTATGGAGGCAAGACAAAAGGATTGTTACAAAATTATAGAAATTGGGCTGAGCCCCGGTGGCATAGTGGTTGTGTGTGGGACTGCGACCCACTTGGTTGGCGGTTCACATCCAGCAGCAGCTCTCCAGGAGCAAGGCTGGGCCTCCTACTCCCACCAGAGGGCAGTGATGTTCCCCCACCCCAAAACTTATAGAAATCCCTGGTATATGGTTGCTTGAGTAACTTCAAGCCTTTAAGACCTCATATAATACTTCTTCTGAAATCCTGGCACCCTCAACTTTCTTCAGCATATTTGCTTAAGCACCCATATTGAATAAGCAACAAAGCCCACATGGAAGAATCACACCAACTTTGGTGATCATGAGGTGTCAATATGATCAGGTATCAGGCAACAGAAGACGCCCCAAAAACCAGTCATAATAATTTGAATAAGAGTAGTTGACATTTCTCTAGTTCTCTAGTGCTTCTGCTCCCCACCCGGCCCCCAACCCCCAACCCCCTTACTATCATGATCCCAGTTCTACCTTACAAATTCAGCTAGATCAGAGATGGCACAGATAAAAGCTATTACAGCACTATAGCACGGAATCCAAGATAGATAAATCCCCCAGATACAATGATGGGAGTAGCAATACCATGAGAGTAGGGAAAGGGAGGGAGAAGGGGTTACTGATCACAATAATCAACATATAATCCCACCGCATCCCGCCTCCTAGGGGGATGAACAACAGAAGCATGGAAGAACGAAAACAGCAGACGGTATAAGATATGAAAATAACAATAATGCATAATTTATCAATGGGTCACGAGAGTTGGAGGGGGAGGGAGGGAGGGGGAAAAAAGAGGAGTTGATACCAAGGACTCAAGTAGAAAGAAAATGTTTTAATAAAAGGATGTTGGCAATATATGTACACTCATATGTACAAATGAGCTTGACACAATTGAAGTATGGGGGGAACTGATTACAAAGATCAGTCGGAACCTCTTCCCAGAGGGACCGATAATAGAAATGTGGGTGAGGGGTGATGGAGGATGATATAAGATATGGAAACAATAATCTATAACTTATCAGGGGTTCATGAGTGAGGTTGGGGGAAGGAGAAGGAAGAAATAGGGAGTTGATATCAGGGACTCAAGGGGAAGAGATTGCTTTCAAAATGATGGCGACAAATGTGCAAATGTGCTTGACACATTGGAGGAATTCATGGATTGTGATAAGAGAAGTAAGAACCGCCAATAAAACTATCTTTAAAAAAGAGAACTGTAAGAATCCCCAATAAAATGATCTATAGAAAAAGTCATGTAAATTTTTATTGAACACAAAATATCAAAATATGAGGCTATTGGCTCTCCACATAACCTCCACCTAGATGCTGGTTTCATCTCTCTGCCTCTCCTATGAAGAATTCTTCATTCTTCAATTAAAATCACATTCCAATGGCAGTTTGATATCCTAAACTTAAATAGTGGAGTGCTCCTTTTAAAATATGGTTCCTCTTAAAAATTCTTTGAATTTTGGGAACAAAAACAGAAAGTCTGGATAGACAAGATAGGGACCCTTGTGTACACAGGGTTAGATTTCCCTACGAAAGTGTCTTCGGATGGATACCTTTTGCCACCTTCAAAAAAGTACCAGATTCATTGTTTGATGGAAAAGAAACTCCTTGCCGCAAATGTCTTGACCTTTTACTCACCAGTTCTGTTTCTTGTTTTCTTAAATCTTCCCCATAATACGCCCCTGTGATCACCCTGTATCCTTTGAGGAAATCAATCAAGATCTCCTTTTGGGAATTCCAAACCTGAGTCTCCCTATCCTTCTGAATTGCACTGCACTAAAAACTCCTTTCAAAGACTTAGCTTTTACTGGATCTTTCTTTGGGAGGTCCCCTAACTGAGATCAAGAGAATCACGGAGGGAACTTGCCTGCAGCCATCCACTGATAGCAACAATATATTTAAAATTTAAAATTCTAGAATAAACTTATACATGTACAACTGGAACCCTAGTAAAAATATTTTTTGGCTTGTTCTGTGTTTTACATAACCAGCATCAATAAAAACTCTAGAATTCTCTTGGTTGTCTATGTTTTCAGGTCCTCTTTTGATAACTTCTTGGGTCTGCTCTTCGGCAATATTTCCTAGTATCTGAGGGTATGTTTCTAGAGCTGCACTGTTTGCCTTAGCATGTGCTTTCCAACATGTATCAGAAAGATATTTTCACATACAAGTGTTGCTTCAATATGATATTTTAAATGTTGCTGGGGAAGAAGAGGCTGAAACAAATGGGTAAAGTAACAGAACAGTAGGAAAAATACCAGCTCCTTCCAGAAAACATTTGTCCTACATCCTGAAAGATTAAGTCAAGGTGGAGTTTATAATATGAAAATGGCGTGTTTGATATGTTCGAAAATTTTCAATTGCATGCTAATATAATGACCTCACAAATTGGTAGCTCTGAAATGTGACTGCCTTCTGCAGTTAGAAAAATAAGATTGGCAAGCTTCACAAAGACAGCGGTGCATGTGCTTTTCTAATTCTTCAACAGTATGAAGAAATTTAACATAGTAGTTTGATAAATTCATGGACAAGTTCGCCATGTGTTAGAGTTAGATTTCGTAGCAGATATATATGAGAAAAATTAGAAGTAGAATTTTTGGAGAAGTTGAAGTATCATGCTTTACTTATTGCACTAAAAAAATAGTTGACCAAACTACCACTTATTAAATTTATACATTATTTTAGGCATATATGATAGGTTGTCCTTTCCTATGTTGCCATATTTTGAGAGGTAACTTTCTAAAAGTGGACCAAACTGAGCAACGGGCCCTAAAAATCTTCCATTTTGTGGGGACCCAAAGTGTTCATTGCTTCCTCAAAAAGATAGCTCAGGTTAGGCAACAATTCTAAAGCAGTAACATCCCACTGCCACTTGGTCTTCCAATATTGATGTTCCTCATTAATTTGGGTTTCCACTTTACAATTGAAGCCAAATCCCTATCTCTGGTGTAAATGGAATCGCACACAATCTCTGTGAAGCAAACCGTTTTCATGTCTATCAATCACGTTCAAGTTACAACAATCATCAAACCCATCTGCAGCAAACTGAGAATTAAATAACTGAGGACTGAAGAATTTGCAAACAAAAGAATGCGGCAAGCTGAAGAATGGAAAAAAAGAGCAGCCACTCCGTCTTATAATTTTCATCAAAAGATTTTCATAATGGCTACAGAAATGTACTAACCAGACAGAAAAAATATTGACATACATTTCCAAATGATCTACTGTGATGGTAACAACCAGTGGGCCCTCTTTCAATCAAACACTTTATGTCATTAGAAGAAAAAGTATTCCACAGAGCAGCAGGTTCTATGGTTCTATTATTTAAGTGTTCCGCAGAGGCAATAATTTCATATTCTAGGAAGGTTTCACTATTTATGCTACCACTAACTTCACTAGGAAGCCTGATGGTTTAGGGGATTATATGTTGGTCTGCTAACAAAAAGCCATCAGTTGAAAACCACTAGTTGCTCCATGGGAGAAAGATGAGGTTTCATACTCCCATAAAAATAAATAGCCTTGGGCTGAGCCCCAGTGGCGGAGTGGTTGAGTGTGGGGCTGCAGCCCATTGGCTTGGTGGTTCAAATCCAGCAGCAGCTCTCCAGGAGCAAGGTTGGGTAGCTTCCACGACCACCAGAGGGGAATTCTGGTGATGCCCCTCCCCACCCCCAACAAATGTACAGCCTTGGAAACCAGAAGAAGCAGTACTATCCCATCCTATGGAATCACTATATATCTGAGTAGACTTAGTGGCAGTGAGTGTGAGCTTGGGTAAGTCCAAAAGTATTGCTACCAAGAAACCAGTTGATACATGCACATGGTTATTTCAAACAAAAACTATTGAAGCACTTTTCTGATCAGAGGATAGCTGGAAACAAGTTCTCTCAGGAATACGCTTCCTGAGTCTTCTCAAAACAAAGATGCCCATGGGGCTCTTCTGGGACAGTTCAATCCGAGGCAGAGATGTCAGCTCTGAAGTTTAGAAAAGCAGTTCAGATTCCCAACGGGAGATTTGGATTGATTTCCTTAAAGGATAAAGGAAGATCATGGGAGTTTATTATGGACAAGTTTTCAGAAATGGAAAACAGCATTGGTGAGAGGGGGGAAAGGCAGCAAAGTTGCACCAAGTAATTTTTTTTCCTATCACACCAATGAGCCTGCTCATTTTTTTCAAGTAGTAATGGTTGTTTCATAAGGAAATCTTACCTTACCTACTCTGCAGCCCCAATCTTGTCTCCTGAGACTTTGTGGGGTTTTGTTCCTTAAATTCAAAGAACATCTTAAAGGGAGACAATTTGCATCCCTTCTGGATGCCAACACTGCCAGTTGGATCTGATGTAAAATGAAGAATAAAGAATTCTTCAGGGAAATATCAGAGAAATGAAAACCCTACCTTCAGAAGTGTATACATCTAGATTGGGGATATGTAGAGAAGCAATAGCTTCACATTGTATTACTTTTGTTTAATAAAGATTTCTAGGAAATGATAGTAATATATTTTGGCTTCCCATCATATAGATAGAAAATTATAATCAAAAATAGATTTGAAACATGTAATTTTGTTGTACAGGTCTGAGATAGTAAAAGGAAACAGTGTTACAAGGCAATCAGAAATAATTTTATTCACTTATAACATGTGCTGACAGAACCTTCATAGACCTCCGTGTTTCCTGTCTTGAAAATAATAATTAAATTCTCAATGGTTCACCATTCACCTTTGGAAGCTGGGTCTTCACAGTTCATCGGATTACTGCTCACACCAAATGGGGCACGAATGATGGTGAAGAGCGTGATACAGATACAAAAGTGTGCTCAATATGAACAGGTGCTTGGGTTCACTTTGCTCAAAAACTTGTCTGCCACATGTCCCATGATCACATTGCCACTAGTGTGTGTTTGTGCAGTCCACAAGAAAGAGCTGAATGTGAGCTTATCCCTTGAAAGTCTAAAATGTGAAGGAAAACATCATTGCAATCACATACGACTTTTTATTGAAGGGTTTCAATTTCATGGAGCTCCCTGACAGTCCTCTCTCCCTGTGACACCCAGACTTTCCCTGGTACTGTCTCCCAAACCTCTAGGGCCCTTTTCTTTGGACATTTAAGTGCCTCTGTTGTGATGATGCCCTCTGTCCTTAGCAGCGACAAAGAATCAAGCAAAATTTGGGGAGAGAGCTGGTTGTAAACAGCTTTATCTGGGCTAGAAACTGGGAAAATCTACATCTATGTTATGGCTATACAACTCTTTGGAGCCATTAGAGACCAGACAAGTTACTTAAATTAGCCAAGTGTCAATATTCTCATTTGTAAGTTGAAATTACAAAAAAAAATGTAAACATCAAAATGCAAAGTCTATAAAATATACACAAGTGCTAATTATATGATTCATATAAGAATATGTTCCCTTGACCCGTATGAAAATCCTTGGTAGCCCTTCTTATGTACTAGTTAGGAATATCCACAGCAACAGTGTATGTACACAATCGATGTCTGATCTTGAGCCCCCCTTTCAAATCCAATCACAAGTACCTTTAAAAGAAAACATCTATTTCCCAAAGTCTAAGCTTAATTATGTTTAATTATAGTCTTTTATAAAAAAATAAAATATGAATCCACAACCAGGAGAAAGTTAACATTTTCCTCTCTTCTCCTATCTGCTTAACTAATATATGCCTTCAAAATGATTTAAACTCCCTCTAGCTTGAAACGACCAAATCTTTATGTGAAATTGGTTTTACAAGGGAGTGAGTTGGCTTCACTCTGTCTGGATCTTGGTGACTGGAGCCCTGATCACACATTACCTGTCAGGAAGTCCCAGGGTGCATCTGGGATATGTGTCCTTAGCAGGTCCCCCTTCCCAGTGATGTCCTCCCTATCAGGCTGTGAGTGCTTGGGTGTTGCCCAATGGACAAAAGCCACCATGTCCTGTCTTTTCTTGCCACCTACAGTGACGTTACTCTTTCTGTTTTTCCCCCACAATTCCTCACTACCCCTTCCTTCTCCCTCCCTTTCCTGCCTCTACCACTGGCTTTCTCGGGACCTTTTGATTTTATTCAGCCACTCTGTGCCCTTTGGAGGTATCATGTTATCTCAAAAACACCTTAAACCCCTTGTAATCAGACTACACTATTAGGGATGGAAAAAAATAAGAAGGCAACTCCAGGTCACACAGGGACTATCATCACTTCTATGGCCCAAATGACACTGGTAGCCCTTGTACATCATGCAGGGGGGCCACCAAGGCACGCAACCTGGCCGCAGCTGAGTCTGGGACATAGATCATCTGAGGACCTTGACATTTATTTCAATGTTGTTTTAGATAGGGATGGTTAAAATAATGAGTCAGCTGTTAAGTGAAAAATTGGTGTTTTGGGCATACTTACTATTATACTGAATTCTTAACTATGCTCCATGATTAGTCTGCATTTTGTTTTCAAGGGATTCTTGTCCATCGCTTTTGGGGAAATAAAATGCATTCCAAAAGGAAAAGTCAACTTCCATGTCTCAAGCTTCAAAAGTTAACACTTTAGATAGAGCAGTGTCCCTTTAGATACCATGGCTACCATGACTCTATGGCCACAAACCAAAATGGGAAGCCAAAGGATAACACACTCCTACAGAAAGAGCATGATGCAGAGGGAGACCATCATTAAAGATCTCTGTGACATATCACCCTGAGAACCAGAAACATTGCAGTCCCTCTGGGACATTTAATGAAGGAACTTCTCTAATACAACCGCGTCCATTTGGGCTCTGTTGTAATATTACCAAAGAAATGTAAACACCAGATACCTACTCTTTACATAAGACCAGTCAAGAAGAGCACTAGCAGTATGAGCCCCCACAAGGTTGAAGGCAGCAAAAGAAATTAAGTAAGTAGCCATCTCTCTCGGTAAGGAGAGGTAAATTCATTCCAAAGGAGATCATTTCAAAGAAATCTTTTTTGTTGATTTCTAGAAAAGAGATTTACAGCACGCTGGCTAATGATTTCAAACCACTGATCTTAGTTAACCATCATACCATCAGTTTTGACTCACAGGGTAGAACTGCCCCCATGGGTTTCTGGGACTGTAACCCTTTTACAGGAGTAGAAAGCCTTATCCTTTCCCCTTAAGAGTTGCTGGTGATTTGGAACTGCTAACCTTGGCGTTAGCAGCCCGGTGTATAACCGGGGCTCTCAATTATTCTCTAATAGGCCCTTTTGGCCCCCATATAAATGCTGTCAGCCACCAGATTTACTCCTGTAAAGATTGCATAAGAGAAAGTTCTACTATGTCGTGATTTGGAAGGGGTGCTGAGATTTGGAATCAATTTAACACCATATGACAATAACAACAAAAGGAAACTTGGACATATGGATCGTCCAGTTGCTCGGAGAAAGCAGGTGACTAACTTAGATTACTCTAACAAAGCAATACTCACTCCCTACTTAACAGCCTGACAGTATAATTTAGCTGTCAAACTGCAAAAGGAAAATAGTAATGCTTCCGTTTATATCTGTTCGTATGATGTCTATTACCAACAAGAAGAAAATATAAAATAGCAGAAGATAGCAGTTCTAGTATGTATTACAGCACTCTCACACCGATTATGTTTTTCTTTCTGTCTTCTAGGGTACTTTTATAATGTGTGCATGTTTATTGTATCTTAATACATTATGGGTTAACCTAAAGAGAATGTACCCTGATTCTCCCATAACTTTGTCATTACAGGGTGGGGTGGGGTTTTCTTCTGTGGGAGGTGAGGGTTCTAGAGAAGGGGCCAATTAACAGCAATAACAATATGGCTGAGGACTGGGTTAAAGCAACTGAAGGACAACCATTTCTGAATGCTTGATGGAGTCTAGGTAATGAGATTCATTCTACTCCACGAAGGACCTGGTGGTGGAGACAGCTAGTAGCTACATTTCATTCAGGCCTCCTGACATCACCAGCCATCAACTCCCAAGCCGTGTTACTGGCACCTCTACATAAGAGAGAAAAGTAGTGTAACCAGAAGTGATTTCTCTGTCTATTGTGATTCACTTCCAGGGCTTCTGATATGGATGCTCAGGCATTAGATATTGGAGTCCCTTTTTGAACAACAAGCAAAGTTGAGAAACAAAGCCGCAGATTGAAATGTCTTGGTTACGAGTCACAGTCAAATGTATTTCACGCTTCTCTCGGAGTGCATTTCTATTCTCCCCATAAAAAAAGATGTGATGTATTTCTATGAGAACGATTTTCCCTTGAGAAAAGTTAGAAATTTGAAAACAGTGTTATAATGGCAGTGCCCACGCCCTCCTCAACTATAGAAGCCAAACAGCAGAGCTGTGATATATTATCCCCTTATGGTAATAGATATTGTTGAAGCTGAACTGTAATGTGGCACACAACATTTATATACTAATGTAATGTGACAATGTTATTATGTTCACTATTTTCCATGTGATCATAGCCATATTCATCTTCCCCAACCTGACATTATGCTAGCTAATATGATTACATTATATTCTGAACCACAGGGTGAAGGCAGAGAAGGATTTTTGTATAGCAGAATGGTGATTGTGTGTGTGTGTGTGCAGATTCATTTACACAACTGGCAGAGCATAAATGGGTAAGATGTAGGCAATTTTTTGTAATAAATGTAACCAAGCCCCAAATCAAGCCTCCTTTAGCTGGGGTGATTTGGTAAATGTAAAATCTGTTATTTGGTAAAGGTATGCACAGCCATGGCACATAATAAGCATTCAAGGAGTGATTCTATGCAACAGAAATCCTATACATCATTGCAACACAGGGCAATGGGTGCTCACTGTAATGGACTGTGCTCTAGGATCTCAGAAAGGGAACGATGATATCTAGCTCCAAGAATCGGTGTGGTTTCTAGGGGCTAACACTGTTTACATGGAGACTTGAGTAGTTGGTATTTCAACAAGCAGGGGGAATAGAGGGGAATGGATTCCAGGGGGAATGGAATCAGTCCCCAGATAAGAACATCAGCATATACAACAATGAGGAAAATGGAAAGGGTAATGTTACTTAGAAAACCACAAGCTAATTGGCAGGCATGTGTTGTATGGATGCGCTTCTGCAGTAGATAAGGCTGAGCCAGACCACAGAGATTCCTGAGCTCCAGATAGTGAACTTAGAGAGAATTGACTGTTGCTGATGATACCCCATCAGCATACACTGGTGAGTGACTGCTCTCATGGTCACTTAGTCAAACTCCTACATGAAGGGCCTCTGTAGGACAGCAGTTCTCAACATTCCCAATGCCTCTGCCCTTTAATACAGTGCCTCATGTGTGGTGACCTCCCGGCCATAAAATTGTCTTTGTTGCTACTTTGTTGTAATTTTGCTACGGTTATGAATCATAATGTAAATACTTGATATGCAGGATGAATTAGGTGACCCCTGTGAAAGGGTCATTCAACCCCCAAAGGCATCATGACCCACAGGTTGAGAACCCAAATAGGGCAACTCCCAGAAGGTTTCCAAGATGGCAATATTTATGGAAGCAGACTGTCCCATCTTTCTTCTTTGGAGTTGCTGGTGGGCTTGAACTGCCACCCCGGAGAGCAATCCACTGTGTAACAAGTTTCCTTAAGTGACACCAACTTTATATGCAACACATTGTAAAGATATGAGGCAAAAAGAAAAGGGACAGAGTGCCTGATAGGAACTTATCTTTTCATAGGCTGGAAATAAGCCCTTGTTTAAGTAGCTAACTATAAGGAAGACATTGATAGCAGATACAAAAATATAATTAAAGCTCTAAAAAAAACAGGAAGAAAAAAGTCTTGCCTCAGGTGAGGGAAATCAGGGAGAACTATTGGGATTTTTGTCCAGCAATAAACAAAGGATTGGAAGGAGTCTGTGTGTTTGTTGGGGGGTTGGGGGGGGGGAGACACAGCTGGGCTTTTACTACAACCAGCTAGACAGACACCTGAAATGAGGTTTGCATGAAAGAAGAATTAAAAAGTGGACACTCCATCTCTCTCTCTCTCTCTCTCTCTCACACACACACACACACACACTTTTCTCTCCCAACTCCCCCTCCCTACTGAACATAATTAGGAAGTAATTCAGATGGTAATTTTAGAGAAGGAATTCCAATGAGTGGTTCTTTTCAGATGGTAATTTATTAGGGAAAAAAGGATTTCACCAACAAATTTCTTTGAAAAATAGCCTTTGGCATCACTTTGTGTGTGTGTGTGTGTGTGTGTGTGTGTCTCCTTTGTGAAGGATCAAGTTCATTAATTAGTAGGTTTTATCTAAGATTATGCTTATAAAGTATTTCTGTCTTCCATTAGTAATTGTATCTTCTGGCTAAGACAAATAAATTTGCTAGTTATTCTAACCAATCCTATGAAATGAACAAAGACAATATTTAGAAAGTCTTTCCTGGCATTTCGTGGGGAGAGGGTAACACTTGCAGTGTGGTGCGATCATTTCCCTTTTTAAAAAGTTGTCTCTCTCCCTTCTCCTTTTGCTCTCCAGATTCATAGAGGCGGTGGCAGTCACAGACTTTATGGGGAAATGCCTAAACCAAGTGTGCACATTCTATCAAGAAATAAAATCCCTCAATTAAAATGCTTAATTGATTTTTAAAATCAACTTCTATTTAAATAGTTTTAAAATTCCAGGCATTGTCCTGAGGACATCTGTATAATTTATTAAAAAAGAGTGATTTTTTTTTTAAATAAGGCAAATGTGACATTCGGCTTCTATTGTCATATCAGTTGCATGTCTTCAAAGTCACAGTTACTATTTTACCTATCAAAATAGATAGCTCAGGTGTGAATAAGATTTACTTATAAATACGGATTTTTATCTAGATGCAGCCACCCCCAAAACTCCAGTGAACGTACCAAGAAACCATTTCACATTTCCAGCAAACCCACTAAGCAGTAATGATTTAATCAAAATGCATGTATTCTGAGAGCTCTCCAAAGTAATTTCAATGCTGATTTGTGTAAGAGGCAGATCAGGAGACACATTTACTGAGTGACATTTACCTTATTTACAAGAAAATAACAAACAGTCTTATCATTGTCATCATCACTGTTGCCACCCAAGAACTGCATTCACATAATCTCCTGTAAAGAATGACTAGAGGGGGGCTGAGCCCCGGTGGTATAAGTGGTTGAGAGCAGGACTGCAGCCCGTGGGCTTGGTGGTTCAAATCCAGTGGCGGCTCTCAGGAGTGGCACTGGGTAGTTCCCACGACCACCAGAGGCAGTGATGCAAAAAAAAAAAAAAAGAATGACTAGAGGTTCCACCGTCTGACACAACCAAATTCTCTATAACACGAAAACTAGATAAAGCAAAGTTTAGCAGAGAAACTTCTTCAAAAAAATGAAAAACATGTTCATGCAGCAAACTCTCACCAATCACGTGTTCATACATCTGTCAGGATCAGATTCAAGATTAAAACTAGTCGTAACAGAATCAATCTCCCAGTTGTCCTTGAAACTGAATTTATGTCATTTTCTATGGAGCAGGAACACACACACAAGTTACTTTTATGTATACATATATACATATCTCTACCAGAATACTAGTAAATATTATTTGGTCCATGTACGTATAGGTATTTACTTTTCTTTAAATGTAAGATTATTTTAACCCAAACTTGGGTTGCTGTCTTAGAGTATAATTTATTTTTTAGGAATACAATATTTACAGATATCTCCTGGTTTAAATCAATGTCTATGGTTTCCGGTTTTTGTTAATTGGTAAGAGTGAAAGCCTATATCGTGACGTGTGGCAACAGCCCTGAAAAGGCTCTTTCAGTACAGCTTTACTCCGTGCTGGCCACTGTCTCCTCTCTTAGGGCCTTTACACAGAGACCCCTGGGCAGTTAGGAGCCTGCCATTTCTTTCTCTTGGGAAGCAGCAAAAGGGCTGTGATGAGGATTCTTCAGGCGGCCATGGCCTGGCCCTTAACCCAGGGCTCCTTCCTGTGAGACCAGGCTGCTACAATATGCCACCATTTACTGTCACTCTGCAGTGTGGGCTCAGCGGTAAATGAGTGATGTAGCACTACACTGAAGTGGACAGTCTCAGACAGACATAGGTCAGTCAACATGAACAAAATCGATCAAATTTTTCCATCTGAAAAGTAGCTAGCTTTAGAGGCCTGTGGGGTTGTCTCCCCAATGCCTGCCTCTTGGGAAGAGATCAGGTACAATAAGGGACCACTTAAGGAAAATGTGGAGCCAGGCATGTATACACTAATGCCCCAGCACAGGTAAAAGCCAAAATGTACCCTTCACCTAGTACCATAACATCACCCAGATGGGTTTAAAAACAGCCAATAGAATCAGCCAATACCACGCCTCCCCAGCCAGAGGTATTAATGCAGCCCCCTTCACCCCTGCCGCACCCCCCTCCCCCCCATTGCACTCTTAGGCTGAAGGAAGGCCAGATCTCTTTTTTAAACTCTGCCCTAGCTCAACAGCATGCTGTAAGAGGGCTCTACAGAGGGCTTGGGTGCCCCCCCTCTGGACCTGCACTGGGCCTGGTCTCCTAGCCTCTTGACTTCTGGGGATATCCCCATTTACATGTCTGTGGGTTCTGGGCATAAAGTTCTGGTATTCTTCCCACACGGTTTTTCTCAACCAGTTGCAAAAGCTTTGCAGCCCTGAACTCTTTCCAGAAATAGCGTGTACGTGTGGAGACTGTAAAACCTGAAACTTTCCCTTTCCTTTATAAAAGCTCACTTGGATTGCAAAGTGTGCTTCTTCCTGGTGGATCCTTTCAGCACAATAAGCAAGAACAGAGGCATGAAACTATCCAGAAACCTAACATCTTCATTTGCCTCCCAGTTAACCCTAGTGAGCCTTTGATCTCCACACCCGCTAGTCCATGACTCCAGAACATTGCCTCAACTGTGCACAGAAATATCAATTTCAACATGAAGCATATATCTATTATACAGCCCTCATCAGGCTGAAGGTCCTCTCAATGTGGCAGACTGCAATGGTTATTAGGAAGTGTTTTCCTATCGACTTCATGAAATGTTAGAAGGTAAGATCTGTTTGGAAGGTAAGAAACACAACTTCATTCTATAATCAGTGAATTCACTGCTGCTTATAGAGGGAGTGAAAGACCTGCTGTTACTCACAATATCCCGTAATCTATGGTTGAATTTGTTTAATGTCCAAAATGTAATGGACTCTTCCCTTGCAATACAAATTTCTTTTATGCCTAATCAGTAGAGATGTTCCGACCCAGGAAGGAACAAAAAAGGTCATTAAGATTAAGGAGATAGGGAAGCATCCGCATTCATGGTCTCAGGAGGGGTGGTCTAGTAAGGCGGGGCATGCAAGCACCTTCTCAATTTAAGTAAAGAAAGGCAAGGAAGCTTCTGAGGCTCGTGGTCTAATAGCTACTGAAGAAATATAGACAGAGATAATTTCCTAATGATCATTGCAAACCGGACTTCTTAGAGTAACAGTTGTGTCCTGTGAGCCATGTGAGAGTCTGCTCATCTCTCCCTGGGACCTTGTAAAAACCTACTGATCACTTCCTGTAATCACTGTAAACAGCAACAACAACAACAACTGCTTAGGTCACATAGTTTATGGTATGTAACTTGGCTTGATTTTAAGTAGATTCTTGAAATAGTTTGGGAGATGATATCTTACTCTTTCCTTCTGTCTGCACATGGTATAAATTTAGGATTTCTTGAATCATTTTGGGCTCCATTTTTGGCTAAAATGGTGATGGGCTTTCCCAGAGCCATTGTTTCCCAGCATCACAGCTACCCAGGTTAGACCCTTCCAGAGAAGTAATGTATGGGGTGAGTGCTGGTTCATTGCCATACTTATTTTTATTGCCTCCATAAGGGTAGAGATTGCATACATTTATGAGAGGGTACTTGAAGGGCAACGGTCAACATCTATTTCTTAAAAGAAAGCCAGCTATGCATATAGAGATATGTAAAAAGCAAGAGAGAAAGGGGAAACACAAACGCAACCAATCCAAATCATGATACCTATCTCTAGCCACTGAAATTTCAGCCCCCCAAGTAAAAAATCATGAAATTAAATGTTATGTTACTTGTATAGAATGATATGAACATTCCTCCAGATCCTAAAGGGAAATGATCATGTGTAAAAGAGGTATTTTTTGACAAGATGACCATTACTGACTTTAAAAATAGACAATAAAACATGAAACCCAAGAATCACCATCATGACCCCATTTCAAGAATGATTGGCTTGAACATCGAGTTATAGCAGCATATGAAATGTCCTACCCCTGACATATACCCCCTCTCATAGCAGCATTTCAAATTGTCATTCTGGTAGAAACAACAACTTATGACCGCCATATTTCAAATTGTCTTTTGGATAGAAAACAACCACGTATGACCACAGCAGTTCCAGTTATTTCTAACGACAAGGAAGGGCTCCCGCCGAGTTTAGTGCCTGGTGAGCAAACAAATGGCGGCCCAGGGGAGTAGCCAGTCAGACCCAGAGTGGTACTTACGGTCATTGCAGAGCGGCCCGCTGAAGGAGGTCATACTACAGTCACAGCTGAAGCCATCCCACTGCTGCAAGCACACGCCCTGATTAGAGCACGAGTCCTCTTGGCAGGTTGTGCTGGGTCCTGAAAAAGATTGCAAAAAAGTTTGGTTCTTTAAATAAAAATCTAAACGTGTGTTGTACAAGGGCTGGATCACATATAGTAGTTGCCAACACCTCACATGATAAGACCACGCTAGTTTTATAAGCTCTAGCTCACACTCCTGAATTGCAAACAGAGAGACTGTAATATGAAGGTTTTCTGAAGTTGCAAATAGAGGGCAAAATTCATTGCAATAATGAGCTCAGCACACAAATAGTAAAAGCAAGCACATAGCTTCAGTGTGATCATGGAAGCAGGTGATCTCATCTCATTCCATCCTCATTAAGTCTCTATTTATTCATTAGGTTTCAGAAAATGCATGGATCTCCTTAATTTCTGACCAATGAATAGAGACACTATGAACAATGGAGATATTAGCTTCATGAAATTGAGATAAGGATTGGAAAAAAATAACCAAAGAAAATTATGCAAATCTTCCCACGAGGTTCCAGAAGTTTTTCTATGTGAACTGTGGATTGAGTTATGATTGCTGGATGATTTGGGTAGGTATGTTGGCAAGTATCAATTCTCATGCTTTAACAATCTCATGCAATTAAACAAACAATGTAAAACATGGTTCCAATGACATGCCCCATTTAACAGACAAGTAAAAAGAATTCTAGTCTATTGCTAAAGAATCAAAACTAGAACACTGAATAACAAAGAACTAAAAAAAAAGTATGATCAAAGCACTAAAGTCAACCACTATACAAACATATTCAAGACTGAAAGCCTTTATGCCACCTATGCTACAAAATGAGACTTCTTGCACAATGATCCAAGATGAAAAAAAAATGAAATCTGAACCCAAGCAACAGTTATTGCAAAAGTGTAAAAACAACAACATTATTTTTGTGTTCCCACTGTGAGTCATGGGATTTCAGTCTTGTTTTATACACACAGGGCTATCTACCTTGCAAGTCAGCTTTCATCAATGCAACTTTGTCAGCAAAATATAAAATAAAAAAAAGCAAAATATATTAAATGTTAGTAAGCAATACTGAAATGAGGCAAACACAGAAGAATGCTCAGATTCAAAAAGCATGCCGCTGTAAAGGGGGAGAAAAATGCTAGGGAGAGCAAATAAATTAATACTAACAGCCATAAATCTTAAGGGAAGTCCAAATGTGCGAAAATGAACTTGTTGGTCTTTTAGAATATACGTGTGTGTGTATATCAAGATTAACTGAGTCAGAGACATAAAATGAAAGGAAATTAAAAGGTTTTGAGTGTTACTTCCTACCGTGGACTGATAGCTAGATAAAAGTGCATGACCAAAGTGACCATGTTGCTCTCTAGAAACAGGACACATCGTTTCCCATGTGCCCGTACGGTGTCAGTTACGGTCATTAGCAGACAATGATCTCCCTCCAGATCCCCCAGCTCTAGATTCCCTATCGTGCAGGAGCAATTGAGGTTTAGGCATTCACTGCTGACAGCAGGGCCTTAGAATTTCACTACTCTAAGAAAATGTGTGTGTGTGTGTGTGTGTGTGTGTGTGTGAAATAGTCTGTAGTCCAATCCACTGTCAAGAAAATTCCTTTACAAGATTTCAAGGGAGTGTGTTCATCCTTGTCCTGACCGGGGAGACTACAGCTCAACTTCAATAGTTCTGGGTTACTTTTTTTTGTTTTTCAACATCTTCTTGATGGTCTTCTATTCATATAAATTACCCTATGAATAATTATTAGAGAAATTATATGAATTATTATAGAGAAGCATCACTCTTAAGGATGACTTTACATAAATATAAAAAGAGATCACAGGCCACCTACATATATTAAAGAATAAATTAGAGCTATTTTCTAGTAAACACATTTTTATAGATTTTATAAAAATATAAAAAAAATAGACACTGGCCTAATTAAATGCTTTTAACCGTGAGAGCATTTGAGCTATTTGCTTTCGTGAATAAATCAGAATTATCTATAATTAGCCTGTGTATAAATTGACGTGTTGGCAAAATGGATTTTTAAACATGTACTTACAGTCACATTTTCTTAATAAAGGCTACATTCATAATGTCCAAGAAAATTTAGTTTAAAAATGTGAAAATTTAGAAACCATAATATTGAAAATATTACGTAGACACAAGCAGCTTTCTCAACGTCCACAGAAAAATTCCATTATCATTTAATTCCATTTTCCCACAACCTTTTGGTGCTCCCTTGTCTGTCTCCCCACTCATCAGTCAGCTTGTCATACTGCAGTAGCTTGTGGGTTGCTGAAATGATGGACGCTATGCCACCAATCGTTCCAAAACCAGAGGGGTCACCCAAACGGAGAGGTTTCACTGTGCTTATCAGAACTGAACAAACCAGGGAGAAATGACTATAAAAAAGCAAAAGAGACCTTCATGAATGCCAGACTCTAGCACATGCAGGTGCAGGAAGAAGCCACCTGGTGACACCTTTCAATGCCACTCCTAGTGGTCTAGAGAGAGAAAGCAATCCTGACGTGGCCCCCACTTCTGAGCTTTAAAGACACGGAGAAACTAATCGCCAAGCTTACCTGGGAGGAAAAAAAAGACTCCAAACGAAGAGAACACTACTAAAGGGGGAGCACAAAGGAGGGTGCCCCACATGTCTCAGTAACAACATGTAATGTCGGATACAAAAGCAAATGGAATGGAACTGAGAGACTAGACAGAACTCTACCCTCTTCTAGACAGCTAGTCTTTGAAAAGGGGAGAAAATACACTAACTGGGGAGCAGAGGTTTTCATTAGCAAATGATGCTGGCAAGACGGTATTCATTTGCAGAAAAAATGAAACAGGATCCACGCTTCTCACCATATACAAAAAGGATGCCGAGATGGATAAGATGTAAGCTGGATAGAAAAAGCAAGGGGATATAAGGAAGTGTATAAGACCCGGAAGTACAAATCCAGGATGAGATAAAAAGCTCAGCATTTCGGGCTGAGCCCCGGTGGCGTAGTGGTCGTACGCAGGACTGTGGACCACTGGGTTGGAAGTTCAAATCCAACAGCAAGGCTGGGCCTCCTACTCCCACCACCAGAGGGCAGCATTTCTTAAATGGAAAGAAGTAAAGGTAAACATTGAAATCTTGAGCTGTGATATTGAAGGATTCTCTGAGGAGAAAAGTAAAAGAATCACGGAGGACATATCAAAAGAAGAAAGAAGGAATGCACAGAATAACTGTACCAAAAAGAATTGCGTGACATTCAACCCTTTCAGGAAGTAGCATACATTTAATAACCAACTGAGTTAAAGGCAGAAGTTAAGGTGGCACTGAAGTCCCTGACAGAAAGCAATGTTGCAGGTGTTAATGGAATACGAACTGAGCTGCTTCAAGAAATACAAACATGCTAGAAGCACTCGCTTGTCTGTCCATGCCAAGAAATTTGGAAGACAGCTCCTTGGCCACTGGACTAGAAGATATTCAAATGTGTGCCTATTACAAAGACAGGTGATCCAAATAAAATGAGGACGGTATCAAATAATAGCATCAATGTTGAACAGAAGTAAATTTTTTGCTGGAGATAATCCAGTAAAGGTTAAAGCAGTACAAGAAACTGTCAGAAGTCCACGATGAAAGCAAAGCATGTGAGAAAGATGTTTTACCTATGTTTTATTCACTATATAGAAGCAATGAACTAAGCATTATAATAAATTGTGGGTAATAGTGCAAATAATGGAAGTTCCAGAACAATCATAGTGCTCATTTTCAACCTATACATGGACCTAAAGGCAGTTCTTCATTCAGAACAGGAAGATGCTACATGAGTTCAAAATTACAAAGGATGAGCCTCTGGATTGTATCATTTGATGTATCATTGTTATGTGGATCTAACCATCCAAGAAGTTGGATTCTATGAAGAAAATGCAGCATTAGGAAAGGAGGAAGATTTAGTAATACTGTGCCTTATGGTCGCTAGGAGTCAGAACGGACTCCATAGCAATGGTTTGAGCTTTGAGCATATGTAGATGAACATATCTTGCTTACTGAAAAGAAAAAGTACATGTAACATCTTCTGATGAAGATAAAAAATGACATCCAGTAATATGGATTATTCCTCAACATGAGTAAAATAAAAATTGTCATGGCTGGACCAACAAGTAACCAAATAGAAATCAAAGATGTAAGCCTGACAAGATATCAAGAATGCTAATATCCTCCCTTATCATGTCAAAGAGATAAAAGATTGAAGGTGTCAAGGACCTCATGTACTTGAATCCACAATCATTCATCACCCCCACAAAAACTGTAGTTAAGAAATCAAATTATTTATTGCATTGGGTACATTTCTTTTACAAGATCTTTCAAGTAGTTAAAAAAAAAAAAAAAAACATTGTCTTACATGTAGGCCAAAGAGGGACAATGAATTCAGAAGAACTAATGATTGATGCCTTTCAGTTATGATGTTGGAGAAGAATATTTCATCTACAATGGATTGCTCAAAGAAAAAACAAGTTTGTCTTAGAAGAAGCATCCAGAAAATTTCTCAGACACAGACTGGTAAGACTTCTGTATCATGTATGTGGATATACCATCAGGACTGACTGACTGCCACCCAGTGAATTCCTCCACATAATGACCCTGCAGGGCAGGGAAGACGTACCCGTGAGGGTTTCTTAGATGGTAACATCTTATGGGAGTACAATGCCTAATCTTTTTCCAGCAGAACAGTTGGTGGTTTTCAATTGCCCTCCTTGAGGCACCACCGGGGTCCTATTTGAGAGATTGGTCCCTGAGAAAGGACATCACTCTTGGGGAAGTGGAAGCTCAGTGACAAAGAAGATGACTCTCAAGGAGATGTACTGACAGTGGCTGGACTCAAATACAACTCCAGCACAATGGGGGAGATGGCCCAGGATCTGGCAGTGTTTATGAATGGGAACCTACACAGTAACATCTAACAACAACAGCATTAAAAACAAACAAACAGGGCTGAGCCTTGGTGGCGTAGTGGTTATGCGCGAGACTGCAGCCCACTGGGTTGGAGGTTCAAATCCAGCACCAGCTCTCAAGGCTGGGCCTCCTACTCCCACCACCAGAGGGCAGTGGTGCCCCCCCAAAAAACAAACAAACAAATAAACAACATTAATTTTATTATTTTATTTTTATTTTTTATTTTTTTTTTAGGCATCACTGCCCTCAGGTGGTGGGAGTAGGAGGCCCAGCCTTTGCTCCTGGGAGCCGGAATTGAACCTCCATCCCAGTGGGCCACAGTCCCGTGCACAACCACTACGCCACCAAGGCTCAGCCCCATTAATTTTATTATTATCCTACCAAAAAGTCTCCTAGAGACTTGAATAGATGGGATAGGACTTTCTCTACAAGTACATCAAAGAAGTAAGATCAATATATTACTCTGTTTTTGATGCTGTTGTTGATGTTATTTTTAACATTCCAGTCTGTAGCGGTAAATGATTTACTGATCCTCATTTCATAAAATTAATTAAACACTGAAAAATAAGTAGTACTTGAGAAAAGAAAGGAAAACTTCCCAGGACACCATTATTTAGCATCTTTCTTCCCAGGCAGGTCGGGGGTTGCTAAACCTGGGTGCTCAGGAAGAGAGGGGATAAAGAATCAAGCAGGGCTCAGAGTTGTGTTTTTATTGGGAGCGTGCCAAAATTATTAGAAATACCATAGATAAGGCACATTCTATCCTAAAAAGAATCAAATACTATCCGTGAAAAATAATCGCATACTACAGAGCAGCAACCTAGCACACCTCCCTCACTGCTATGTGAGCAAAAGGGATGTTTGAATAATTTTCCATCATCACAACAGTCTTCTCTCTTCAGGTTTTGCACATGAATGCACACCAATGCCTGAGAAGACACATTTCCAAAGTACTCACCTTCTCCAACAGTATTCACACATTGACCAGCATTTCCACAAGAGAGCACTGCCTTTCTTTGTTCATTAATATTCCCCTTTGTGCATAATGCTCCTTTTAGTTTATCACAGACTAAAAGTGGGAACAAGCCACGAGACATTTATATTGAGTGATTAAAGAACAGGGAATGTCTTTAATGAGAAGGGAAGGTAAATATATGCAAAACAAAAATCTCTGAGATTCCCAGGTCAAAGACAGGGACAGGGTAAGCTTTCAAGTACAGTAAGTCTGGGTATGCTCTCGACATTTCATAGCTTTGGGACCTTAGGAAAGTCACTTTACATCTCTGATTCACAAGTTGCTCACTACCATGATGCCCCCCAAAACTCCAACTATTCAGTTTTGAGGATTATATGTGATAGCATATGGCAATGTTAGCCATTAAGTATGAAAGCACTTCTGCATCCTATAAAGTAGTTCTAGGGTGGAATGATATAATTACAGAGAGAATGTCTGAATGTACATTTCTCCCCCTCCACGTTGATGTATGGAAGCTGTCTTGACTCACTTTGAAATGTTATTGAGCCCTACTAATGACTGATTACTAATCTCTATTTTCTTTTCTGAAATGGAATAATGTCATCTACAAGAAGTTTTCTCAAAGTATGAAGGCTGCTTCCCAGAGTGGCAGCATCAGTATCACGTGGCAGCTTGTTCAAAATGCACCCTCTCATTCCCCATCCCAATCCTACAGAATCAGAAATCCTGGGGGTGAAGGCCAGTAAGCTTGGTGTTTACAAGTCTGCATATGATTTTTACAGATCTGGTTGAACTTTGGCAGGACTCGGGGTTTCTCCCAGTTCAGGTTTGTTTGATAAGTAAAATTGGTTGCTACCTGCTGGTATGAGTTAGGATTCAAAGATAGATCTGAATCTCTGCCTCTAAGAAGTCACAGCCATATGAACCCAATAAATCAGTATTCCCCTGAAACACACGAGGTCACCAGATGTTGAAACTGACTCAAGACAGCCCTCTTTTTTTGTTTGTTTGTAGTGATAAATGAAATGCAAGATGTGATTATCGAGGATCAAGGACTTTTTCTATGTAAAGGGCATAGTGATTTGTGGGTCATTTTGAGGAGAAATAACAGAAAACATCGACCTGGTATTGCTTAGTACTGTATAACTTGAAATGTGAAGGTGACTTTTCTATAAGTTAGAATCAAGCTCCGCGAAACAAAATGCTTCATAAAGATAATTTCCCTTGTAGCTAGGATCTGGTCACTAATCCTAAAATTACATGAATCTCATCAATTATGCCTATGACAAATACCTCTGTGATTATTCTTAGGAATCATATAGGGCAGAAACATTATACACACACACACACACACACCACACACACTGGGCAAATTCATTCTGTATATTTGGTTTGCATTATTTGACTTGGCTTTCATTTGTTCAAATTAGAGTGTATCACAGAGGTGTTATATTACTGGGGTCAGCCTCTTGAAGTTGTGGTATATGATTTTTCATTTCTCGGTAAATGATACCCCAGATTGATGAACCTATAGAGACAGCAAGTATAATAAAGGTTACAGGGGAAAGGGGGTACAGTGGTAGTGGAGTGAGGGGGAGACTATATCAAGGACTATAACTGTGTTCTACATTCCATGTAGAAAAAGAATGTTCAGAAACTATGGTAGCAATTGTGCAATTAAGCTAGATGTGTTGAACAATGGAATGATATGATATATGCATCTCATTCCAAATAATAATAATACTAAAAGAGGTTATAGATAGTAATAATAAACAATTATTAATTAAATTATATTACACTTGCCCCTGAAAATAAGCAATCAGGATTATGCTGGAGCAAAAGGGCAGGAGCATGGTAAGAATTTTCAAATAATAAAAAAAGAGATAAAAGAGGAGGTTATCGGGCTGAGCCCCGGTGGCGCAGTGGTTGTGCACGAGACTGCGGCCCACTGGGATGGAGGTTCAATTCCAACTCCATGGAGCAAAGGCTGGGCCTCCTACTCCCACCAACTGAGGGCAGTGATGGCAAAAAAAAAAAAAAAGAGGTTATCATTGAAGATCAGATATTTAAATCACTCTAGGTGAAGAAATAAATGGTCCAAGGCTTTAATCTACTGAATGGTCTACGCTATTCAAATGCTAGGTCACAGCTATTTGTCTAATCAGTCATCTTCAACAAGTTGCTTATTAGGCTATGTTAGCAAGTAACACAAAACATGATTACTATACATCCTCGTCGTCGGTAAATCTCTCTCTACTAGTATTCTCTTCAACCTATTCATTGATGTGACGTGCTAGTACTACAAATGTGTATGTGTGTGCGTGCATTTCTATCTTGTGAATATCAGTATTGTTGAAGTGTCCATCTGCCTGTAATCAACATTTTTGTACCTGAGAAGATACTTACCAAGCAATGTCTATTTTGGGAAAAACAAAGCTTCCCAAAGAGTATATAATACTTTCCTTTTTTAAACAGTAAAAATACATGCCCCAAATAAAACTCAAATTCATTGTTGTCAAGTCATCCCTACTTATCGTGTCTTACAGGAGGGAGTGAAACTACCAGGCAGGCAGAGTGGTCAAGGCTGTACATCTTGCTGGGAGCAGACTGCCGTGTCTTTCTGCTTGCGAGAGGCAAGTCAATTCAAAATTTTTGTGTATGGGTTAGCTGCTAAGCATGCTAACCATCGTGCCACCAGTGATTCTTTTAAAATGATATAATCTCATTAATTTTTTTCACCCGCAAGACCAAAGCTATATTCCAGATTCACTTATGAGCCTACTTGTTGTTAATTCCAACCCATGACAAGTCCATGAGTGCCAAGTGGAATTGCTTCACAGGGTTGTGAAGGCTGTGACTTTTCAGAGACACATAGTAGTCTTGTCTCCCCAGGCACTTATTTACTAGTTCCAATTGCCAACCTTTGGGCTAGTGGCTAAGAGCTAATGATTTGGACCATCTAGTTGCCTCTGTCCACCTACTGGAAGGAGTTTACTCATTCAAATTTCCCTCCTTGGTATAAGTTGGTAACATGAAAGAAACAGCACATACACATTTTTCTTTTATGTTACTGATGCCTTTTATATCAAAATTTGAAATAAACAATAAAGATGGTGATAAGATGAAAACAAATTTTAAAAAAGCCTTTCTGTAAATAGTCTTATTTTCTAGCATGTCCATAACACAGTATGGAATTCACCTAACTTTTCAGGGGAATACATATGTTGCAGAGAGAAAAATATACCATATTTTAAGATGAGAGAAAAAAAGGGTATATGTGTGGTAATCATTAAATCTAATAGCATCATTTTGGCTGAGAAGAAATGAGTCATCATTTCCTGGGGGACAGGAATTCACATTTCAAAATGCCCAAACTGTGTTCAACATTAAAGAAAGAGGAGCAACACATCTAGAGTTATAAAACTCAAGATAATGTGATTATGTTACTTTTATGGAGAAAGAATTGGTTCACATAATCTGAGGTGTTGAAGTGAAAATTACCTAAAATGAAAGTAGCAATCGAAAAGTAATCCTACATATTTTAGTCTGATAGGAAGCACAAAAGAGCAGGATGATACTTGAGCACATTTCTGAAGGGTGGAATATTAGCCTTGGATAATGTAGGAAGCCTATTTTAACTAAAACAAACCGGCAATATCAGCGAGTTACACTTGTTACCAGTAAGACACAAACCAAGACTTTGGAAAATGGTATATCTTTTGTTGTATCCTATTTTAGACATTTAAACATGGGCTAATGTTGATTAATATTTAGTATATGTGCGCCGAAGTGAGCACTGTTGATTAATATTTAGAACAGTGGATATATTTTTCTTTCTAGCCTAATTGTTGTCTGCATAATGTAGCCGTCAAACTCCTGTATATCATGTCAATTTGGACTCACAGTGACGCCGTAGAACAACTTGCAAATTGCTTCTGTAGATTGCTTAGACTGTCTCCTTCAGAGCAGTCACAAGTTTCAGTTTTCTCCAAGTCATAAAGGAAGTATTGAATCAATAATCAGCACAATATTTAGATGAACTATGGAATGAAAACAGGCAAAAAGTCACGATCTCTCGCTCTCTATACTAATATATATGTACATATATGAATACACATGTGTATGTGCAGTTACCTGATGTGTGTATATGTGTGTATAACATATATGTGTATATGCATTGGTGTCTTTGTCTATATCTATCTATACATATGTTTTCAAGTTTTCTATTCCTGTAAGTTTGAGGACCCACCTGAATCAAATGCATTGCCAATGAGTTATCCCAACTCATTGTAATCCTATAGGACAGAGTAACATCGCTCCTTCGGATTACAGAGACTTACAGGAGTGGACAGCCTCATCTTGACCCTACACAGCAATTGGTGAGTTTGCACTGCTAATATTGCAGCTAGTAACCTAAGACTACTGTGCCGGTGGGGCTCCTAAACAGTCCAAAGAAATGCAAGATTTAAGAAATAAAAGGTTACAACCATGATTACATCCCTCTTAGGCCCAAGAAAGATTCCTAGAGGGTGAAAATAATTAACATATTTGGGTCCACCTGGAGGAGCCTTGGAAGAAAGGCCTGGAGATCTTTTCTTTCTTTCTTTCTTTTTTTTTTTTTTTTTTTTTTTGCATCACTGCCCTGGTGGGAGAAGGAAACCCAGCTTTGCTCCTGGAGAGCTGGTGCTGGATTTGAACTGTCAACCCTGTGGGCCGCAGTCCTGCACACAACCAATGTGCTACCAGGGCTCAGTTGAGATCTTATTTCTAGTTCTTATTTTATTGAAAACTCTTTGGAGGACTCTCAGTGGCACATGGGGTCAGCAGGTTAAAACAGATTTGATGACTATTATTTCTCTGTATGTTTGTTCATTTTATACCCAGAAGTAAGGATTCAACCTGTTGGCAGAAATGAATTTTACTGGCTAGCGAGATTTGTTCCCATTCGCAGTTTGAGTTGCAATCAGTTAGAGTGTGAAATCGGAGATCCCGTACCTTCACACCCTCTTTCAATTTGTCCATTGCAGAAAAGAGCATCTGAGATGAGGTCTGGAAGTCTTCCATTCAAATCAACGGATGCCAGACAGCCTTGGAAGCCCTCCTTGGCATGGACTAGTTTGGGTAAGGATTTGTAGGTTTCTTTAGCCACTCCTCCTATATACAAGTCACCTGTGGGAAGACCAAAGTTTTTGTCACTAAAGTCACATATCATTAACTGGAAACACACAAGAGAACAACTGCGAGGTTTCTCTCTCATGAGAAATACCAAGAATACAAATTTTTGTTTGTTTCTTTAATAAATCATTTTATTGGAGGCTTATACAACTCTTATCATGATCAGTACATGCATCAATTGTATGCAGATCACATTTGCACATTTGTTGCCATTATCATTCTCAAAACATCCTTCTTCTACTTAGGACCCCAGTATCAGCTCCCCATATTTTCCCTTCCTTCCCAAACCCCCTCTCTTATGAAACCTTAATAATTTACCAATTGCCATTGACTTATCATATCGTACACTATCTGATGTGTTCCGTCACACACTTCTCTGCTGTCTGTGCCCCAGGGAGGAGGTCACATGCAGATCCCTGCAATCCCTCAACCCTCCCAGCATCACTATCTCATCACTGCTCCCGAAGAGATCATCTGTCCTGAATTCTCCATGCTTCTGACTCCAGTGTACATCCCCTGGTCTAGCTGAATTTGTAAGGTAGAATTGGGATCATGATAGTGGGTGGGAGGAAGCATTTAAGAACTAGAGAAAAGTTGCATATTTAATTGTTGCTACACTCTACCTTGACTGCTTCATCTTATCCCTATGACTTCTCTGTAAGTTAATGTTGCTTCAGCTATTGATGGACTTTGGTGCCCCAATATGTACTTCCCCTCATTTATAATGATGTAATTTTTAGTTCTTTGATGACTGATACCTGATCCTGAGGAACAGGGTGAGTATTAAGAGAGGAGATGGGCATTGAACCTCCACTTAAGTTCCTCCTCATTGCAAGAACACTTTGTTCTATTAAATTGGCATTCCATGAAGCTCAGCTTCCCAACATGATCACTGAAGACAAAGGGGTGCATAGGCAAATGTGGTGAAGAAAGCTGATGGTGCCCAGCTATCAAAGGATGTAGTGCCTGGGGTCTTAAAGGCTTGAAAATAAACAGGCCATCTATCTCAGAAGCAACAGCCCACATGGAAGAAGCACACCAGATTGAATGGACACAAAGTGTCAAAGGGATCAGTTATCAAGGTTCAAAGAACTAAAAATCATAACATTGCATGCCCACCTTTCTGGTATGATCGCTGATGACAAATGTGTGCATAAGCAAACATGGTGAAGTAAGCTGATGGTGCCTGGCTACCAAGAATACAATTTTAGTTGTATATTTTCTCAAAGGAACAAAACAATTTAAGTGTGTGAATGACATATCAAGATTGGAGGGGATTGCTAGTGGCTATTTCCCATAGAACCCTGAAACCGCTCAATGTCATGTGCCTGGGTGCGAAGGAAAAGAGCCTGCCATTTTCATAACCTTGCAATAAAATCCATACTCAGGTATTACCAACTGTGGCCATGTTCGTTATGTTCTCTGATTATTATTGCACTCATTTCTCAAGTAAGCACAACATAACATATTCAAGAGGGTATGAATATTAAATAAAATATGGGTAGAACCCATCACAGGGAAAATAAATAATAGTCAATAGATATTAATTTTATTAAATTCTTCTGCTTACAGAACTCTCAGTTCTTCAGTCAACACATCTCTCCAGCATCTGAAGTCATCTTTCTTACTAAGCCTGAGCTCACTGCCTTTACTTGTATTTTGATTACTAACTTGCAACAATAATACTTTGTATACACTCAAAAAATCGCATCCTACTTCAAGTATTTCTGTTTTACACAAAGTCATCATGGTTTCTTTGTTCTCTATTGAAATACCACTATTGACTCTTTAAGGTGTTCTGGGATCTAATTAGAAAAGTGTCAATTTGTTTTTCTAATTATTGCAGAATTTCTAAGGAAGCACTTTGCTCTGCTTTATCATCTACAAGTCTCTAGGTTTGGGATTTTTCAATTGAGGGTCCATGTGCGAGTTACATAATCTGTGGTAAACTTGAGAGGATTAAGAGTAAAGGGGTGGGGTTTACCCTTTCAATCAGATCGCAGCTTGATAACCTCATTTGGAGGCATTGAGGAGATAAATAGCTCCCTGGGGGAAGGACGCTCAATCCTTGCTAAACATTCTTGTTGAGAAGCCCTGTGGAGCCTTGATGATGGCCACCAGAGCCTCAGAGCTGGAGAAGCTACATGGAGATCCCTGCCAGTCCTGGGATACTTAAACTGCAACTGGATCCACAGACCTTCCACCCAATGGCCTGTGATAGTCCTGCATTTGGGATCATTATATGTACTTAGTGAGTCAGAAGAGGAATTTGTAGATTGGTATCGGACATATGGTCAAATACTGGACTTTTGGACTTGATCTTGATTGCGCTGGGATGTTTTCTCAATATTCAATTGCTCTTGTATATAAAGCTTTTTCTTCTACATATATGAGTGTCTATGAATTTGTTTCTATAGTCATCCCAGACTAACACACTCCATCCACTAATTCTAAAAGGGGATATCAACCTACATATGATTCTGCTTTTTCTCCTATCCCAGAAGATTTACCTTACCTTGATAGCATTCAGTGGATGTGATTAACTAACCCTTGTAAAGACAGTCAACACATTACATAAGGAGAGTGACCTCTACAAGTCACTGAACTTATTAACATATCACTGCTCCTACTTACAAGTTCAAGGAACCCTGATGGTGCAGTAGTTAAACACTTGGCTACTAATCAGAAGGCTGCTTGTGCAAAGCTACCAGCTGCTCCATGAGAGATTAATGTGGCAGTTTGATCTCATAAAGTTTGCTGTTGTTAGGGACTATTGAAGCTTCTCTGACATAGAGTCCCCCTATGCACAACAGATGGAAAGACTGCATGGTGTCCCTGTGCTTAAGCCCATTGATTCACCCACTGTTTCCATCCATCTCATTGAGGACCCTCCTCTTTTTCATTGCCTTTCTCCTTTACCAAACATGATGTCCTTTTCCTGGGATTGGTCTCTCCTGCCAATATGTCCAAAGTATCTATAACCAAGTCTTATCAACCTTGTCTCTAAGGAGCATTCTGGCCTTACTTCTTCCAATGTAGAACTGTTTGTCTTTTTAGAAGTCCAGGGTACTTTCAATATTCTTTGTCAGTACCACAATTCAAATGCACCTATTTTTCGATGGTCTTCCTTATTTACTTCTTTTATTTTTATTATTTTTTGGGGTGGGGGGAAATCACTGCCTTGGTGGGAGTAGGAAGCCCAGCCTTGCTCCTGGAGAGCTGCTGCTGGATTTGAACCGCCAACCGTGTGGGCCGCAGTCCCACACACAACCACTACACCACGGGGGCTCAACCCTGGTCTTCTTTATTTAATGTCCAATTTTCACATGCATATAATGCAATCGAGAATACCATGACTTGGGTCAAGCACACATTAGTCCTTAATGAAACATCCTTGCTCTTCAATATGCTGAATAAGTCATGTTGCGGCATATTTAACTAATGTAATGCATCTTTTGAACTCTTACCTGTTGCTTTCATGGGTATTAATTGTGGATGCAAGAAAGACAAAATTCTTGACAACTTCAAGTCTTTCTCCATTTATCATGATAATATCTATTCTGGTTGTGAGGATTTTGGTCTTCTTACATTGAATTGGATTCCACACTGAAAGCTACAATCTTTAATCTTCATAAAGATTGCAGGCTTGGAAACCGGATGGGAAGTTCTACTCTATTCTACAGGGCTGCTATTTATTGGAAAGCAGTGCATTTGTTTGGGGGTTTAATTTATTAGTAACTTATTTTAGCTAGTTATTTATTCCTCTTTCATTGCCACGTGAATTTTCATTCACATATTAAATGGTCTCTCCACCTTTCTGATACTTGGTACCATTTTCTCCCCAGTCCAAACCAAAGACTGATAATCATGAAACATCACTCTGAAACTTTTGAATTCTCACAGAGCTCTCTTAAGACACCACTTTTATTTAAAGCAGTCCAATTATTCTTTTCACCCACTTGAGTACCTAAACTCCAATAAGCAAGGCAGGCTAGGCATCATGATATTCATGCCCATTCAGGAAACTGAGGTACAAATAGGTCTGGGTAATTTACCACACGCTACACAAGGTAGACTAAAATTGAGATCCAAATCTTGGTCATTTGATTGGAATTATATGATTTGACCACTCTTAGGTCAAGTGTCATATGGAGTGGCAAATCTCCCAGGTTACAGAACGTCCCTTGTTCTTTCCTATCTATTCCATGGATACTAGATACTGATCTCTCTTTACCTTGATCACATCTCAGGTTCATGTTCAAAGTGGGCAATCTTGATGACTGAGGTAGTGACTTCCTCAAAGAACAGGTTTGCTTATTACTTACAATAAACCTGTATTGAAAGACTCCCCAAGTCAATATTCTTGTTACAACACAAACTTCTTGTCTATATAAACACTTCTGTTTTACTTTTTTGCGACTTGGGGACAAAGAGAGCTAACGCACATGAGATGTTTATGCTATTTCTTTTGCCATCAGTAATTCAGCCCTTGGTCTCTATCCAGGAGTCTCATGTACTTTCCTAGTGGCCATTAAAAAGTATTAAGTTAAATTATTAGCTTGTAAGTAAAGTAAAATCTAACCCCAGATGGGACACACTTGAGTTGTATTGATGAATAAATTGTGGTACAGAGACTTTATGTGGCTAGTTCAAAGTCATTTAAATAAAACAACTGAGAATTCAGATCCTATGACCTGCAAATTAATTCTCTAACTAATATAGTAGGATGCCATTAATGTTCTATAACCTGTACATAAAGTTCTAAATGTGTTTGCATCATCACATCCTAAATTTTAAAAAAATCTATCAATTAATAAGCTCCATCATTAATATTACAAAAGAACAATTTCCAGTCTTAGAGGGGGTATATTTTTAAAATATAGATGTGGGTTTTTTCATATTTAGCTTTTCTCCTCTGTCTTTTTCTCTCATTTAAACTACAAATCATTATGTTTTAGGTACCTCAGTAAAGTAATATGAATCAGAAATCAAAGGTTATAAATTCATTTTGCATTTATGCTCCAAAAACCTGATCTCTTTAGAAAAGAAAGAACATATTCAGAGTCAATGATTACATGAGACATAAAGCTGTAAGCAGGGAAGAAATTTGGAGGAGAAACAATGTAAGAAGTTGTCTTAATGGCCATGTCCCTGTGGATGTTACAACTTCTGGTAACTTTAGAGGAGCAAAGGAGATTTGTGTTGATTTCTGGGAAACTCAAAACAGTAAGGAGATCTCTGAGAAACAATGGTTGCACAGTAGATTTGGATATCTGCAGGAGGTATAAATGACCGCTAGTAACTTTTCACATTCTACTTTGGTGTAAAAATAGCAAAACAATTCCCAGTGTACCACAGGGCAATAGCAGGAAAATGGTCTGAATTGAGGGGATCATGCACACAAGAAGGAGGGTTCTGAGTAGCAATTCCAGAGACACCTGAGATAGGAATATAAAGTATTAGAGACCACCTCCCATGCCATCTCTTTTTACTTCCAAAAAGATTGAGACAATGTAAATCTCTAACCATTCTTAGACCTGACTCCAGGGAAGTGATGCAACTAAAAATGTCTGAATTACATTTTCATTGATTCAAAGAATTAGAGCTCAAAATAGGAGTCAAGTTGAGTTACAGAAAAATGAAATGATCTCTCTTGCCCATTTGAGATTTTGGGTTAAGGTTTATAATGCTACATGTCAAATATCACATTTTATTCATCAATACAACTCAAGTGTGTCCCATCTGGGGTTAGATTTTACTTTACTTACAAGCGAATAATTTAACTTATTACTTTTTCATGGGCACTGGGAAAATAAATGAGTTTTCTGGGTCAGAGGCCAGGGGCTATATTACTCATTGCACAAGAAATGGCATAAGCATCAGCGTGTGTGTTAGTTCTCCTTGTCCCCAAGTTGCAAAGAAGTAAAACACAGGGACAGAGGTATGCAAGAAGCTTGTGCCATACATTCATATGCTAGACTCAATTTGTTAGGAAGTCTCAACTCTCCAAGGAGAACAGTGAGGAGTTGAATGAGGAATGTATTAGCACCTCTTTTAGGAGGGGGGGGTTCAGATATGGAATTTAGTACTGAAAGCTATGGATGGAATGCTGTATATTCGATGACAAACCATCCCTTTCTGATTCTAAATGCTTGGATGATGAGGGCCATGCATTTTATCTCCTTTGCGCTTCCCCACAGTGCCTAAACACAATGGACACTCAATCAGTACGGTGAGCCTGCTGATGGATTGAAGCCTCCACCAAAAGAAATGAGCAAGAGAAATGAACGCGAAGCAAAACAGAGCGTGGAGAGCCCTAGATTTTAAAATGCATCTCCTTCTTGGCTCTCCTCACTTCCGATTACAATGATTGCTTTCCCTATTAGTACACTTTCTTGTCTGAACAACTTTTTAAACCTTATTGAAGAGAAGTACTAATATTTCCCCTGTGTTACTAAGTAATGGAAAATATTGATTTCAACCATTGCAGGATATAAGTCTCAAACATACTAAGGTAGAGAAGTTTGACTTTCTAAGTAGGGAGCTCATTCTCATTTTTATTACTGAAGATGCACTTAGAACCACCACTTCCTTCTGTCTTTAAAACTCTTCACATAGTTGAGAGTGGTTTAAAGTCCCTCTGTGGATTGCCATATGAAGAGAACAAAGAAAACTCTTGTAAGGGGCCTGAGCCCTGTGTACCATTATGAGTTCATCAAAGACGTAGCTTCCCTGTTTCATTCTGGGGGTGATGGGAGAAAACTGACCTGTTAGCACTAATGGGGTCTTGGAGACAAAATCCTGAGCAGGTTGAAGAAGGATATATATCTTAATGACTGTGTATGCAGGAGAATTGAAATAAATATCATGTTAGCAAGTTCCTTATACACTTGAGTCCAATCTTTCTCCCATCATTCTCCAAGGAATGAATGCCAGGCTGATGCTATTTATGTAGATAAATGCATCTCTCCTTTCTCTTTCTCTCTCTCTCTCTCTCTCTCTCTCTCTCTCTCTCTCTTTCTTCCTCCCTCCCTCGTCCTTTCACTGATGTATTTTTAAAGTAAATCACACATGCACTGGACAAAGCAAAGGTGGAATTGGGACATTAGAAGAAGAAAACGTGTAAAATAAAACCAAGAGTAAAGCGAGACACTTAGGAAATGGTTTTCTTACAGAAGCCTCAATTGTACCCTTAGCCCTAGCATCATTTAAAAAGAGACATTGTGCTTCTCTAAAAAATGTTATTTGCAAGACAACCTGAGTAAGAATTCCTCAAGAGTTAGACAGTCATGAATAAGAATTAGTACCCAAGCTATTTATTTAGATCTGGCTACAAATTCAGCTCTGCCATTTACTGACAGTCTGGGTGCAGGAATGTTAAGTTGCCTAACTTCCTTGAGAGTCAGATTCTTCATCTGTAACAGGTCTTAATAAAGTCTACCTTAGGTGATAAGGGCAATGGAGAATACATATAAAACACTAGGCATTGAGCACACAGACTGCTGCATCCTCAACTGTAACTGATGTGGTTGTGTTGACTGTAAGGATTCCACAGGTATGGTACATTTCATTCTAGTTTGAGGGAACACCTCAATGAAAATAAATAAATACATAAATAAGAATTATGAGTTGTATCTCAATAGAGTTTCTAGGTCAATTGGAAAGGCAATATCCCCAATTTCTAATTCCTCAAGATATATTATTTCTTAGGTTAATTACAGTTATTCGTACACATGAATCATGCCTTGTACTATAGCCTAAGCAATTCAAAGGTCTCCTTTAACAGACTGGGTTAGTCTGAGTAGACCAGAGAAACAAATCCATAGAAACTCAGATGTATACAAGAGAGAGTCTGATATAAATAGTAAGTGTAAACATCCCAACTCAGTACTGTCCAAGTGCATAAGTCCAACATAAGCCCATACATCTGACATGGGTCTACAAGGTCCTCTTCAATCTCACAGAACACATGCCATGATGCCGCCTGCAAGGAAATGCAGAATCAGTGAGCACATAAGCATCTCAGCACCAGCAGGGGTCTCCACACGGCTGCTCCAGTACCAGGGCTACCTCTGAGTAGGTCCATGTGGCCTTGCCTCAGAGATGTCTCACCAGGAAGTGAGCCTGCCCAGTTGAAGCAGGAAACTGTTTAAGGCAGTTTCACCCTGGTCGTACCATCAGAGAGAAAGAGCCCCAGAACCAGGAAGGCAAGACTCATGGAACCATTTCTCTCTCCCACCTTCAATTAACCCCACATGTGCTCATTGTCCAGGTTGGCATGATAGACTTTAACTACCTCATAGACTAATTTCAAAACCTAAGTGTATCAAAGAAAACCACTTGATAAATATATTGTAATCTCTATGAACAGATTAAGAGACAAAAATTATTATAGTGCCCAAGGGCTAGGTAATATAGCAAAATTTGCCTCAGAAAATTAGAAAAGTAAAAGGTTTTTGCAGAGTGCAAAGATAATATGGAATTTTTTGGAAGAGTTGAGACCCAAAAGAAGTTAAAACTTGTCATAGCATGAAAGACTGGGTGAGGCATGGGAAACTATGTAGATATATCAATGGGGCAAAAAACAAATATGGCATTCAAGAAAGACAATAAAGGGCCAGATCTGGCTATAAAAGCGATCTTTCCGAAGAATCCATGGGAAATAGTGTTGGACAAAAAAAAATCCAAGTCTGAGTAACATGATGAAAATTTTGACTGCTGTTTGTCTTGCTTTTTTAAGAGAGACAATGAAAAATCACAGGATCCAAATAAGCTGGGTGAGGTAGGAGATCAAGGAATTTGAATCAATAATAATTTGGAGAGAGGAGATTGCATTCAACATTAAGTATCCTACAGGAATACACTGAAAGGACTCTGGGGCTGAGGGAAGATGGGTTATGACTTGGAAACATGATTTGGGAGCCATCAGCCATAGCAAGTATGTGAAGTCTGTTAGAGGTTTTTTACTCTCTTAAAAGTGGGGTGTACAGGAATGAGAGCAGCAACTCGAAGTTCTGTTTTACCATAGCCGAACACAAGTGTCAAGGTATAATTAGTTCTTTGACTCAGCTTTCCTGTTTACTCACTTTTTGTACTTTTTGTTCCTCTTGCATTTTAATTAAAAAGGAGCATACGTTAAAAGGTCAGTGTGTGTGAGTGTGTGTGTGTGTGTGTGTGTGTGTATGTGTAGATTTCAGTAAAACTAGAGCTAAAAATTCTAGGGAAACTCTAGGAGGTTTCTGGAATGTGCTTCTAAGTGACATTTGGTGAAAACAGCTTACATTGTGCCCAAAGGCTTACTTTCCTCCTGACTGACCAGAGAAAGTACAATTCTGGAAGATGCTCTCTAAGGGGAATGAATCCTGGACAGTAAATGTTGGGGCAATTCTACTTACCTCTCAATTTTTGTTGTAAGTGGCTTGTGGAAAGGAAAAGCAAAACACAAAGAGTATGAAGTATCTTGGGTGAATTTCGGCATGTTCTACAGAAATGAAGCCCTAGTGCTATGGTTCGTTCAGTGCCCAACTGCTAACCCAAACATTGGTGGTTTGAACCCATGCAGCACCTCCAGGGAAGAAAGACTTGATGAATTGTTCTGTAAAGATTGTAGCCTACAAAACCTGTGGGGCAGTTCTCTGCCATATGGTGGCCACTAGGAGTCCAAGTTGACTCAAAGGCACAAAACAAAATCCTGACAGAAGGATGCCTCCTCTGACCCAGGGAGCACTCCACTTCTATGCAGAAAGTGGATCATTATCTTCTGGTTTCATCTTTTACTTTCATCACAAGAAGCAAAGGTGTACAGGTCAGACCTTATTCAGGCACCTAAATGTTGCTATTTTGGGGGTGACAAATTAAATTTAAACTTCCTTTGTTAAAAGAGTGCCTTGTGAAATAGAAGGCCATTTGCAATCCCTGAGGAATGGACACATGTATTAATTTGTAATTGTTTTCTGAGGAGAAAGCCAAAGTTACTGTTTCCTGTGACTTTTTAAGTAAATGATGTTTAATTAAGAGAGAGAGAGAGAGAGAGAGAGAGAGAGAGAGAGAGAGAGAGACCTTACTATTTCTTTAATGTAAACACATTGCAGGACCAGCCCCAATCCCAGCTAAGTGGACCCAGAAGAATATACTACAGAGGACAGCACTGAAGATACAGCTTGTGGAGAGGGGTGGGTCTGCTCAGAATATACAGAAGCAAACTAAGAAACTAAGAGGAAAGAAGAAAGAGACAGAGACAGAGAGAGAACGAACCACAACCTGGCGCACCAAGCCTGCACAGACAGTATCATGTACCATAGTGGCAGCCGGCACCACCAGGAGACAGAGCATCCCCTCACTGACCAATAGTGGCCAGGGGACAACACTGGAGACACTTTGTGAAAATTGTGTCTGGTCCAAGGGAGTACAAGAGAATAGCAATGGGAGCAAAGCAATGAAGTCCCAGAGGAATCCCCAAAATAGACTTCATGGCCAGGGCTTGGCACCTCATCAGACTTGATTGGAAAACACTGATAAGCACTGAAGACTAAGAACTGTGTATAGGCTTTTTTTTTCTTTCATGTCTATGTATATAAAATTGGCAGGATAAGCAACCTATAAGAGAAAACAATGGGACCAACGGTTTGATGTGGGGGCGGGGGTGGGGAGGATGTGGGAGAGGTCTAGGTAGGGGAAAGGAAAAGGAGAGTCAACAAACCCAGGGAAAAGGAACAAGTAATCTAAAATTGTGAGGCGGATATGAAACCGTGGTGGGGTTTGATCAAGTACAATGTAGCAAAGAGGAATTGCTGTGAACCAAATGAACCAAATGATAATGAGACAGGAAGAAAATAAAAGGAAATAGAGGAAAGAAATAGGAGGCAAAGGACATTTACAGAGGTATAAATACAGAAAATAGAGGAAAGAAACAGGAGGCAAAGGACGTTTACAGAGGTATAAACACAGGTATAAATACAGCAAACAGAGGAAAGAAATAGGAGGCTTACAGTAGAGGTATAAACACAGACGTGTATATATGTAAGCATATGTAGAAACTCCTCATCAGCAACATATTGCCCAGTATGTCCATCTCCCCATTGATTACCATTTCTTGAATCCCTCCTCTCTTATAAATTAAGTCTAAGAGCCACACCAAAAATGTTCAAGACTCCTCAATGACTCCTGCCAAATTTAGAGTCCTCATTCTTCAAAAACCTGTGTCAGCCAGATGGAAATAGCATGCACCCTTTCCTCAGAATTAACCCTCACTCTTTTCTTCCCTCCCTCCCTTAACCCTCACTCTTACTGCATTTTGAATCGTTTCCCCAGCCTGACTTCCATAGTTTACAGTGCACACTCTTTTCCAGCTAACACCTAAAACTCTATCCAATTTGGAGGGCCCAACTACAATTTTGTTAATGTCTTCCTGACCCTCCAAGTATTATAATTGAGCCCCAATAAATATTGAACTTCTTCTCTGATAATTCTTTCTTTCTCAGAATTAAATTTCATTAGTACATATCTTATCTCTCCATTAGTTTATAAATTCATTGAAGAAATAATTATATACTAGGCAACTATATATTGTCTGGCTCACTTTGTGAGAACTCAATAATTTTGCGTTGACTCATTGAATGAAGGAATGGATAGATAATAGCTTCAGTAATAGGGAGATAACATTTCCACTTATGCATATAACACTCATATTTGTCCTAGTTTCTCTCTACCAGAGAGATGATTAAAGAAGTGTATTGTGTAAATTTTCCCTTAGATGTGAAGTCATCAGTTCATTAAAAGCATTCCACATGACAGCATTTCCCTTCTATCCCAATATAGTCATGTGTGACCAGTGCCAACTGATACTGAGTTCATTTGTGTTGAGAAACAGAGATGCAAAGACAGAAGAATAGAAACACCTTTGGGTTTCTAGAAGTGCTAATGAGAACCAATTCAAGGGTCTTCTGATATTAAAGTAGACATTACCTAACAGGAATGTAGTTCCTTACATTTAACCATGTACTTCATTGTGGTGTTGTCTGGTGAGCTACAAAGGGAGTGAAGGTTGTGATTGTATGTAACAAGTGAACAAGTTTTGAGAGACTTGGGGGATTTTTCAGGGCTGAGATAACAGAGAAGTTTAACTACTGTCAATTGATTTCAACTCCTAGCCACCTTTTGAGACTGAACAGAATTTTTCCATGGGATCTTTAATGCTCTGAATCTTTTTTTTTTTTGGGGGGGGGAGGGGTTGCGGCTCTAAATCTTTGCAGAAGCAGGAAGCCTCATCCTTCTACCATGGATTGGTAGGTGGGTTTGAACCACTGAACTGATGGTGAGCATCCCCAAACCACAAAAACTCCAAGAAGCACACTCCCTGCAATACTGACGCAGCAAAGCCATCAAGACACCTTTCTAGTCCCAATCTAAGAACAATGAATTCTTATGGCACACCCTGCTCAGGAATTACTGAAGATATAGGTGCTTATACCAATGTACGGTGAAGAAACTAAATGGTGCCCAGCTATCAGAAAGAAGAGTTTCTGGGATCTTACAGGTTTTTCTTTATATCAGCAGCCATCAAAAGGAGCTATCAACCAAGTCCAGCAAAAAGAAGCACACCAGCCTGTTTAACCCAAGGAATGTAAATATAAAGACCAGATCATCAGTGCTTCCATTGTGAACACCGAGTTTTTCAGGAAGCTAATGAAAGGTTGAAATCAGGGTCCCCACATGGATTGAACCTCTGGTAAGTATCCTTTGACTAGAGTTGAAGGAAGTGAATTGGTTTGCCTTCAGATAGAGAGCATCGTAAAGTCAATTATGGCAGATAAAGTTAGGTTACAATGTAGTACCTTACTTATAATTTATTTCACTTTTGACCTATTTTAGTTTAATTTTTAAATATTTTATTCTTTATTTTGGAGTGAATGAGGTCTTTCTATGTTTTGTCTAGTCTTCACTGTTGAGCTTTTTCTTCTTGTTTGTTTAATCGCCTACGTTCTTACTTCCTGCTTGCATTTCATAAGATTTTCTACATATGAAACCCAGGACAGCGGGATCTATAGACAGGAGCTTGACTGATGGCAGAGGTGGTTTTTGAGGGCAAATTGGGGAACGAAGGACAATAAATATAAGAAGAAAATGTTCTATAGCTGGTTGTAGTGATGAGTGTTCAAGTCTTCTTACCACATTCTAATGATTCAATTTCATGATACATGAAACACATACTAATGAAAATGCAATCTTAAAAAATCACTGCCATTAAATCAACCCCAATGGATAGAACCCCTCCTAGAGAGTCTCTGAGACTGTCAATGTTTCTGAGCACAGACAGTCGCATCTGTCTCCCAGGGAGGGTGAGGTGGACAGTCTCACCAGAGCTATACTAATCCCAAATGAAGCCTTGGGAAATTAAGACCATTTTCACTTAATCCTGATGGATTGATACATTATATACTCCAAGTCACTACTTGATACAACTCCATTACTATAGACTATAGAAATTTTCTGAAGAGACTTGGGTAAATAGGAAAAATAATAGTAATATATGCTTCAAATATTGCAATGTCAGATGAATGAGGCAATTCAATATATATGTAAAACTGTTATATATATATTTATGTGTCTATACCATGGCATATGAAAATACTTATAATCAGAGTTCAAGCAAGCTAATACAAATTCTCAGGACAATGGAAGGCTTAAGACTTGCCTGCCTGTCAACTAAGTAATTTTTTTAGTATAAAGTGAAGGGGCTTCCATAATCGTAAATGTGAGCTTTGAGAATTCTTGTGAGTAGGTAGAATACTTATAACTCAAAGTTTTGAAAGAGGTCAATATAATCCTGGATGCATACACAGCCCAACCTAATGCAGCCTCATTCTTCTATATGACGCCAATACAGTTTAACACAGACCTTAATCTCTAAGAAATCTTAGAGAGTTCGTATTGATATTCTGTTTATAGACAAGATGAAAACGTTGCAAGAATCTGAAATCTCTGTGTCTCGCTGCAATTTTGAAATGAAAATAGAGAGAGAAGCTTTTTTAAATAGTATAAAATGACAACTTACAATAGGAAGACAGATTTTGTTTGTGTTTGGCCAACAGACTGTGAGGAAAAGTGGGTGGGCACATTACACAGAAACTAATAAAGTCCAACTGCGATGGAGGTGTGTGTGGTAATCTGTCTTCTTTGAACCCCCTCTATCTCCATGACACTGGCAGATGGGGTGCGAGTTCAGGCATATCAATTCATATGGAGCTACTTCTATCACATGGCATTGCAAATTTACTTTTGGGTGAAAGCAGAATACAAATATTTCCTGGTTAAAAATCTCCCACCCAAGTAGTCATATTGGAATAGGGAAAGCCCCATCAACCATGCCTGTGAGGAAACCACCAGATACTGCAAGAGACAAAGATCTTCCCTTAGAACTGTCTTGATCTTTGTAACAGTGAGAGGGTACACGGGGAGGTTTAGGCTCCCCAGGTTGTGGCTCTGTGTTTATCATTTCATAGCAGCCTGAGGAACCTACTGTCCTGCCCCAGATGATAGAGCCCTGGCACAGAAGAAGCCCCCGCTGACCCCCACCCCCTCAGGCTCTGATGCCCAGTCTTCCCCTGTCCTCACCGCACCAAATTTCTCTCAGTTTTACCCACAGCCCTTGCCACAATGATGGAAGAGGTGGCAGAGTTTAGCAATGACTGTTCCGAGCATTAGCCACGAGTGGAACTAGGAGACTCATAAGAGAATGAGCACATGCAGTTGTTACGAGTCTCCCCTGCACCCGATGCAATAATTTGCATTCCCTTTTTTTTGACGGATGATGGAGAGACAGGTCAAGTTCTAATCAGGAAAGCAAGTAGTACAACTGCCTGAGTTTGTTTTTAGTATCTAAAATATCTACTGAATACATAAAAAGGACCACTCATTCACTTACATTCACTAAGACAGGATAGAATTGCCCCTGTGGGTTTCTGAGACTGTAGCTCTTTTTTTAAAAAAAAAAAATTATAACTCTTTATGGAAGAAGAAACCCTCACCTTCCCCCACCCTACCTCCAGCCCACTCCCAACAAGCAGGGGGTGGTTTTGAACTGCTGTCCTTATGGTTAGCAGTCCAACATGTAACCACCACATTACCTGGGCTACCAACTAGGTGTGTGTGTGTGGGAGGGGCACAGAGTAATTAAAAAGACATTGAGTGTAGTGGTTGCAGAGCGCTTCAGGGGCTAAGGGTATGAAGTCAGTATTGAAGTGATTGAACTATGAAATGATATATGTATTAATTTCCAATTAGTAGTAAATAAAAATATCCTGACACTAATGTATGTATTAACAGTACATATAAAGTTTTATGAAAGGCATGCAGATGAGATGAACATGCGGGAAGTGAAGATGGGAATATCAGTAAATTTGAAATGAACTGAAGGGACGTTTTCAGAATTACACAAATTTAGAGAGGTGAAGAACTAAGTACTATAGAGAGGAGGAAATATTTTAAAACAGTTTCCTTCAAGATAAGAATAGGTGATACCTTTCCCTCTAGACTAGCAGTTCTCAACCTGTGGGTTGTGACTCCATTGGGGGTCAAATGTTCTTTTCACAGGAGTCACCCAATTCATAACAGTAGAAAAATTACAGTTATGAAGTGCCAACAAAAATAATTTTATAGTTGGGGGTCACCACAACATGAGTGTGGCAGTCACTGATCTGTATCAATTTCAGCAGTGGGAGTGTGGGGTTGATACTAACCTGTCAATCTGGAGATAGCCAATGGGGCCTGTGGGCATAGCTTTCTCCTAAGAATTCTGGGAAGTCTCACAGTATTTCCCAGTGGAGGTGAGAGACTTACAGCTCAGTCCCTAGGAGACGAACTAGTGACAAGATGAGATGACAGCATGCTGATCGATCCTGATTCCTGGAGACTGGAGGAGCTGGAGGAGAAGCCACATGGACTTACACTGATGAAACCAGACCTCTTGGGCTGGAGAAGCCACATGGAGACTCTTGCAGCACTGAGATGCTTCTACCACCGATGGATACCGCTGATAGACTCTGAGCCCTGGAAACGAGGAGCCATGGGGAGACCCCTGCCAGCGCCAAGATGCTTCTACCACCACTGGACACACAAGACTCTGCATCCACTGGCCCGTGATTACCCTGGTGTCATTGCACATGCTTCAGGAGTTGGAAGGAGACTTTATAGATTGGTATTGGACATATGGGCTAATATTGGACTTATGACTTTGGACTGGACTGGGTTGGGATGCTTTCTCAATGTTCCATTCCTCTCATACATAAACCTGTCCCTTATATCCAAATGCATGTTTATGAATTTGGGTCTCTAGTTTACCCAGACTAACACAATGAGAAACTGTATTAAAGGGTCACAGCATAAGGAAGGTTGAGAACTGCTGCTCTAGACATTCAAAAGTGATATTTTCTAATTATTTCCAAATACATATAGCAAGTAGTAGCTGCTGGATACCTCCATTCATTTCAATCACTCAGCACCATGTAATAGTCAACACATTTTAACCCAAGTCTCTATTCATCTGTGAAATAGGGGTACTACTACCTGAATTCACACAATCTTTGCAAGGTTTAGAGATCACACTTGTGGCAAAGAATATCAGAATTAAAATTTCAACACAACAGATACTAGCTAGCAATGTGAGTATGATCCATGCACGATTTACATGCAGAGTCCACAAAGGGAATGGTAAAATACAGGTTCTTCAACCCTAGGCTGCTTCATTCGTAACAAGGATAGATATAGCTTGCACTACTGTCCTCTGCAGGGCAGTGTCCCCTCCATTTGAATCCAAAGCCCAACAAGCAGGCTCTCAGAAGGGCTCCTGAAGCACAGACCACAGGGTCGCCAAGTTGGTGCAACTGGACTAACTCCTGAGACATAGAATATCCAGAAAGCTTTAAACAGCTTGAAGCAACAGAAGACCATTGAAGGGGAGCATGAGGAATGTACTGCCTGTCCAGAGATTCTGGGGCAAATGCTGTCTAAGGATTTCTTGGAGGTGGGTTCAAGTCAGACAGGATTGCATGAGACCAGAGTCTGAACAGAGGGCACCCTCGTACCCTTGAAATGAAGGTGAGAAACTCCCAGCACCTCTGGAGGAGACTGAGCTTGAAGGACCTGCTGGACCAAGACATCAACTGAGAGCTCTGGTTACCTAGCTGTAGGAAGACTGCTGTTGGAAAGGACAGAGACTGAAGTGTGATTTTAGATTATATCTAGTTTTAGCTGATTGATACAGAGATAGAGATACTGATATGGGAATCTTCTTAACGCTCATGAAAATATTCTATTCTCTTTGAATTCCATTTTTCCTTGAACTTTTCAAGGCACCCTCAGATAGATGATGGTAGATAAATAGGTAGATAATAGGTAGATAAATAATGGATAGATGGATGGATAGATAGAGATAAATAGATAGAGATAGATAGATATAGATAGATAGATGATAGATAGATGATTGATAGATAGATAGATGATAGATAGATGATAGATAGATGATAGAAAGATAGATAGATAGATAGATGATTGATAGATAGATAGATAGATAGAGATAGATAGATGATAGATAGAGATAAATAGATAGATAGATAGATGATAGATAGATAGATAGATAGATAGATAGATAGATAGATGATAGATAGATGATAGATAGAGTAAGTGAATGGTGGGCAGTTGAGAAGTTCCCATCTATAACCTAAAAAGTGATGGTTTGAATTGACACAGTTCTACTGTGTCTATTAGAGTGACTAAAGCTCTAGTTGATAGCAATGGGTTTGGGATTATGTCTACATCTATATGTATGTCACACACACATATACACAGTAATAATGGAATATCTCCACTCTTTATATGTATGTATATAGGATTCACCTGTTATCTGAAAATAGAGGTGCTATGATATATTTCCTAAGCTGAAATGGTGTAAAGCAAAGAAACAATTACCACTAATATATCAGCGGATTTTTTTTAGCCTTCTCACACCGCCAATAAACAAAAGATCCAAACAAACACATAACATCTCAAATAGCCCTTCCATAGAGTGTCCCTCAACACCGTTCCAAACATGGCTTGACATTGAGGTGCTGCGGGATGCTTCTGAGAAAGGGGCATGGGGACACCACTCCCACCTTTCAGGTGGCACATTTTATATTGTTTCTGCTTGTTCATATTACAGTCTATCACAGAGGTGTTATGTCATTGGATGACCCTCTTCAAGTTGTGTTATAAGTTTTTCTGTTTCTCAGTAAATGAAACCCAGGATTAATAAACTTATAGGGGCAATTAGGAGAATAAGTGTTCCTTTAGCAGTGAGGGAAAACAGGGATGGCTGAGGTAAGAGGGTGGGGTTAAAAAGGAGATGATATAAACGAGTCTAGGAAGAAAAAAGTTTGGGAACTCACTGTGATAAGAATAGTACAATTCTGCTTGACGTGATTGCACTGTGGAATGATATGTGTATTAGCTCCCAACTAATTATATATATATATGTATATATATATGAAAATATTCTGTTTACATACCACCATGATTTTCACATTTGATTCAGGTTTGAATCTTACACCAGGAGGCAGTGGGGTCACAGTGGGGCTGGAGGAAAAGCCTGGACTGAAAGGAGGAGCTCTCTGTTTACCTGGGTTCTAACTACACATGGCCTGGGTGATGTTATAAGCACACAGCTCCCACTTATCAAATAATCCCTGTGTGCCAATCACCTGCCACTTCATGTGGTCCTCACAGCCAAACTACATGGTAAGGCAACAAGAGGGCCGTTGAGCACAGCAGCTCAAAGAACTACTTTTGACACTTTGGAGAGCCAGGATAGCATTGCACAATGAGGATAAAAATATCTTGTAATTGGCTGTGCAGACTAAACGAGATCTCATGAGCAAAATATTTATAATAGTGCAATGGACATGGTGAGCCCTCAGAAATGGTTTAAGCAGTGATTATTACAATGTGTATTGTTTAGGAGGGATGTTCAGCCTCTGGACCCTTACCTTCGTTTCATAATCTGAAATGTGGGGTGATTCCAGCAAGCTCACCACTTTGTCTTGATCTTGATAGGAAATTATTTATATCAGCACCTCACCATGCAGTCAAGGTCACAAGAGGAGGAACGTGATCTGTATTATGGATTGAATGGCGTCAACCCCAAATATGTGGTGAGATCTAGTTCTTAGACCTGTGGGTGTGATCATGCTTGGAAATAGGCTTTATCTTTCGTTATGTTAGTGAGGGCTTACCAGAGCAGGGAGTACACTATTCCTATTCCGAGTGGCATATAAATTAAAACAAAGCACACACAAATCAGAATAACTACCAAGTGAGGCCTTGGGAAAGAAAGTTGACAAATGTTCCATTAGCCAGGGGTCCAACAAAGGAGGAAGGTACTGTGAGCTATCAACCAGGAAGGGATTTGTCCAAGCTGAGACTCTGATTTGAATTTTTAGCTTTCCACGTTGCTAGAAAGGAAATCTATGTTTGTGTGTTTGAAGTTATTCACCAACTGTGTTATCTGTGATTTAGCAGCACCAATTGAGATAACACTGATAGTGACTCAGCTAGTCTAGGGGCACGTATAAAATAAAGGGTAGCAATGACACTTCATTCAGGTCCATCTGCTCTGGACGTCTGCATCTTTAACCACCCTTCTTCATTTCTACACACAAGAGTCTAAAGTCCAACCACTGCGAAAAATTGCAAAGGCCAAGAAAGGGTTCCTTGTAAGAATACACCCAAGTCCACCTCAATAGAGCTCCCATGGGATAGCATGGTTTACCTAGGTGGTTTGTACGTAGTACTGGCAGTATCCTCCAGTCTATGAGTATAGAAATGTAAGCCCAAGGGCAGCGCTAAAAAAAAAAAAGAATGCAGGTTTCTGAAGAAATGCTCGTGTTCACTGTCCATAGAAGAGTTGCAAATCAAAACAACAGTGAGATGTTGTCACACCCCTGCATTGATACCAAAGTTAAAAAAAAAAACAAAAAACAATAAATCCCGGCAAGGTTGTGGCAAGACTGGATCTGCCGGTGGGACCAACAGGAAGGCATGTCTTCAAAAAGTTGAAACTAGAAATACCGTGGAGCCCATCAATCCCTCTACTTGGTAACTAGTCTAGATAAATAAGGACCAGGATTCCAACAGCAATATGTTCACCAGGCTCATGGAAGCAATAACCACAATTTCAAAAGGATGGAAGTAAACTAACTGTCCATCAATGGATGAAGGGATAAACAAATACATGTCATAAAGTTCTATGAAAGTTTACGGAATAATGGTTGATCTGCCAAACATCTTATAATATGAATGAACCTGAAGGGTAGTTTACTGCGTGACCTTAGTCCATCATAAAAGGACAAATGTTCTACAAGATTGTTATAAAAAGTGAAAAAAGGATTTTCACAATAAAAGAAACACTCTTTGATGTCTACCAGGGGAAGGAAGGAGAGGAGAGCACATCTTTGGTTAGAGGAGTGTTAACTTAGGTGAAGGAGAAGGCAATATTCAATCAAAGGAAGGCTGGGACAAAAATAGGTGAGACAGGGAAGACCTTGGGAAGTTTTCAAGAGTTCAAGTCGGGAGAGGTAAATGTTGCCTACAGAGGATCCTGCATTCATGGTAATCTACTCATAGATCCTTGGATGGACATACAGGCTGAACGAATGTGGGATGGTCACAAAGAAGATACTCATGGATGGTTACAGATTTTATGGAGGATACTTGTACATGAGTATGTACTGTTGCTGCAAATATAGCCATGAATGGAGTGAAACACATGGGGCAAACCAAGGAAAATTTCTTCAACATTACGAAACTTCTTGAGGGAATGAGTCACTGGGCTAGGGTGCTCAGGAGCTTAGTCTCAGGAGACACCAAATTTAATTGAAATAACAGTCCAGTTTGAGGGATGTTTAGCCTCTTAACCAAGGATAAAAGCCAAAGAGTAATGAGTCAGGGAGTGTAGGGATTAGTGGTAATGTCAAGTTCATTGTGACTCATAATGGCAGGGATGTAACTCATTATTATGGCCCTTAAATCACAATTCTTTTTGTGATTTAATTCTGAATTCTGCCTGTAACTTAATCTCATTTTGGAATGAGTTCTCTGCTATGCTAATGGACAGGATTAAGGTAGGATTAGGATGTGGATTTAGTAGAAGGTGTAAACCAAGTCATTACTCTGGTTTCCTTCAGGATGTAGACTTAATGGCAGTGAGTACTGTCTACTAGAAAATAAAATGTCACACTTCTATCAGAGCCATTCCTCTGTGTATAAGAGACATGTTGGACAGAGAGAGCAATCTGAAGAGCAATAGCAGTGAGGCATATTCAAGACCTGACATGGTAGAAACTAAAACCAGAGGTCCTAGAAGTTACAGTGTGGAGACACTGGGTGGAGCAGAAGAGCCAGGTCAACCCCAGAGGTCACAGCAAAGAGGCCATAGAAAAGAGAAGCAGCACTGAGACCAGGAGATGGTGAGGCAGGGCAGTGGCCTAGCTTCCTGGTGCACAGAAAGAAGCCAGTCAACTACATTGCTGAGAGACTGAGAACCAGAGACACTTGGTTGCTTCGCACTAGTGACTATACTGTTTTCTGAGTCTGATTTGTGGTAACACATTAACTTGTTTACTATTTACTGATCTTGATTTTGGTAATTCATTCATTTCTGTACTAAATCCCCATAGATGGGAGTTTTGTTTGAGAGTTCTCTGTGGTCATTGCAACAAATTATGGAAACCAGTACCAATGGAGAGCACTATGAGAAGAAGAGTCGTGGCCAGAATAGGTGAAGAGAGGTGGAGGGTGGAGTCATGTCTGCCCTGTGCCTTGTGGTTACAGGGAATCCAGGGAGGACAGAAATGTCCCTGTGTGGGTAGTTTTTGTATTGATCCTATGTGCATTGGAAGGAAACCCTGCCTAACCTGGCATGATCTTTATAGTCCTTCTTATGTTGAGTCCACTGTTGAAGTTATTGTGGCAAACCATTTTAAGTTGGGAAGGAGTCCTTCTCTTTTGCACTGACCCTTTAGTCTATCAAGTACTATTCTTTCTGTAGGCATTCTTCCCTACTGTGGATAGGCTCAAATTGCCATCCTTGCCTCTAAGGAGCATTCTGGCTATACTTCTTCCAAGAAAGATTTGTTTGTTCTGCTGCTACTCCATGGTATATTCAATAGTCTTCATCAACATCATGCTTCAAATGCATCAAAATTTCGGCAGTCTTCCTTATTCATGGTTCAAGTTTTGTATGCATATGCTGAGACTGAAAATGCCATGGTTTGGGTGAAACACGCCATTTTCCTCAAAGTGTCATGCTTCTTTTTGCATTCCGCCCCCCGCCCCCAACACATTAGCAAGATCTTTTGCAGATTTGCCCATGTAATACATCTTTTGGGGCTGAGCCCTGGTGGCATAGTGGTTGTGCGCGGGACTGCAGCCCACTGGGATGGAGGTTCAATTCCAGCAGTGGGGCTGGGCCTCTTATTCCCACCTCCGGAGAGCAGTGATGCTCCCCCCCCCCAAAAAAAATACATCTTTTGATCATAAAGGTAGATCCTCATGATGATCGAACCCTAACCAAATGAACTAACGCCTGGGAAATAATAGTGATAAGAAATCTATAGGAATTCATTTTAATGTGAACCATCTGGGGGCAGAATACCCTTATTATTTACAGAAACCTAGTTCTAATGCTTTGAACTTCACTGAAGATGAAAATCCAGTTCTTCCTGGTTTTCTATGAATTGTTGGTAGGTTCTTAATGCTGGCTTTTGGCTCTCATGTACTGCCTCTGTTGATTACAGAGCACCCCAAAAGAGAGCACAGTCCCTTTCCAGGTCACCCAGAAAACTCTACTCTTCATTGTGCACACACCCCCAAAGGTTCCTGTTCCCTTCATAGACATGCTTACCATTCGGTTGAAAATTTAGCATGTGGATGAGATCATTTCCAGACCCAAAGACTGACTAAGGACTATCTAACTGTTTCACAAAAATTCCGTGAAGTCAGATTTGTACAATGTGTCCCGGCCTTCTGTTTATGAGTGCAGTCATGAGGTGTGCATGTGTCCCAGTCAGATTTAATCTGCTCAGAAGCTACTACTGGGACCGTTAAAGCCAGGTCAGTTCCTTTTAGGTAATTGAATTGATCAGCTGTGAAAAGGTAGGTCTGAGGAGGCCAAGTGTACTAATAATGCTTGTGTAAGTAGAAGAAACCAATGTGAAGGGAGGTGGAAGAAGCTGAGAAAGGCAGCTTTATGTACACTAGCTAGTGAGAGGCGGAGAAACGGGCTCTGACTTTGGCTTCCTTGAGCCTTCTTAAGACTCAGTTTCTTTGACTTCCTCTTAGTGTCCTTGTGTTCCTGAATTTAATAAGCTGAGATATATATATATATATATATATATATATATATATATATGTGTGTGTGTGTGTGTGTGTGTGTGTGTATACACACACACACACTTTGTTGTTTGCTTCCATGTCTCACTGAAGTAAGTCTGAATACGCAGGCACCTCTTATACTCCAAAGGCTTTTGTCTAATTCTTCTTTTGAGAAACAAGAGGGAAGCAAGAGAAGGAGAAGACTGTTAAAACTGCAGCCCCTCACTCAGAGGCAAAGTCTTGACAAAACAATTCATATGCCAAGAAGAATGTGAATTCACAGTGTCATTCCTGGTGTCCCCCGAGGGCCTTGGACCTAAGATCCCCCTCTCAGGGACTAAGGTCTGTGACCCATCACCTGGCCCTTCAAATTCTGTTCTGAGTACCTTCAGGCTCTGTGCTCTCCACAGCACAGATGTTGCCAGCTTTAATAGCTCAGAATGTCTAATCACCACCCTACTGGGAAAGGGCAAGCTGGCACCTCATTCTGAGAGGTGTCTGAGTGCTGACTTCTGTTCTCCAGAGCTCATCCTCTGCTGGGAGAGAGCAGGCGAGAACTACTTTTCCTGAACATGACCTTCTCCCAGGTGTCTCAGCAGATGAGGCCAACACTGGGTGTTATTAAATAAGAGTCTGTGTGCCCACGTGAGCAAAGCTCAGCGGCCCCTCTTGAAGTTCCTGCACCACTTGTCTTGAGGCGATTGACCATGATGAGAGGAGCTGGAGCTTTGCACCAAGATGCAAAGAGTCAAGGACCAACTAGCTGCCATTCTCCACATTGTCTCTGTAGTTTATTCCTGTCCACGGTTTTACCCGTGCATTCACCCAAGGTGTGAAGATGCATGGCACCTCTTACCACAGTCTTTCTCTGGACTTCATGGACCTTTTTGGGATTACGCATTTCCTAGGGCTACCAGGAAGTGGGCCTTAAAATAACAGAATTCTTTTTCTCTCTCAATTCTGGAGACTATGAGTTTAAATTGAAAATCCAGGCCCTTCTGACAGCTCTAGAGAAAGTTCTTTTCTGGGGTCCTTTGGCAATATTTGGTATTCTTTGACTGAGGCTGCAACTCTTCGATGTCGATCTCCATGTCTGCATGCCATCTCTTCTCCATCCTTGTAAGGACACTACGAAGACTTGATTCGGATCTACATTACTCTGGTATGACCTCATGTTGATGTAATACATTGGATTTTCAAAGATCTTATTTCAAAAAAATCCTTATGAGATAAGGATTCGACATTAATTTGGGGAGCATACCATTCAATCCCTAAGAATATGAGAGATGAACAAGGATTTCCTTAGACTTTTGTAAAAAGTGTTGAACTATGAGTTAAAAAGTTTGTTTGAGAACACCAGACAAGCTTAATGACTGCGTAAATCAAGTTCCTCGGAGCAAAACTCCATCCTCTATAAAATAAAAAAGGTCAGAATAGATTATTTCCAAGATCACTGCTAACTCTGAATTCCTATCCTCCTAATGGTGTGAAGACAAATTTACAATAATAATAAGAATTAGAGGATGTTGAATAAAAGAAAAAAGCCCAACTATTACTTAATGTGGGCATACTCCAAAACATGTTCAATGGACAATGAAATTAAAGAGAGAGTAGTATCTTGGGAGGGAGGGGCAAGAGCAAGGAAGAGAATGAGAGAGTCCTTTGTTGGGAATAAAATTTAGAAACACCATAGCTGTGTTAGCTAGTTTAAGGGTCACAGAAAAACAGAAGGTGGAATTTGTAAGCCAAATGGAAGACAGTACATCCTCGAAAACTGGGAAAAGATAGGAACATGGGAGGGAATGCTGTCATTGTACACAGGAGGAAGAGGGTAGAATTCTCTGGAATAAAACACACAACATTCTCTCTCATAAAGATGATAGACTGAGAATGATTTATGCAAAGCTTAGAAATTCAATGAAGGAATAAGGAGAGAAACAGTAGTTCCATGCCTTTAATTGCCTATCATTTCATTTTGTTTTGTCCAATGACTTCAGTGCAGCTTGTATTTTTTCTTTCAGTGCGCTGGTTCTGCATATACTGCTTTATTCGATCTGTATGCACCAAACCCATTGCAGCTGAGTCCATTTCAATTCATAAATGATCATGTTGAACAGAGTAGACATTCCCAAAGAGTTCCCAAGGCTGGAACATTTCCAAAAGCAGATGGCTACATCTCTCTCCTGTGGAATGACTGGTGGGTTTGAACTGCTGGTATTTTGTTTGAACCACTGTTATACCAGGGATCCACTGGAGCAAAGTGTCTGAGAAACTCGTTCAAATGAAGAAGAATTTGTCATCAGGATTGGAGGAAGACTGATTACCAGGACTCGATATTCAGAAAACACAGCCATATTTTCAGGACTCAGCTTTAGAGACACTTGAATCAATTTCGTCATTTGTGTCTTATGAAGCAATATCACATGCAGTCAATATTAAAAAAATAAAAACCGGAGTGAAGCAAGATAAAATCCAGAATGGAAACAACTACAGAGCAGCCTGTAAAGGGAAATTTGAAAGTGAACTCTTTCAGGAGGTTGATGGCAATTATTGTCACAATTGTGGAAAGCAACACACATTCAAGTCACCTTCTTCAGTGACCATCTTTGAGCTGGGAACTGTTGTTTCCAACTCTGCTATTCAAGATTGCTGATTGTTTTGCAACATGCATGCTTTTTGATCACTTTCTAAAAGGGAGATTAAATGTCTAGCTGGGTGTTGACCCATAATTTCCCCTCTTCCAGTCAGAGTTATGATTTATCCACATCTAACATATTCACATCCATTCCAGCTTTGCTTCCTCAACCATGACTAAACTGGGAGAACTAGTTTGAAGCACTGCTTGCTGACAGTGTAGAGGACTGGAAGATCTTATTGTTGAAGAAGATCAAAGACTGCGCATTCAGATTTCACCTCCATGCAAAGAAGCAAAAATCTTCAGAACAAAGAGACAACAGCATGTCCACAAATAACAGATCGACGTTGGTGGGGATTTCATTTTGCTTGGATGCACACTCAATGTCTGTGGAAGTAGCAGTCAAGAAAGCAAAATGGTATCTCATTGGGCAAATCTGATGTACGAGAGATCTCTTTAAAGTTTGAAAATCAGCGATGTCACTTTTTGAGCATTATTATAAGCTCTTCTTTGTAGCTGGATAATAACTAAGGATGACCACAGAATTGATGCCCTTGAGCTATGGCGCTGGCAATACTATGGGCTGTCATCAGAAGAGCAAACAGATCGATCTTGGGAGAAGTACAACCAGAATGCTCCTTAAAGATATAAATATATATCTATAGATATATAAACCAACATGTATATATTTATAAACATAAATTATATGAATACACCTATAAACTTTAGATATATAAACAAAACAAAATAACAGGAAAAAAATGATGGTGAAACTTTTTCTCCCATACTTTTGACATGTTATAGAGAAGGGGTAGTCCCTGGGGAAGGACATCATCTTTGGCAAAGTAGGGGTTGAGTAAAAAAGACATCCCCTGAGGAGATGAACTGGTGTAGTTGCTGCCAAATGGGCTGAAGGCCAGTGCTGATGGTGAGGGTGCCCCA